>AP025074.1:30714948-30834510 GCA_036186865.1 Eustoma russellianum
AAAAAAAAAAAAAAAAAAAAAAGTTTCAAGAAGTAGTGAAATTGGCATCAGCTCTACAATCATACATCATTATAAACAATTCAACAGAAAAGACATCAATACACAGTGGCCCGCAATACCTAGTTACGAGTACACAAAGCAAATAACAAAAGCAATCTCCGGGAAAGGAAAAATTGATGGGTTTAAAAAGAATCATGTTTCACCGATTAAATTAACCTAAAGACATACCATAGCAGGCCACGCCTGAAAGCCTTTGACCTTGGCAAGCACAAGATCGCCGACCTTCCACTGCCTTCGACAAGCGGCGGAAGCCGCCCCTTCTTTTCGACCTTTCCGCCGACTCGGCGCCATTACAACCCAGAAGCTCCACGCCCGATAGACAAATTGCAGGCATCAAAAGATGAAAACCCCTGAAGGCCACCGACTGCAAGGTTCTTGATGTGAAAACAACTAAATAACACACTTCTCTGCAGAAAAATATTTCTTCCAAGCTTTCAGGATTTAGCACCCAAGACACAAACTTTAATGCATCGCCTAAAGAAAAAGTAATAAACCAATCGTCAAGTAGCGTCGCCCAAGACAGAAAAACCTAATTGATGAAAAGTTAATATATCAAGAACTAAAAAGATTAAAGAAACAAGAAGATAAACGATGGGAGATCGACAAAGCGGTGCTGGGTATAAAACCTCAGCTTAATCCTAGGTTTTGGACACCCCGGGGGTAGAGGGGGGAGGGGGTGGCGCCGGCGAGAGAGAGCAGAAGAAAGGGGTGAGAGTGTTTTCTTCTGTGGAAGAGAAGAGGGTAGAGAGTAGAGGGTAGAGACTAGAGACTAGAGACGGATGAAGGAAAAAGGAAAATAGAGTAGTAGTAAAAATATAAAAGGTTTTGGAGGCAATGCTAAGGTGCGCAGGTTCTGGGCGTAGGTTAAAAGAAAGTAGATTAACGTGCGCGAGGGAGTGTGTTGTATATTTGGGTATAGCTTCCTCGTAACTTCTGGGAAACTTACTATTCTTCACTCATATTTGTACATGATTTATCATTTTATGACAACTTCTTGCCAAGTGATTAATATGATGATGTTATGTGAGAGATAAATATAGGGCCAGAAAGTTTCACGGGAATTAAACTCTATATCTTTTGGGATTTAGGTATTATTCGTTTGTCTCTCATCATGTTTAAATTATAGCCATAACTTTTGTTGTTTTTTGGATATAATGGATATGTGTTATTGTTATATGTGAGAGGTAAACAATTTAACACCCATTAGACTATTTATAAAAAAAGTCTGGCATTTTTCTTAACATATTGATCATTTAACTTATAAAATTATAATTGAGCCAACTCGGATGACATTTCTGGCAACCTGGCCAGAATTGGGGGCATTTTTATCTTTTATTCCTATTAAATTAGTAAAAATTAAAAACATCCTCCTGGCTGCTCTCCTCTCCTGCTTTCCACTCCCCCTGACATCTCCAGATCCGGATGAGATCTTAGAAGGCTTCATATGAGGCAAAATATGAGACATTCAATCACGCGATCTCAGTCTTTTTGTAAAAAAGAAAAAAAATAAATAACGGATCTTTTTATATACGTGCTGACGCGTGATTGGAGACTTTATATTTTGCAGACCTCTGTGATCTCATCCGATAGAGACACACCATCACCACCGCCTTGAACCATCTCCCATTATAAGATATGGTCATCACCTTCTCTTTTGAATCCACTCTAGCTTTTATCGTTACAAAGCACAACCTTTCCGAATTGCCGGATGGCAGCGATTGCTCTCGTGATATGTAACTGGTGGAACTCGATGGCTTCACCATCTCCTTCTCACGACCCGACCACATTGGGGCCGATAACACAAGCTTTGGAAGAACTCTTTCAAAAATTGCGACCGGATCGGCAAGGAAAAGATCTAACCGAAAACCAAATCCGAGCTCGTAGTCCTCCCAAAATTTTATTTCATATTCGGTTCCTCCATTTCGTCCAAATTACCAAAGAATACATTTTGATAAGTTCCCTCGATTGATTGGTCGCATAACAGTTTTCTATACAACTTATCGAGATCGCAGAGGGTATTACAGTCCAGTAACATTTACACAATTTTAAGTGGTCGAATTCCCGCAGGGTCCCGGAGCCTTTACACATGTTCTTGTTCTAAAGATATAATCTTCCACTCTCTAGCCGTTACAGATTGATAAGCTTTTGTATCCTTTAAATTTCGCTTCTCTTTTTTTTAATTGATTTTGTTACTGCTTTGGGTAGTTGGTATTAGAGGCAAATGTATTTGAGCAGTTGTCTAAGCTCAAAGCCAATCCAAGAAGTGAAGTTGGCGGGGGAGGTGAAGAAGGTGAGGAGAGATTGGGGTAGGAGAAGAAATTGTGTGTGTGAGTGAGAGAGAGAGAGAGAGAGAGAGAGAGAATTTGAGAGTATTAAAGAACCGAGGAGAGACTTACGGCAGCGGGGGAGGCAATGGGGAGGTGGGGTGGTGAAAATTGGATGAACCGAGCATCGCCGGTAATGTTAATATGTTTCGTAGGTAAAGAATTGTATGCTGCGCTCAACGTTTTCTGATGATATTTCAAATTTATCAACATATGATAAACTTAGTACATGCTAAAAAGACTATATACTCAAATACGCTAGTGTTGGTTTGAAAATTATACCATGATAAAATTGTGGTTGAATTGGCATCAGCAGGACTATGTGTCGCATAGCCGGCAAGCACACCAATGATGAACGACAGCACTACCATATGGTCTTCTGCGTCCCAACTTTGGAGACCGCCACTTGGCAGTTGACACAACAAAACAAAACAAAAAACTTGGAATATAAACAATCAATTGAGTAATTTTATCCTTTTAAGTATATTTTATTTCTAACTAATGCATTCTATTTGTCTCATATTTTAATAACAATTTTAAACAAAAATAAATTTGCCAGATTAACTTTGAAAAATAAGTTGTTTCTGAACCTGAGAAAAAGCCTAGTGCTTCTATTCTAAAATATAAATTTTGAAAATTAACATGTATTTATATTTGGGAAGCCAACAGTATTAAAATGGAGCCAAGGAATAATCACGACCTTTCCAGCTTGTGGTGGGGTGGTGCACCGTGGCCGCGGTGACGGTGGCAACGGGTAGTGGCGGGGACGCAGTGGTGACACACAGTAACACGATGGCGCGGTAGTTGATGGGTAGCGTGGTAGTAGGACGAAATGACGCGCCAGAACGGAGAAATGTATTTTGATACCCGAGTCACACAGTTTCACCCGGGTATAAATCTGAGTTCAGAGAGGTTTTGATACCCTTGATTCTCATAACCTTCAAACAAACACAAAGAATAAGTATCATTCCTTTGATACCCATTTTTTGATTCAGAAATTCACCAATCAAACGCCCCCTAAATCATCATTTGGTTAGGGGATGTATTTACAAGGCTTCCTCGCGCTTTTTGCACCAACAGAAATTCGACATTGTGATCCAAGTATTCCAACAATTAAGCACTCAGTGAACTATTCAAAACGACTTCAAAGTATGTCGCCAACTAAAGGATGTAGGAGTATTATTAATAACACAGACAACTACTCTGCTCAATCACAATGTTGCTGACTTATCAGTTCCTAAACCAAAAAAACAGGAGCGTTACAGTGTAATCGGGTCTCTTTCTGAGTAATCCTTTCTTAGATAAGGAAGAAGAAAACATTAGTTTCACATCTAACCAGGAAGAAAGATGTCTTGAATCTATTAACCATCTGTTCGGTTATATCCTCAAAGATCCAACCATAGAACATATTAGCTTAGTACTTTGGAAACCACACCAGCTCCAACTGTTCTGCCTCCTTCCCTCAAGGCGAATCTTTGGCCTGCCAGACCAAACATTATGGGAAAACTTGCTCAGTGAAAAGAATCTTGATCTATCAAACTGCCCCAAGGGTACCAGATATAAAGTCATGCAACAAGGGCTACCGGGTATAACATGCAACAAGGGCTACCGGGTATAAAGTCATGCAACAAAGGCTACCAAATAAACTGATCTAGCAACGCTACGACCCACTGCCACTGCAACTGCCATTGCTTGAATTTATATTAAAAATAACAAACATAGGGCTATGTGAAACAAGATCAAGCATACACTAGTGCTGGGAGGAGGGAAATGTACCACAAGACCATAAGAGCAAAAAGGAATGAGTTAGGATAGTGATTACTCAGGACAAGAGAACTCGTCCCACCACAACCAACGAACAAAAATGTTCGACAAGAAAAAGGTTTATTGAAATAGAAATTGACGAAGAATGTAAAAAATCATAATAAGTAGAATATAATTCTGGAAAAGACATAACACACCTGCTTCCATAGGTACTGGAGAGATCAACTCGAAAACAGCTGTTACATTATCCCCTGGCATAACCATTTTGACATTCTCAGGCAACTCCACCTTACCTGTAATATCTGCCGTCCTCATGTAAAACTGAGGCCTATAGTTTGAGAAGAAAGCAGTATGTCTACCGCCCTCATCTTTTGTCAGCACATATATTTCAGCCTCAAATTTCTTGTACGTTTTTACACTTCCAGGCTTGGCAATCACCTGTATGACGAAAATTAACCGAAAACAAGGACAAGTTCGGAACAATCCCTCAACTAGTAAGAAAATTAACATTAATGCAAATATATTAGAGGTTATCTGACATGTAGGCCATAATGGAATTGTTTTCGCTCGTTTTAAGGTTTGATGATTTACTTATCTGCCAACACAAGGGGAAAAAACGAAGGAAGAATCACCTATTACCCTGTGTGTGGTTTGAAAAAACCTACCTTTTGCCCTCACATGGTTTGGTAAATTACCCTACAGAGCTCACCGGTTTAGAAGCAACCCACACCTCACATTTAACAAAAACCTGCATTTTACCGATTACACTGGTACCCTTTACTCTCACAAGAAGAGAGTAAAACATGTGGTTTATTTAATTCATGAGACAGGACAGGCATAACAATGACAAGATAAAAGTCAATTCCGCCAAACTACAAGACGCTAAAAGGTCTGCAAACCAAGTGCTGGAGGCCAAAGGTAATTTAACACTAAAATTATGCACATATATCTTTACTCAGATTAAAGTTCTTGACATATATAATCCCTTTTTGTAAGTAACATATATAATCCTACTTTTACACAACTGCTTCTACTATAATATGTTTCCAGCGTGGATCTGTAAGGCTTCACAGACCCCTCATTGTCCTACTATATACCATGTCATGTTATGCAGTATTATCAACCTTAACTTTTACCATGTATAAAAATATAGAAAACCCCTTATTATTCCGTCATGCTGTATGAAGTTTCTTATTATTCACACTCTTTGACTTTTATTGAAAACGTATTCAGGCACATTCAGATACCTGTCCCCGCTGGATATCTTCACGTTTTAAGCCACGCAATAGAAGACCTACATTGTCTCCAGCCTGTTGAAAGTAGAATTTAGAGGGCAGCGCAACTGCAAGTATGTTAAATTGAAAAAAGATTGACCTTTATTCCTTACTTGCCCATGATCTAAACTCTTCTTGAACATCTCGACACCAGTCACTGTGGATTTTAAGTTGCCCTGCAGAAGAATGTTTTCTTGTATAAGAGAGGAAAGATCACTACACGTTACAAGCTTCCAGTGGAAACTGCATGATGGACCATTCTCCTTGCATAAGCATGTGTTTCATATACAGTCAGCACACCACATGTAAAATTCCTCATCCTCCTCGACAAAAAGAAAAAGGTAGGGGATGTATTTTGTAATTTTATAGTATTATTACTTTCAATTAGTCGCAGTAGATTTTGTTTTTGGTAGTTGGAGGGGGGGTGGGGGTTGGAGGTAAGGGCACAAGGAAGGATTGAAAGACACAGGTAACACATATGGTTTAGACAATATGACGAATGGAAAGGACAATTACATCAAACACTTCGAAGCAACAAATTAGCTGGCTATGGTGGGTCAACGGCTCTACTTGACCCTCATCAATTTTAACAACCCATTTTATCTAATTCAGCATTACAAAGGTATATTCGTGTGCATCCCTTCCAGAATATTAAGCAATAACGCAAAGACACAACACCATGGAAAAGGCAGAAGTAAAGAACCAACACATCAAGCAGGAGATGGGACTCTCCGGCAGAATCACTATGTACCCAGTGACATGAATAAGTTACCTGCATCAGCCCCATAATCTCTACATCATCCCCAACTTTCACTACGCCTTGTTCAACACGTCCAGTGGCAACTGTTCCACGTCCCTTCAAACACAAAATAGACATACTTATATCCTCTGAAAAAATTAAAGTTCTTGATTCCATGACTACATCAAGATAAAGCACATGTTACCTGGATGGAGAAAACATCTTCTATTGGCATTAGGAAAGGCTTATCGAGTTGACGTACAGGCTCAGGAATATAGTCGTCCACAGCATCCATCAACTTGAGTATGGCCCTTTTACCAATTTCTTCATTAGTGCCCTGCAAAGCGGATAAAGCAGAACCTCGAACAATAGGGATTTCATCACCAGGAAACTTGTAGAAGCTAAGCAGATCTGTAAAAGTAGAAGCATCAATCTCATATATAATAAAGATTGACGAACAGTGTACTGATGAAAAGAATGTCTCGACTTGCAATCAAAAAACACCATACCACGCAGCTCCATTTCCACTAGTTCCAAGAGTTCGGGATCATCAACTGCATCTACTTTGTTTAGGAAGCATACAAGTGATGGTACTCCTACCTGCACATGATACAAGTAAAAGCAGAGAACATATTAGTCCATCAAAGTCATAGCCGAAAGTTACTTTTAAGCCAGTGATTGAAATGCGTTAGTACAATTGCACCTGACGTGCAAGCAAAATGTGTTCCTTTGTCTGTGGCATAGGCCCATCAGGAGCAGATACAACTAGAATGCCCCCATCCATTTGTGCAGCTCCGGTAATCATATTCTGCAGAATGATTAAGATTTCAACTAAAACAAACACATTTACAACTTCATGTATCAAAACGCTTGTTCTAAAAGGTCCAAAACTATACTGAAAAGCTAATCCAGCATGCATCAAGATCGTTGCTTTTTCATTTATATCCATAGCACCCTCTAATTCAACTCTCTGTCCACCCATGTTGAGGTATCAGCTCTTTCTCCCATACTTATAAACATTGTAACACACCGCCACCACCCAAAAAAGAAGATAAGGATGAATAAGAAGAAACCTTATGAATAGATGCCGTCTACTAGCAATCATACTGGTAAGAAAAGCAACAAAATGCTTGCAACTAAAATCCAACGGGTCTGATACCATGAGCTAGATCACAGTTCTCCCTCATAAACAGTTTACAGCCATGTGTTCTGCTGAAATCTAAAAATAATGAACAAGAATATCTACTAGGCTTGAAAATTGTCATGAATGACCCAACGCAAATTTGTCAGAAAGATTTATTTATTCAAGAATACCACTTAAATCAATAAAAATGCAATGATAACAAAACATACATTTGTCCACAAAATTAAAAGAGTAAGAAAAGGTCAAGTTCCTCATCTCACTTTAACATAATCTGCATGCCCAGGGCAATCTACATGTGCGTAATGTCTTTTGGCAGTCTCATATTCCACATGCGCCTGCAACCTCATACAGAAATTCGAATGTAAAGAAATGCATGAGCTGTATAGTTTTGCACAAACCAAGACATATAAATATGCTGTCCACAAAACAAACATATTCCATACCGTTGCAATTGTAATCCCTCTTTTCTTCTCTTCCGGGGCTTTGTCAATTTCATCAAATGCGATAGCCTTTGCCTTTCCTTCTTCTGATAGGACCTAAATGGAAATAGCACAACAACCTAAGAGAGCTCGTTGACGTGCCATCAAAACACCAGAGTTTTGATAAAGAGCATGACAAATACAATCCTACCTTCGTTATTGCAGCAGTCAAAGTGGTTTTTCCATGGTCTACATGTCCGATTGTTCCTACATTAACATGAGGTTTGCTAGAAACAGATAAACATTGATGAGAACAATATCAATAACCAAGCTGCTGCCAACACAAACATTGATGAGAAGAATACCAATAACCAAGCAGCCTTTTTTGTTTTCCCAATATTACACCAATTCTCACCCCAAAAAAAAAATCAAGTTATTATCCAGAGATAATAGTGTATAACGATTGTATCCATAAAAAACCTATGAATTCACCAACTCAACCAACGAAAAGCACCTTTTCCATTCTTTTGAATGAACACACTAACACAGATCATTAATAGAATTATTTCAAATGAATACACTAACACAGACCATTGCTGGAGCCTGGAGTGAAAATGACCAAAAAAGCAAGTGAAGCGCATCTACAATTCCATGCATAGAGGAAATGTATTTATATTCTACACTTGTAGAGTAAACGCAAAAGTGTACATGGGAGGGACAAGCTGACCGAAAACCAAAAGCAAAAAAAAGCTAGATCCTCAAAAACGCATATCCATTAATACAAGACATGAAAATAGCCCTCTTCTGAAATGCACTATAAGATGAACAGGCTAACCGAACAAAAAAGACGAGCCTCTACATCTTACGTTCGAGTGAAGGTGGCCATGGATCTCCCCCATGGATTGCCGGAGGTAACATGCGCAGACACAGATTCAGTGGACGGGAATGGAGTAGAAACGAGCGATTCTCTAGAACACGAAAAGATTCTTGCAGATACAGTTAATAGTCGTTTCGAACCAGCGTTTCTGAAAGCTATAGTGGCCATTTCGCTCCCCCTGCCAAAATTTGCAGAGACGCAGATGAAAAAGAGGAGCAGCTGTGAGTCCTAAGGCGACCAGTTTTGGGGGTTTAGGGCTTTGCCAATAATCAAGCTGTTCGCCTCTGGGGTTTAAGCAACAATTTTTATTATATCGTAATAGCTACTACCATTGTTTACTATGGAAAATCAAGTCCTCTTGTCTTTTGCAGCTATTCCAATTTGCCTCTTATCAATTTTTTTCGAAAATAAATTTTTGTTGCCTCTGGCAATTTAAATTCAGATCCAGTCCGTTTGATCATATATACCCACACGGTATATACATACACAATTTATACTTTTAAAAAATTTTATTCAAAGTTTGATTTGACAGTAATTCCATCGGACCATGGTCCAAGAGTCACTTATATTGATACTAATTTGACATATCTATTATAAATCTTAAATATTGATCGTGAAGTAAAATATAATATATAAATGGTGTGAAATGTATTACTGTTTTTTTTAAGGTGTAAAATATATAACATTTGGTGACGATGTTTCAAAACATGACTTCTTTTTGATAAACCAACATTGCATTTCAATCAAAGTCAAAGAGCACTTACAATTTCATCACGAGTAACATGATAAAACTGAAACAACGATCTAGTTAGATCTGCTGCTGATCTGATTGGATCTGTCGTTACCTCATAGCTTCGATAAAGATATGTCGTCGATCTGATGAAATATCAATGTTTCAATCCAGAGCTGCTGCCTATCTGGTAAAATCTTGCCATTTTAATTTAAATGTATCTTAACTTAATGCAACTAGAAACTAGTTCATTGTTGGTAAGAGTATAGATAAGCTTTGATGGAATCACAATACTCCGGAAGAAAACTACATAACTTGAAGGTCACAGTGAACAATTTATAAAGAAGAAAGTCAAAATATGACTTATTTTTATACCAAATAAACATCTCCTTCGTTAAACATTTATTTGTCACATATATCAGCCTGAATTTGACTAATTAATTGCATTGTTGAAATTCCATTCATCATCATTATAATACCCAGTATATTTCAACTACATTAAATCGTTGAAATTCCATTAAAAATGATAATCTTCATATTAGTGTAATTAAAGCATAAATGCCTTGCAAACACCATATTAGTCAATAATGATGCATTAGAACATGAGTGTTGTTTTAAGACTATATAATATCGTTGATCTGGAATATGAAAATGTCATTCAGTTGGACATGGTATACTTTTGTTAAACAGAAACATAACAAAATGAGTTAAAATTATACACTGCTTCTCGAATTAAACAAATGTTACATAGATTTGGTAGACCTGATTCTGAGAGGAAGGAATAATTGATAGATATAGAGCAATGTGTTTACATTTGCAAAAACATCGGTTCTTGGCTCAAACGTTCAGAGGCTTTAGTTCACTTAAACAAGGTTGTTCGCTACTTGTGGGCGTAAAAAAAAAAAAAAAAAAAAAAAAACCGGTAAAAGATCCGACTCCATGAAGGGCCCGGTAGATGTTTTGCCGGATTATTCACGACAGATATGTTGGATTTAATTTAATAAATCTTTGAATAGGACCGTTTAATCGAATCAATGGACAAAGTAACAAAATACGAAAAATATACCTTGCTCCATTGCTGTTGTTAATCTGAACATATACGATGCAACTGCTCCGGCTGATGATGAATTTAGCGTGATTCAAAGATTCACGACCTCCCACCAATTGTTGATGCACCCTTGACTGTTGTTAATCTGAATACGTACGCTGCAACTGCTCCGGCGGATTATGAATATGGCGTGATCCAAGGATTCACGACATCCCACCAATTGTTGATGCACCCCTTGACCGGTTTCAACAGTTTAGTATGGGCTTTATAAAATAAGATTGGCACACCCCTCACCCTTTTCTCTCTATGACCGAATTTCATGATGCTTTATGAGGAGGTGAAGGCCTCCTCGTTTATATAGAGGGAGAAAGGGAGAATCCTGATGGTATATTGCTTTATCTCATATACCTGAAATATACTTGATGCTAACATCAAGTTATCTTTATCCATTATCAAATATTATCTAATATTCAATAATAAACATTATTAAATATTATTTAATATTCAATTATTGTACCAACAATTATCTACTAGCCACACGTGGGTTGTCGCCCCTCGGGGACCATACGTCGTGCACTTCATGGTCGTTGCACTTTGAGCCCATCCATCGCGGTCTCTAACTATATGACTGTCTATATATTCGGGGTTTCTATTTTAGACCACACTATACATACACGAACATACCCGATGATCATTTAACGTGTGAGTGTTATACGTAACAATTAATATTATTACGTGACATACGTGACATATAATATTATCATACATAACGTTCACCTTATGATTAATTCGTATAAACTTTATCAACGTGCTGCGCATTACACGTATCTCGAATTAATCCCAACAAGATATAGTCGGGAAACAAAAGAAACAAGGTAAGTCTTTGCATTTACAAATGTTGATCTTATATTATTATTTGGGATGGGGAGGTGGGGGGAGGGGAGCCTCTGATTGCATAAAGACTGATAATTCTTCATGACATAGCTCAGTTGGTATTCGCTTTGAAATTTGTCTCAATAGATCAAAAGTTCGATTACAGGGACACACACTGAGTGTTCCACTACGGCCTAGTTTGCAAGGAGACACCTTGTTTGAGTCACGGTGTTGTGGGTGTCCCACTGTTACTAGACCGAAGGCCTAGTTTGCGGGAGACACCTTATGTGAGTTATTGTGTAAGTTTTCACCTAATCTAGGAGGCCGCTGTGCTTCTAATTTGCATCCTCCACGATGCTTGTTGAGACAATGAAGGCTCTCATAACCAAAGTATGACATTTTGCTCCAATAAAAGACCAAGAAATGTATCTTGTTTGCAAAACAATTTGCCTTTGCTGGATAACGAAAAAGACAACTGGATATCTTGTTACTGTTTACTAAATTGTGTCATTAAATGATTTATACGGATACATTGACAATAGTTAAATGATATTGAGATTGTATTTACAGGGAATAATCATACATTATTTGCCTAATAATCTTTCTTAGGGAGCAGTTTATTAATAGACGACAATGATAATTTTGAAGACGAGGTGACTGATGACCATAACCAATCACTGCATGATAATAGGTGGACGATAAACTTTTTAATATACCGGTCGACGTATATGGATAAAGTTAAATTTTTGAGAGAAAATGTGAAAGATAAACTAAAATAGTAGGATAATAAATAAGGCTAAAATTATTCTGGAGGAAAAGTTAATATCCACGGTCTAATGCCAAAAGCTTTATAGAAGAGGTAAATCAGCAGATTAACGGTCTCCTACATTGGGAGACATTGTCATAAACCCTTGGTCTAATTATCTTCTGACCTAGTTGGGCGGAGGGCTAAAATTATTCTATCTCAACCAAGGGCCTTTCCGAGAAGTCTCCTTTGTAACTTATGTACAAGGTGTAGTTAGGTATTGCAGGGATTTGAATTGGTACAATGATAGAGATCTTCTCTTTTTGTGTTTTTGTTTGGCTGACAACTTTGAGCAACAAAGTTAAATACTGTGTTTAAATATCTTTGAGAAAAAAGTTTCAAATTTTATTGGAGGAAAATGTGCAGGTTGAGAATCGAAAAAAGAGAAAAAAGAAATTGAAAGAACAAACATAACCTATGATTTTTTTCTTCTTCAAGGTAATATATGAAATTTTTTAATCACATCTATTTACTGACTACCTTTCCTATATGCTTTGCTTCTGGAAAAACAATTCAAATTTCCTTTCTTTCTCACGTCTTTGATTGTTCACCTCTATTTTCTCAACTACCATACATCGCAAAGGGGAAAAAGAAAGTAATGACGTCGAAAGCATAATTTGTCTAAGAATTGGTTACTTTCAGGAGTAGCGGAGAATTAGGGTTTGCGCTGTTTGGATTCGGTCTAGGTTTCTGTACTTAACATGGTGCCATGGCGTGGATTAAGCTGTTGCTTAAGCGGGGCTGCCCTATTTCTTCTCGGGAGGAGCAGCGGAAGGTTGTTTCCAAGTGTGATATTTGAATTTTTCCCGGGATTAATCATATGATATAGTGTTTATCCTGGTTGATTGAATTATCCTTGTTTGCTTTATGGAATACGCTTGGCAGGGACGCTGATGCTTTGAAATCTGTTACTCGAGTCGGTCAGTTGAAGGAGCTGGGTAAATTGTTTTTCTTGAGTTTATTTATTTATGTAATTTTTTTAAAAATGGCTAATTTGCTTATTTGCATTATGCAAATTGAGTACACAGTTCTTCTTTTTCAGTTGGAAATGTCGGGATTCAAGATTTATTTGATGAGACTCTTCGTGTAGTGATGGTAACTGATTATTGAAATCCTTTTGATTTTAGCTCAATTATTGGATGGCGCGTGCAAAGTTTTGCCCTTGGTTGTTGCAATCTCTGGAAGAGTTGGGTCAGACAACCCAATTAACTGCGAATACAGTGGTTTGCGGGGCGTCATTGTGGAGGAAACTGTAGTTTACAGTCTTGAGATTCATTTCATCTTTTCATGTTTTCACTGCTGTCACACACGTTTTTTAATTTATTCCTTTTTTACTTCCATATATATGTTTTTATTCGAACTGCTATATATTTCAGGCGGAGCAGCACTTTCTAAAGCATAATGATGCTGGCTCGTGGATACAGGACTCTGCTTTGATGCTCTCCATGTGCAAAGAAGTTCCATGGTATTTGGTAAGTATGTGACTCCACATCCATGTATCTTTTTGTGGCTTGACAGAATGTTTTTGAAGCTGTGCATATTCTGAGAATGTTGTACTGGAGCAATCACTGTTTGTTGTTTATCATGGTGCCTAGTTAAGGAGGGGTGTCCTTTGTGTCTCGCTGACCCCTTCTTTCTCATCGGACAGGATGATGGTACAGGTCGTGTTCATGTAGTTGGAGCCCGTGGTGCCACCGGTTTGGTATTAACAGTTGCAAGCGAGGTGTTTGAGGAGTCTGGTAGATCTATTGTGCGGGGTACACTGGACTATCTTCAGGGTCTGAAGGTCTGTCTAACAAAAAATGATGTTTCTTTTTTTTAAATTAAATTATTAACATTCTCGCCAAATTGATTAACATTTCTTTAAACATGGAATTCTGCTGAAGATGCTTGGAGTCAAAAGGATTGAACGGGTTCTTCCCACGGGGACCCCATTGACTGTTGTTGGCGAGGTACCAGTGCTACATGGATTAAACTGAATAGTTTTGTTTCTAAGATTATTTTAAAACGTAGCTTCCTAACTTATTGACCCCTTAGAGTGTGAAACCATTTTGATCCAAAATATGAAGGTTTTGATGGTGCTTAGTATTAGGATCTCACTGATCACATCTACATAAGTTGTAAATAAGTAGAGTTTGCCAACCTCAGCAGGTTAAATCTTAAACGTTTAAGTCTTTACCTTGGCATCGGCATTTGTTATTTTTGAGTCATTCAGGCAAATCTTTACACTTTAGATTCTCTTATTTCATTTTTAGTTACAAAGGCACGCGCTTTATCATCTGTCCGTTTCCTCAGATTTATTCTTAGCTAGCCAGTTCTCCAATCAACCTGATGTAGAAAACAACCGTTTAAGTGATTTATTTATTTTCCTCGGATTCTGGTCAATCCAATTGGCTAACATCCTTTCTTCCCCACCGTTCCTCCTCTTCATGGCCGATTTTGTAATGTGCTAATTGATCATTTTCCCTGCTTTCATTATCAGGCTGTCAAAGATGACATTGGAGCAGTACGAATCCAGAAACCCCTGAAGGGTCCTTTTTATGTGTCTCACAAAACTGTGGATCAGCTGATTGCTAATCTAGGGAGATGGGCAAGGTACTTCTATGACCTGTTGAAAGCGTAGAAGAAAAAATTCACCCAAAAAAAAAAAGCACATAAGAAAGGCTCTGCCTTATTATGATTAATCACCCCCAATCCTTACAATAAACACAAAAAAAGGAGAGAAAAAAGGTTGACTATGTTCTATCATGTTCTTGACTTATAATTTACTTCCAGGTTGTGCAAGTACGCCTCAATGGGTTTTACTTTGTTTGGGGTTCTTTTGATCGCAAGACATGCAATAGAATACATCCTGGAAAGAAGACGCCACTGGGAAATGAAAAGGAGGTGCGAGTCAGCCTTTCTAAGTGTGCTTTATACTTGCAGTAAAACGTACATCTCATTTTACAGCTGTGTAACATGGCATGGTGCAAATAAAGTTTTACTCCTTTTTCGTCTGCTACAGTCGAACCATTCAATCATTTTTATGGTCAGTGTGATGTATCCTGCTTCTTATGCATTTTATGGTACACTTCATGTCTTCTGCAGGGTTCTTGGTGCTATGGCCAAAAGAGCAGGGAAAGAGGATGCAGGTTAATCTGGGTTATTTTTGTGGTATGGAGTGGGACATTATACAAACGGATTTAACTTTTTTATTCCTATATATATGCATTTCTTGTTTGCAGATTCCAATGATACAGCTGTAAATGATTCAGATGCCATGAAAAAGGATCGCTTGTTGCCAGATTTGTGTGTTATTTGCCTAGAACAGGAGTATAACTCTGTCTTTGTTCCGTAAGTTACCCCACTAAATTCGTATTGCATTTCCTTTCTGTTCCAGCAACATTAGTTCTGGCATCCATCTGGATGTTTTTAGTGTGCAAGACATCCATCTAGATGTTACTTTTCTGTTCTCATGTGCTTAATGCTGATAACCATGGCAACTACCGGGATAAGAAATATTTTGAAGCACTTGTATTTTTAACTAGAATAAGAAAATGTTTTTAATTTTCCGGGCAACATACTAATTAAAGAAATAAGACTGTCATAGATTAGCCAGTTCTCCTGGCCCGTCAGGTCTTATTTGACTTTATTTGCAGTGTTGCTTGTTGCTAAGTCGTGTTTCTACTGGGATAATTGATACTCAGTTGTTCTACGTAAACATAGCTCAGTTGTTTTGCAACATCTGGACACTGCTCAGTGAAGCCATACCTGGTTTTTAAAGCAAATGAATCTTCAAGTTCTATGGGACTTATGGAATGTGTTATGAAGCTTCAGGAGGGGGTGGGGCGTTGAATAGCTTTAGTTGTATTGTTATATGTGTATACCCACATGCGACCAAAACAAAGGAGAAAAAGAGGAAAAAAGAAGTGCCTGGCATTGTAAGCAACCCCTGTGCTCCCTTTCCAAAACAACAAACGAAAACTAGCAGTGGCCACATAGTTTTATTTTAGGGTTAATTACTTTGGTCCCTTAGTGTTGGGATATGTATAAATTACAGATACTTTGTTCAAAATACATGCCTATAGTGTAAGTTTGACTGAAAGAAGGTATTCAAATATTGCGCAATTACATTGGTCAGTTTCCTAAGATCCTGTATGATGAGTTGATTACTAGTTAGACCCTTCTAATCATAGGCAGCAAGCATTGCTACCTTCTCCCTTTCCTCGGCGTAAAATTTCTGTTTCCTTGATACCCCCTTTCACCAGCTAGCTACATACCGAAAGCAAGACAAATTTCAACATCCACCACTTGGTGATCTTTTCATTTTGCCCACCTTACCTTTTTCCCTGGCTGCAAAATTTATTTTTCCCAAGATCCTCATTACGTAACTGAGACAGAACAATGGACTTTTGAATCGCTATGTTTTGGCAATTTCTCTCAGTGAAAAAGCAGGTATTGCGATGAATGATTAGGTCAGGTAGCAGATAGTAAAGGAGTGAGGGATGGAGAGGTGACTAGGGGAGAGAGAAGAGGGAGGGAAAGGGTGGTTTTGATGGGCCTGGAGAATTTGGGGGAAAGTGGTGGCTGTTTCCCAAGACGAAGAAGGATAAAGAAAGTGGATGCGAAACCCCTGATTCTTCTGATTAACTGAAGGATAATATGGTCATTTGCTTATTTGTATTAACGGATGGTTTCAGCTAAATTTGCCCCTTAGTCTAAGCATGGGGATAGGGTAAGCATGTGCATTTAAACATATATTAATTAACCATTTCTTTCGTCTTTCAACCCCCTCCCCCCTTCCCCTCCTCTCTCCTTGAATCTGCACATCATGCAGAGTGTTGTCCATGATGGTGTGACCAAGTGAAGGTCTCGCTTGATCCATTTTCAGCTTCTAAGAATTGCTTTTCACTAGAAACTTTTGACTGACCCTACATTGCTGTATCATGAATGCAGTAACTCGATCCTCTGCAAATGGTAGACACTTTCCTCTCTAGCCGCGGGGCTATTTTTTCCTGGGGTGGCTAGAATGGGACTGTCTTGGTTCAAATTTTGTTGTTGTTGTTGTTGTTGTTGTTGTTGTTATTTTATTACTATTATTATTTTTATTTTTATCTTGAGATACTGCCAGTTTAATAGTTTGAGTGATCATCTTTTTTTTTTTTTTTTGATAATGTTTGAGTGATCATCTAAAGCCTGAAAATGTTAGCCTTTCTCTAATTGGAACTGGATTGTTTTGAAAAATAGTTTGATATTTTATTGTTTTGCCATTCAGGTGTGGTCATATGTGCTGTTGCATGACATGCTCATCACATTTGACCAACTGCCCTCTCTGTAGAAGACGGTTTGACCAGGTTGTGAAGACTTTTCGGCATTGAACAGGATTTGAGGTTGCTTCCCAGTTGGCGGACTAAGGTGGTTAGATGATGCCTTAGATTTGGGGGTTTTTTTTGAGCTTGACTGCCAGCATTCCTTTCACTGCTCCATTGAGGGTCTATTGTTTGTACAGATTCAAAAAATTATTAGTGTGGTTAGCATATCATGTTGCTGCCAGAAGCTTAGTTTCTGGGAACCGTATTCTGTGTAAACAGAGTTGGTGATACAAGTTGGAAATAGCTTATTGTTGTGAATTATATATGAACATTGAATAGATGAACACTAGTTTCTTACACTTATCTGCTCCTTGGATCTGTACGATGCTTTGGTGTAATTTGCTTTCGGTTTCACATTCCTATGTGATTTTGCCTATGAAAAGAACAGTGTTTCCATGTGTCTTCCAATTAAGAAGTGTTGGCATGTCTGAATAAGAATGTTGATTGTGTATGTTCTTGGTGACCGGCAGATCCTATGCCGTATCTTGATCTAAGAACCTCCAGAAAAGCTGCATCTTTTTTGACACTTAAAATGGTCATATCAGTTCTTTGATCATCCCTGTTGCTTCTCTTGTAATTGGTACTTACGTGTAAATTATTTGATGTCTAACTTCATAGGTATGAAAAGAAAGGCAAGTTGGTGGGCCAGAGCAGGAGATTTGGTACAAGAAAATAAATAATCGGAGCTAAGACAGTGATGCAGGTGGTGGTATTTCTGTGCCATTAGCAGGAACTCCTGATACGCAGATGGCGGGTTGCGGGGGCAATGCCATGCAAACATAAAGATCTGATGTAGAGGTGTAAATTGAGGCGTATGGATTTAGATGCCTGTCCCTCCATGTGTATATTAGCTGTTTCAGGGAAAGGTAGTGCTGGGGAAAATGCCTGGTAAAGTAATGATGGGAATATTAATGAAGCAATTTTATGAAATGTTATATAAGAACTGAAATGTTTGTTGATTTGGAGCTTTCTTGCCTAAATTTAATTTTTCTGCAGTGTTCTTGTCCGGCTAGTAAATTCCTGCCTAGAGGATGTATGAAGTAGATTGTTACTCACTCACATGGTTACATATCATCAACATATACTATGTTGAAAACTCATCTGTGACAATATTTTAAGACTACGGGAGTACTTAATATTGGGGGTGTGAGATAGCTGTTGTTATATACCAATGACCACTGATAATGATGAATCATGTAGAAAGGGGGGGGGGGGGTTCTCCCCTTCCACTTACTAAGGCCCAGGTGGGGGAGGGGGGGTACAGGTGCGGTCGGGGGAGGGAAATACCCTGCATATTCGTCTTTAGACTTATGTGACTCGCCGAATCTGATACTTCAACGTGACTTTTGAAATTTTACTTGGAATATTGCGAGAGTTTCCTTTCTCCTGTGCCGCAACGACCTAAGCCTCCCCCACATGGGACAGGTCCAACACTCAACCCAAATGCAGATTCCTGCAGCTGTTAAACAGGAAACCGGAAGACAGTGGATTACATGGAAAGGATAAGAAACCTACGCTTTAAATTATTAATGGGCAAGGAATATGATACCACCTATTCTTGTTGTTCTTTTAACCAATGATGTGTGCTATTTTTTTAATCGTTCTTGTATTGTACAATTTGATTGGTGGATGTTTATCAACTGATAGTTTTCTTTTTAATTTTTAAAAGAAGTTAGCGGACTGATAATATCATCAAATTAAGGGGCTATCTACGTTTATCTAATAGAGGGCGGGTGTTGGAGTAGATGGTAAGACTGATGTTTTGTATCTTTGAGATCACGGATTCGAACCGCGAAAACAGCCTATTGCACAAAGTGTAAGGTAAGGCTGCGTACATCAGATCGCTAAGCGATATAGCCCCTCTCCAGACTCTACACAAACGCGGGAGTCTAGTACACCGAAAACGTCTTTTTATCTACATTATTTAATAATAAAATAAATTATTGACATATAAACAAACACTGCCATCCGATGGATAAAAATCCTTACACTACAAGAGAAAAAAAAAATTTTCTAACACCATAAGAGCGTGCCTAGTTGGTTCTGATCCCACTAGTTTTTCCAAGTGTAAAAGGAGGATGTAACCTCGGATTTTGGGCTGGACGATGTCACTCGAATATTACTATTTGGTTAGACGATGTTACTTGATATTACTATATGTCAGTCTGATAACATTTTAATGTTAATTGTTAAGGTTTTGTGTCACGAAAATGATTAATGTAAGTTGAAAATTAAGTTTTATGCTGTACTTTGTATCAACTTTTTCTCAACGTGGACAGATGTCACAGAGAAAGAGAAATATTTGCAAGAAGGGTCCTTAGGAATCTCATGATGACACTTTTGTCTAAAGCATCTACAATAAATAAATAGTAACCCCAGAAAAATAGACTCAGTCCTTTTGCATTCACATTTGAAAACACTCTTCCCATGCTCTGTCCTTATTAATATACACACTCCCTCCGCCAATCTCACACCCAGCTCCTTTCATTACCAACATGGAGAAGACCCATCAAATCACAAGTCCCAAAGGTTTCTGCACAAAGCTTCACAGGGCAATTTCTGCAAATTGTGCTTCCCGGAGAAGTCATCATCGTCTCAAACATGGCTCCGAGTCGCAGACCGCCAGATTTCCGGTCATTGATGCCGCCGGAAATATCACCAATGTTCCCATTGAATCTGGACAAAAATCATCATATAAAGTTGAAGTGACAAAGCCCTATGAGAAGTATCCCAAGGATGAGAAAAAGCCAATGTATGATGATAGAAACAGAGAGGCTAGTGATGCATATTCAGATTATATAAATCGTGTGAGGAATAAAATGGGAATACCTTCCAAGCCTGACGGAGAAACTAACGCCGGGAAGCCGACTAATAGATTGGGGACTACAAGAAGAGATAGCTTTAATGACAAGATTCTCAACTTGATCAACAGAGGGAAGAAGAAGATCAGAGCACAGTCTTAACAGGGTTCAGATCAGAATAGACATCCAGTGAGTCAAAATATGAGGTCTCTAATCATACGACGCCATATGTACAAAGTGGTCTTTTTTTTTTTTAAAAAAAAAAAGCAAACCGCGGGCTAGTTTATACACGTGACATCGCGTGATCAGATGTCTCTTGTTTTACCTCACTTGAGGTCTCCTCTGATCTAAACCCGTATTAACATCCGTCATGGATAATTGGATATGACACACAATGTTTACATAATGTATGGGATGATTATGTGGTCAATGTGCATGTGCATTGCTTTCGTCATATAATTATGGCTAGTTTCCAATTGCAATATTAATATGAAGATTGTGAATGCAGTTATTTTTGTAGCTTTGGATCTAATGATGAATTGCATGTTTATAAGCAAATTAACTAAGACAAACATAATTTTCCTTTTAGTTTTGAATCGTATACTGAACCTAATTTACCTCTCATCTGAAGCAACTAATTAAACCGGTTTAAGGAAGACGTGTGTAACCACAATAAAGCAAAGGAAGGAATAATTTCAAACCTCTCTATCAACTAAACTTCAAGTTACAAAATACCTTCATAAACTTTCTTTAAGTATTTTCCTCGTATTGAATATTATGGAAAGGAGCAAAACGCCTACAAAAATGATTTATGAAAACCAACATGAGGTGGTTCAGCACTTCGTCCCTTAAGCATGTGGTTGGAGGTTCGATCCCCACTCATGTGAATAGAGCAAATCATTTAGCCAGTCCCCTACCACTTAATGTGCTGACCCCATATATGGAGGATTAGTCTTCTGAATTTCGGCTGGAAGGATACCTTGGACAACCAAAAAAAAGTGATTTATGAAAGAAAGAGGAGAAGAAAGAGGGGGGGGGGGGGGTGTTTGCAACTTTAGTTTATTTTGAAAGGGACTTTAGCAAACAACTTCTGTGTTTCTAACACATGGGTATGGTTGCGTACATCCGACCTCCCAAACTTTGTTATAGGCGGGTGTCTTGGTGTCAATGGAGTAATGTTGTTTAGCAAATGCCCCCACAAACGAACCATGAAAACAATGGAAGTGTGTACAAGTCGGTGTACTTGCGGTTGAGATCACAAGAGGCAAAAAATGAGGCAAAATATGAGGTCTCCAATCACGCGCTGCCACGTGTACAAGTAACTATTTTTTAAAAACAAAAAAATTTTAAACTTTTTCCACTTTTGTACACGTGGCAATCTATGATTGGAGGCCTCATATTTTACCTTATTTTTTACCTCCTCTGATCCCAACCGGTGTACCTGGCCCGCCATCCTCCACTTGACCCGGATCGCACCAAACATTGAAGAGTTTCACCGAGTGGCCCAAATCTGGCATGGGTATATTTGGAGCCTAATTCTCAAGCAAACTTAGTATCTTTGGAGTGTTTAGCACAATCTTTTAGTTAATTAAACTTGTGGGTGAAAAAAAAATAGCGTTGAGCTTAGCTATTCTCGGACTAGGCCTTGTCTTAATAGTTAAGGTTGAGGCTTGAAGACGAAAGATATTAGGTTCAATCCTTACTTGGGACAAATCTCCACATATGTGGCATAATTTAAAAAAAAAAAAACTTATGCATTTGTATATACAAAATGCAGGCAGATTTCTGTCACTAAGTTAATTACAACAACAACATTACCTCACTGCCTTCGAGGCTCCCGTCTATATCAGGTTATGGAGGGTCGGATGTATAAAACTATAACCATGTGTTAGAAACACATATAGTTTGTTTTACGATGATCCATGATGAGTTAGGTGCTTTTTGTAAATGTACCAAACTAGCTACTAAATGTGTGGTATCGATCTGATTAAGCAAAACTAGATTAGGATAAATTTTAAAATTTATTTTAGGGAAGGATAAAACTAAATTTATTAGTCCAACCCAGTTTGATTAAGAAATTGGGCTGAATGAAAAGATGGCGACAATGGATCACCATGTAACTTTTTCTCATTGAATTTCTAAATCAAGCATAAAGGTCAATTCACTTATGCTTTGAAAATGACGCTGAATTATTAAAAGTCATTGTAGTGATTCAAATTAAATATTTTGCACTATCAATAATACTAGCGTATTATATCAAATTTATTAAATCAAATATTTCAAAAAGATCTGAAATGAAATATTATTTTAGTTCAATACGACAAAATCATTAAAAAAAATAGCATAACAAAAATTTCAATTTGGACATAGCAAAGCAGAACAGGCGGGGTCGTTTCACTAGGACGTGACACATGGCAAAAGATGCTGGGCTTACGGGCTTCAGCCCTTCTTTATTACTGAAGGCCCATCTATGCTAGTTTCACGTATAGGAAGTCCATTGACGCTTCATTTTATACCACCTCTATATTCATGGGAGTTTTTATAGTACAATATGGGACAATGTAATTTACAAGTTAAAGTTCTTTATATTTTAGAGGGTGGGTTTTGAAGCAATTGGTAAAGTTGTTACCTTGTTATCTTGAGGTAACGGGTTCAAGCTTTGGAAACAGTTTCTTGTACAAAGTGTGAGGTAAGACTGCATATATCAGATCGCAAAGCGATTCGACTCCTCCCCCAACCCTGCAGTATAAGGTAGGACTACATATATCAGATCGCGAAGCGATTCGACTCTTCCCCAATCCTGCACAAATGCGGAAGACTAATGCACATGTAACATCCTTATTTTACTTTATATTGCTCAACTCCATTACGGTACAAGAAGTGGACTCCAACATCCACTCCCCCTCCCCTCACACCCCTCCCCCACAAAGAAAATCAAGAAGAATAGGAAGATGGCTTGTTAAACAATGAGTTTTTACAGTGAAACAATTCCAAAAATAATCACCTTTTAGTTGTTTGTTAAATCACTTTTTTGATTGAAGACCAAGGACTTTGAAAATAATTCCGAAAAGGGACCCACATTAAAATAATGCATTTTAATTTCCCTCTCTAAGGAAAGGTGCGATGTGAAATGTTGACCGTTGACTAAAATTGGGATGTTTCAAAGTTTTGAAGAGCATTGGCCATCCATATGACATATGCAACGGAGATTATGCATTTAGTTTTGACATGGCAGTCACAACCAAAAATATATGCTATTATTATTATTATTATTATTATTATTATTATTATTATTATTATTATTATTATTATTATTATTATTATTATTATTTAATTAGAGATTCAAGTTTGTACCAATAGACAATATTTTTATATCGTCCGTATGTCTCGGTTTTGCCATGTTAGTTACACATGATCTCGAGAACATAATAATTCATTTAATAAGATAATACAACGGCTACCCATATGCTTATATTACAAAGTGTGTTCCCGGTGCATTTTAGTGCAAGGTATGTGGAAAGGACGAATCGCTTTGCGATCTGATGTACGTAGCTTTATCATACGCTTTGTGTAATATGTTATTTCTGCGGTTCAAACACGTGACCTCAAGGTTACAAAGCAGCAACTTTACCACTTGCTCCTAGGTCAGCCTTCCATATGTTTATATTGCTGGATCTATTTAATTAGAACTACTATTTTCATCAATATCGTGTATTTTATAAATACTTGAGTTATAGTAAGTTGCACCAACTAACTTGGAAACGGAGTCCAAAAGTGAAAGGAAGACCACAATTTTGCAAACCACTGGGTCAAGATTCCTCTCCCAGACTTTATATTAGCAAAAAGATTAACAACTTTCATAAAGGAAAGCAACATAATTCTAAATGCTTTTACTGCATGTCCCTAGACTTTGTCAAACATTTTGAGTAGATGAGTTTGAACATGATAACGGTAGCTAAAAGTCGTTACGTTTTAGAACACTTGGTAAAAACACTAGTTTGAAACGCTTTTTATGTTGACGACAATAACAATAACAATGCCCTATTGACTTAGAATCTCTCGTCTAGAACGGAGTATGGAGGGTCACATGTACGCAACCATGCACGTGTATTAGAAACAATAAAAGTTGTTTTCCGACGACCCGTAATGAAAATTGCGTGATACTGTGTGGATCAACTGTTACTTCACAATATAAAAAGTGCATCTAATTTAATGATTTATTTTACTTTATTCTATTATATTCGAAAGTGCTTTCTATGTAGACTAATTAGAGGATAAAAAAATATGTCTCTACATCATACTTTTTTTAGTGCACGCCAGGAATGTTCCAAGATTACTGTAACATAAAGTGTTGTAATGTAACATTTGTACTCACTGATGCAATAATTAAGCAGTGTCATTTTCACCCATCTGAACAGCATCTTATGCTGTGTACGATCAAGAATATAATGGTCAGAAAACTTGGTTCAAGACGAAAGAAGAAGCATTCAGAAAAGGTTAAGAATATGTATGGATGAAGTGGTCCGGATGATGGTAAAGCAGCAGCTTTGCCGTGCTTTTTTTGATTGGGGAATTGAATAATTTTGTTCAGAAAATAGCCTCTTCTGTATATGTCAGACCACAATGTAGTTGATGAGGATCCCAAAAGTTTTACTTTGTAATGTAGTTTACTTATCGAATCCAACACTTTTTCTTTTTCCATAAAATTCGATTTTGATTCTTTGTATTACCATTTTCTTTTGTTTCTTTGATCCTTCGCAGTTGCACATACATATATTTGTGGATGCAAAGTATAGGTTTCACCTATAAGGGCGTTATTGATGCATTAGGCTCTCGCCTTTGCTCAGGTTTATAGAGAGGTTGGATCGCTTCGCGATGTGATGTATGCAGTCTTACCAATCATTTTTTTTTGTAAAAAAAGATGTTTCTGCGGTTTGAACTCGTGACCTTAAGATCACAAAGCATCAACCTTACCAGCTGTTTCAATCTTCGCTCTCTGGTTCCAGCAATCATGAAATAACAAAACTACAGTATTGATCGAGGGGTATTCCATTATCAAATACAAATCTTAGCGCTATATATGTAGGTTATGCTCAGTATATGTGGAAATTTTCCACTTTTTGCATAAAAAAAAACTAATTAACCAAAGAAAAAAGGGAGAGAAACGAAAGAACATATAGCAGGTCAAGTTTGGCTCAAATATGTCTAATTCGAATGATCAAAATGAAGAGGAAGATGTTGTAAGCAATATTCTTCATCTAACAGGGAAAAGAAAAAGGATAAATAAAAGTTGGCTTTTATGATTCTACAAGAGGCAAGAGCTGTAATGAAATTCACTTATTTTTCTGGTTGATGGCAAAAGCCAAAAGCAATTGGTTATCTGTTCGATACATATAATTTGACATTTTCGTTGTATTAAGCTCTCGCGTTTGCACATGATTCGAAAAAGTGTCGGATCGCTTTGCGATCTGATGTGCCAGCCTTATCATATACTTTGTGTAAGAGGCTGTTTTCGCGGTTTAAACCCGTGATCTCAAAGTCACATAACAACAACCTTGTCTTATGTGTTCGATACATATACGAAATATGAGGCAAACACATACCATAAGGCATTTAATACGAAAAGTATAACAGGCTGCCTCTGTTAAATTGTGGCCATTAGCAGGGCACGATAACCAACCACATGTAGTTTCATACATCAACAATCCCCCCTACCATCACCAAGAAAAAAGAAAAGAACCCGGTGGAGCACATCCTTCGATTTACATCCCACTTGGCTAAGGGGCCTCTGGTACAGGTGGGGGAGAACCCACTCCCTCATCAAAGAAAAAAGAAAAGAAAAAGAAAAACCCATTATACAAGAAAGCCAAATTTCGACATCAGGTAAACAAGTGGTTACCAAAAGGTTATGCTTTTGGTGTGAAGTTAATGTACAACTGCAGCCTCATTGATTATGTATGATTTATTAGTATACATGAATCATATGGTATGTTCCTTTTCTTAGTTTCTTTTTTCTTGCTATATTATATATTTTCTTCAGATAATAAAGTCAATAACCAAGCCCGCAGCTGAACTAAACTTTGTTGTCTTATCGACCGGTAGTAACATAAAACATAAGCTTGTAACTAAATTGTTATATAACGTAAATAAAGTAAATAATAAAATTTATTAGTCTAAAAGTAGGGTCAATTAATGCATACATCATTTGATGACTCTACTCTTGTTATTTTTATGCATATTAACCGGATCCAATCTTGAATTGAATAAATTTGTTGTAGAATTTTTCATATATAATTTCTACAACTTTTACAGCTTTGACACCTCAACTCGTACATATGGTTCATCATTGAAATGGTAGTGAAAAAGCAGAAGGGTTGGTGGAAATAATCCTATCTTTTACACAAGATCCATGCTTAAATTGGACACTTCCTTCTCTATCTCGTTTTTTTTTATTAAAAAAAAAACAGTTATCAAGAAGCTTAAAGTTGACTGTTGAATCAAATCGAAAGAAGGTCTAATTCGGGTGTCCTGAGTCCATTGAGTTTGAGTATTATACAACAACAACATTACCCGATTGCCATAGAGGTTTCTGTTTATAACAGGATATGAGAGGTCGGATGTACGCAACCATATCTATATGTTAGAAACACACAAAGGTTGTTTCCCGATGACATATAATGATGCGTAAAGCTACATCGATCAACTACTACTCCAAACATAAGAAGCGGAGTCAATTTAGTGAGTCATTTTGTTTTATTCTATCATATTTTAAATTTAAAAAAGATATATTATTGACTCAATTAAAAATGGAAAGTAGTTTGAGTATTATAGTTGATGGGAAAGAATCCAAAGCTTGTGGGGGAAGGGGGGGTTGTATTGTTAGAAAACTGATATGGATAGCAAACAAACAACACAAAATGATTGCCGAGACGTGATCGAGATCATTGTTCTTAAAAGCAATTTTGCCTCCACCGGTGAGCAAGGTGAACTACAAGCGAATGCTTCCTAGGATTTAACGGCGTTCCTTGTTCCTTTGCTCTAGAAGAAAGAGAATGAACTTGCAAGTTGAAGAGTATGAAAGTAGATGAGAGAAGGAATAAAAACTGCTAAGAAAATTTTCTGCACTAAAAGAAAAGCAAGATAATTTTCTATATGTTGTAAAGTAGAAAATCCTTGTATATATAGGCTTTAGGGTAGAAGAAGATAATGTTTCAAATTGATTTCAGCAGTTTTCAGACCCTCAAAGTTAGTTGAATAACGTTTACTTTTGAAAGGAGATGATTCTTGGACCAAAAGATGCAACCCAAAGTGAAAAGTCCTGTCCGATGGGACGTCGATCTCTGACGTCGATCGATCGACGTGAGAGATCCACGTCTGACAGAAATCTGCAGCAGCCTCAGATCCACGTCGATCTCTGACGTCGATCGATCGACGTGAGAAATCCACGTCCTTCTGAACACTTAACTTTATTCCACTTTCACTTGGTTCGATCCAACTCTTACTTGGACCAATCCAAGTGATATTCTTCAAGTTAACTGTGTTCAAATCATCAATCAAACTCCCAAACAAGTTACACATATTCTTATATAAGTTTGGAGCACATCCATAAGTATTTTGACATACTTTTTTCAACATGTATTTCATGTGCAATATTGAGTTTGGGTGGGCAGGGGCATAAAGGTGATGCTGTATGGGTCCTTTTTCAAGCTGAGCCATTAGCTTTTTTGCTCCCGAAAGCTAAGTGAATCTGTTCCCTTGGTCATTTGGCCGTTGCACGTTTCCAGTAAAGCTCGAGCTTTGATCTTATGAAATAATTCAATTAATTTCTGGTCATCTTAGGAGGACATTTGTCCCTGTGCAACTTCTATTTGTAGGTTAAATTCGATAACTACTATATTCTTACTGGAAAAATCGTCACGGGTGACTTTTTAATATGATGTAAATTACACTACGTTACAAAGTCATCTGTGACAATATTTTTAGATAGGAGGAGTATAAGTTTTGTTAAATTGTGTTTGTTTTATTCCTATTAAGAGTACCACAACTATACATACACTTTACTCCGTGTGTCTCAAAATATTGTCCAAATTCTAAATGTAGTAATATTTAATAGTCAGAGTTTTTATATTATCCTTCAATTAACATATACATCCTTTTCTAGCTTATCTTAATTAACCAACTAAGACTACGATAGAAGCACCGATCAAAATAGTTTGACTTTCTTAAATTAGATTCAAATCAAACTATAAGGATATTTTTAAAACGGAGGAAGCATACGTTTTTGGAAGAAATATTATATCAGAAGGAACAAAAGAATACGCTTCTATTTGTTTTCAAAATAATCCTACTTTGCACATAAGATTTATAGAAAGAAACGGTTTGGTTGTGTGGTAGGAGTATGAAATAAACACCTGGAAATTCACCTCCCGGCAATCTTCTCTGCTGCCTCGCATGTTCATTTTGTTAAGCAAAAAAATAAGGGAATTTGTGTGACCCAAAAGCATAAAAATCGTCTTCCGAATGAGGATAAATCTGCTGAAAGATATTCCGCATATCAAATTGCAAGTTGATTAAAGTAGATTTCTGATTACAAATTCATGAAGCGCCTACGTGCTAGGAACAAAATTTTGATAAATTATTGTCTTTACACGTAAGATAAAACAGTCTTTATGCATGGCCCATGGACATAATCTATGGGTGCATTACACCTACACTATCTAATTAGAAGATTTTTTTCTCAATTTAGTAACGAAGGCGTTGTTTCTCTCAGTCCGAAGTTTGTTGAGTAAAAAAAAAACTTAACTAAAAAATTTCCATTATTGGAATACGAAGTGGAGCATAAGTAAGGCTTTTAGGCTTTTAGTGGATTGTTGGCTCTAAAACGAACCATTAATCACTCAATATTATCTACGTTTTATCTTGACTTTGCGCTTTTTTGTTTGTTTTTGGTCTTCGCCATACACTATAATAAACTCTAGACTAGAATATAGACAACAAGACCAATTACATTTTCTCATGAGTACAGATCAAACCATATATTTGAAACCCAACATAAGGCGAAGTTTAACTAAATATATAAAATTGCAAAAAAGAAAGAAACCAAACCCATTAAATCAAAGAGTAGAGGTTAGAGAGAGGCACACGTGTGGTTCTTTGGCTAAAGGAATATTGGCATCTGCCTTTTGGCGATGCCCGGGCCTTTTCCCCCTTACTCTTCTCCTCACCAAAACGTTACAGCTCCACGGCGGGTCCCATTTCATACATGCATATGTACTTTAAAATAAACCATGATTAATTATTCTACATTTGAATGGATGATTGTGTAGTGTTTAACTTGATAATTTTAGGACAACTTTATAGAACCGTAATATAATCGGAAGAGTTCTTTTGTTGTACGTTGTTTTGGTATATTTATTTAATCTTCCGATACAGAAATTTCATTGATCTCTGCAACAAGCTTTCTCAAAGCAGCAGTAAGAGGCCAAAGAGATGCATCCAAATTGCAAAAATAATCCCGAAGCTGATCAATTGATAATAGATTATGCATAACAGAATTGAAGAAATATGTGTTTCCTACATTAGTCATGCTTCTAACAAAAAAAAACAGGCGTTTCACGAAACCGTCTTAGATCCTATTTATCTCGAAACCGTCAAGACTTCTAAGAATGCCATGGCCAACCTAGTTATAATATGGTTTTGACAAAACCGTGTAAAGCGTAGTGATACGGTTTTGTCAAAACTGTGTATAGTAGAAGTTGAATATCTGAAATTGTATAACATTTTTGAATTTTATTATTAAATGTTTGACTTAATTCCAAAAACCTCTCATCTCGTTCGGAATTATACATTTATCTCTCCTATAATATGGGTTAAAAAAGCACCGGTCAATTTTCTGCAAAACCACAGGGGGTAAACATGCCAGAAATTAGCTGGTGTCTTTGTAACCCAAACTATAGGGGAGATAAATGTATAATTCCGAACGAGATGAGAGGTTTTTGGAATTAAACCAAACCACATGGGATATAAGTGTAATTTTTTCTTTGCGCTTGCCTAATGAAAAATAGAGATAATAACGATATTCAATGCATGAATGCTTATATATATACATATATATATATATATATACATATGCGTGTATATACATATATGCATATATAACTGAATCTAAATGAATGAAAATAAATTTTTTCTTTTTTTATTAACGATGTTAATACGTATGTGTTTTATTAAGTGAATAGAACTGAATAGAAAATACATAGTATATATATGTGTGTGTCTATATATATATGTATATATATATATATGCATATAAAATTGAATAGAATCTAATGAAACATAAAATTTGTATTTTTAGGAAAAATTACACTTAGACCCCCCTGTGGTTTGGCTTAATTCCAAAAACCTCCACTCTTGCTTGGAATTATACATGTACCTTCTCTATGGTTTGCGTTAAAAAGGCACCGGCTAATTTCTGGTATGTTTACCCCCTGTGGTTTTGCCAGAAAGTGGCCGGTATCTTTTTTACCCAAACTATAGAGGAGGTAAATGTATAATTCCAAACGTGAGGGGAAGTTTTTGGAATTAAGTAAAATATCTAACTGTAATTTTTCTTATTTTTAGTTTTCCCTAGTGAAACAAGAGTCCTTATTTTTATGTGTCCCACCACCCACGAGCAAACGACAGTTAATCAAGCAACTATACCAAGAAAAGGAATGTATAATTTCGTACAGGTTGTATAAATTTAAAATATTATTAAGTGACAAAGAAAAGAAAAATGGAGGAAAACTAACTATTGCTTTGCTTTATAAGTTACCAATTTTGAGCTTTAGCAAATATAAGGGTCATCTGCAGGCCTTGCCATTAAATCTTTCGCCTCTAATAGTGACAATATTTATTGTCCACTAGCTAGCTAGCTAAAACTCCTGATTTCAATTTTCTTTTTTTCTTTTTTAAAAAAAAGGGAAAGCCAAATAATGTTAAAAGGAGATCTAAAGGGACGGGGTTATATAGGATTATGAATGTTTTATTTGGAAGCAACGATACTGAGTATGATCCTAAAATTTTTCAAATTATGAATCTAACGGATAAGTTGCTAGTGAATATCTTATATAGTTTAAAGAGTAAAATATATATCCCATTTTTCTATTTTTTTACAAAATTGAACAAGTCTCAGGATGATGAATCTTTCATATACTTTTTCAACTTAGAAGGAGTCAGAAGAGACACAAATAATGTAGATATTCAACAACAACAACATTACTCCATTGTATTAGAGCTTTCGCATATGACAGGGTATAAGAAAATCGGATGTACGTAACCATATCCATGTATTAAAAACACGCTGGTTGTCTTCTAATGACCCGTAATGAACGTCAAGCTGTGTCGATCCTCTGCTACTTCACAGTATAAGAAATGCATCCAATTTGGATCAGTTTGCATTTTTATGGCTTCATTCAGAACAGTTTAGTAATTCACTTGAATCATGTATATATATTTGCGAAGAAGGAATTATCCTGGAACAAAACAAACATACATCAAGTAGCAAATATTTTTTTAGCATTAATATGCACATGGTTACTTAAAAGAAAATGACATTTCATTTGGAATGGAAATTCCTTGATTAGGACATAAGATTTGAGCATATAATCCATTCAAGCCCGAACAAATTAGATAGGCTGTGATATAAAATAAATTACAAAACGAATAAGAAACGAACTTATGAGATCTCTATTTACAACCATTTTAACGTACATATTGTCTGTAGCAAAATTTAAATAAAATTGATGGGAAAAGAATAAATGAAGATCTCAAATTTAGCAGCATTCCTTCAATACAAAATCCAGATGGTCTTAACACAACTGTTTGAAAATCAAGGCGTATCCGAGCTGCAATGAGCCGTCGACAGTGCGCAATTCAATTGTTCAGTTTGGAAATCGCAAGGTGCTTATATTTTATGCTATTGGTATGGACATATAATAAATTGAATAAGAGGATGTTACATGAATTGATGAGCTGGATCCCAGCTCACTTAGGTCTATTAAGTTTTGTATAAACTCACTTAGTCTAAAGATGATTAGGTATGCTCTATAAGTTGGTATACAATTTAGTAATTGAAAAAGAAAGAAATCGGACGTCACCTCTCGTAAAAAAGAAAAAGTATGTTGCCAGTATACTAGATTCACGCGTTTTTGCAGGCTCCGAGGAGAGACCAAATCACTTTGTGATTTGATGTACGCAGTCTTATCATACACTTAGTGCAAGAGAAGCCCCACAAAAAGTAACTTTTCTAAATAATGGTCCTAACATGTATTATATATTGTTCCAATGTTGAGTGCAAAAAGCCAATTAATAGATTATATGGATATTGAGGAAGAAGGTTATGCCACGTAAATGTAGTAATTATATGGTATGTTGATGTAATTTTTAATGTCCTACAACTTTCCATCAAACTACATTCATTATATGAAATAACACGATACAACGATCGTATCCAATAACAATTTTTTTGCTTGTAAATCTATAAAGGAAATAGGCTGGACTAATGACTAGGTGGTTCTCTTTCTCTTTTTCAAAATAAAAATCCTCAAAATCATCAACATCATAAATGAATATCAAAAATCTACGTCAAATCTATTACAATGTCGGAAAAGAAATAGACTGGACTAATGACCAGATGGTTCTCTCTTTTTTTTGGTTGAAAATGATCCGGTGGTTAACTAAGGCCAACTTCCATGCCTAGTATTTGTCGTATAGATATCCTTTAGCTAACTTTTCCCCGTGAAGATCACGCGAAACAAGGGGTAAAATACCATCTCATTAGCAGTTCCCGAGGAAAACGAAAACTCTATATATTTATATGTGAGTTCTCAAATAGATAACTTTAAAATGCCATATTATGTATACGTCTTCTTCATCATGTGGGCTCCAATAAGTAATAAAATAATTTGTATAATAATTGTTTCCGTAGTAGTGTTTAAAAGATTACTTGGTGTTGTAAATTAGAGTAAATGGGCATGTCAAGAGGTAAAGATATCTATACTCTTTGACTTTCTGGCTTGAGATAGGGTATATATTATTGGATTCAAGCTTGTAAAATATGTGCAGCATGAAACTAACAACCTGAAAAGATTCCGTCATTTTAAAACTTACTCACCAGCAAAAACTCGACCTTGCAAAAATAATTATTTTAACATAAATGGCATGTACCAATTCCCATAGATGAAATGTTAACAAAATCTTTATGTTTTTATTTTCTGATACATGGCAATCACATAGTAGAGATACATAATACACATAGTATAATGCATGCCAAACATATAAATACATCACCATAAAATGAAAAGGCATACAACTGAACTACGAAGTGAAAAATATTGTAGCACTTTATATTTATAAAGTTTTGATCCCAATACCCATTTAAGCTACCGGTAAGGTTGCTGCTTTATGAACTGGAGGTCACGAGTTCGAGTGCAGAAACAGTCTCTTACACAAAGTGTAGGGAAAGACTATGTACATCAGATCGCGACGCGATCCGGCTTCTCTCCAGACCTTGTGTAAACGCGGGAGCCTAATACACCGGTGAGGCCCTTTACCCATTTAAACAAGATTCATTTGTAAAGTTGAAATACAAATAATAGCCAATTATTGTACTCAAAATGGGATGAAGGCGCGGCGCATGAGAGGTGGAGTAAGCCTATGCGTATGTTTCCATGAGGGAGAGCATAAAAGTCAGAAAGTCAGACAATCGTTCTGTCTTAACTAAATGGGAGAGGCGTCTCATTTTCCAATCATCTCCTCACGCTAATTAACATTACGGTTAGCATGCCAATTCATTACTTTTCCAGGTAGTTTAACGTTTTCAATTTACTCAAAATCCACTAGAAAATGCCCACCAAAAATTAATATATCCCATGTCCCAAAGTACAAGACATTATATATAACACCTAAATCCTATATTAAAAAGGAAATAATAAATGTCCACATATAAGTATCGGTTTGATTAGCTTAATGTTTATATTTAATGTTGTCGGACAAAATTCTGAATAATAACAAGACCTTCTAACAAGTACTAACTTTTATTAATTACTCGTTAACTAATATATACAATTGAAGGAGATTAATTTGTTGACAGCAATATATAAGGTTAAAACTCAGTCCAGGTCCATATTATTTGGATGTGATAAACTGACAAAATTCGATATCCAAGTAAAGTGTATAACCGTAACATTTGTACTTTTATTAAAATAAAAAAATAGTATACGCAAAAGTGCATATACGGTGAGAATACGGGAGTTAGTGATAGCTCACACAGACGTGGATATTTGATGTATAGATAGGCCGTTTTTGAACACAAATGTTGTAAATATTTGCAATTATTAATAAGATAGGACCATATACTTAATAGGACCATATACTTATCTTTTTAATAAAAATACGATGGTCCTATATGCATGACTAACGAATAGTTTTAATATATGTTTAGCATTTATTCATTCACATTAAAATAGGTGGTAAAACTTACAAAATAATCGGTGATGTTTAACGACGAGACAAATAATCACGGGTCCTGTAGACCCCACGGGTACGGACATCCCACGCCATTCACATAAAGTCCAAAGCTCTGAAAATCATATATAGTACCCAATTACTGCTGCAACATAAACCCGCATGCCAAACCCTCCGCTCAGATCTCTCCTATTTTTCTAATTCTCTGCCTACGTAATTTTCATTGCTCTCCATTTCTTTCTTTGATTTCCTTTTTTACGTGATCCGGTTTTTCTGTGGAAAATCTTCACTCTAGAGAGCATTCCACGCTTTGAAGCTTTTCTTTTCCGGTGAAATTTTATTTAGGAAGCTAAGACACGGGGATGCCGCCGCCGGCTGGCACAGTTTCCCAACCCGATCGGGTGCCTATGGATCCACTGGTGATTCCGGCGGTCGTTCAACCGGCTCCGGTGATGATGTCGGAGACTTTCGCCAAGGACGCCATCATTGCTTGGTTCCGAGGAGAGTTCGCGGCGGCTAACGCCATTATCGACGCTATCTGCAGCCATCTGACGCAGCTGGAGGGCGGTAGAATCGATGGCCGATCTGATTACGATTCGGTTTTCGCCGCCATCCATCGGAGGAGGCTGAATTGGATCCCGATTTTACAGATGCAGAAATATTGTTCTATTGCTGACGTAGCGCTGGAGCTGCAGAAGGTCGCTGCGAAGAAAACGAAGGAGATGCCGACGGAAAAGGAGGTGATCAAGTGCGGAGAAGCTGAGAAAGAGAAGAATCCCAATGCTCCTATTTCCGAGGAGGATCTAACTGCTGAAAGTAACGAAATTGGTAACGGTGAGGTGGTTGATGAGCATTCGGCAAAATATGATTTCCCAGAAAGTGAGATTACCGACACAGGTAAGTTGCTGGTATTATTAGTAAAGTTACTTTTCTCTTTTTCTTTTTTTTATACATAAATTTTATTATGGTAATTGATCAATTAGTGATACGATAAAATGAAGACAAATAAGTTTTATCTACATGCAAACAATAGGGTGATTGGTTAAAACATGATGCCCGTAAATTTTCTACATATTTCATTGGTCAATGAACAAATAATTATACTTGTTCATTGATCATGGTAAAATTTGTGTTCTTTATATATGAAAATTTTAGTTTGAACTTTTGAAAATAACTAATGTATCCTTTAAATTAAATAGGTTGATATTGACTCACTTTTCATGATAAAATATGAAAATAAGAAAATAAGGTGTCATACAAAAAAAAGATCTGTTTCTGCTAACAAGTAGGCTCTGGCGAACGTCACGCCTTTCCATAAATATTCTGGAACAAATTTTCTTTTTTTCCTTTTCTTGCAAGCATGGCTGGTAACAGATTCCGTGGAAAAGCTTAATATCTGGCAATTCGTTTTCTCTAAAAAAAACTTACACGATATTGGACAGTGTTGTTTTTTCACCTCAATAATCATGTCTTTTATTCATTGACGTTAAACATTCGAGATTAATCTTTCGCGATGTAACTTTGTGGGTTTTTGCTAGAATCGAAATTTATTGAAGATATGAATCAAAATGGTAGGAAATCCTGTTGAAAAAATCGAGGTTGTTAAGAAAGGGCTGCGGCTGCGCGAAATTAGTTTGTAAGTTGAAGCCTTGAAGGACGCAAATTTCCCTTTTTCTTCCTCCTTCACACTGGGCCCGTCTAAGCTCGACGTGAGTGGTGACCACAATACTTTTTTTTTTTGTAATTTCCCAATAAGGCCATAATACATTTTTTTAGAAAAAAATAAAGTTTTTGACTTTTCGCAGGCGGCGTTTAACACGGCCCGTTAGTTTGCTTTTACCCACGTCACATCCACATTACATGTGTGTGCTTGAATTTAAGCCAGATGCAGCTACAAAATTATTTCTGTGATCTACGATTAATTTTATGAATAGACGTTAGACCATATGTAGGAAAAGTATTAGTTGGGTCAGCGCTCAAGGCATATTTCAGTTGATAATTGTATAAAGATTTTACTCCAAGTATTAATTGGCGTCACAGTTTCAACTCCTGACTAATTATAGAGGCGGAGAATCCCCAATAGGGACAATAAAAGCCTATGTTGCCTTTTGGCTGGATTAGGTAGCCACTAATCTTGCTTAATGCTTGGATCACTAGGTGATTTATAAAACCTGAACATGTCCACTTGTTTGCATGAGTTGATCAATTATGGTTGGGCGTCTTTGATATGTAGTATATTTATTTGACAATCTTTTAGTTGTTTTGTTATACTGTATGTTAATGATTATTGTTAAGATATTGCATCTTAAGCTTACATGTGACATATCAAAAAAACATTCTAAGCTAGTATGTAATGTAGAAGTTATTCAATGATGAAATAGTCAATAACCATGCTGTCGAATGAACGGTTCGTTTTTCTCAGGAAAACTTAAAAATGAAAAAGAAACAGATAATTTAATCAAGTTTTTCAGTAGAATGAAGTCATCTCGAGACCCTAGCGATAGCTGTCGTTGGGATATATTAAGTATGTGTTGTTGTGTTGTACTCATTAGAATAGAGAAGTGGTCAAAAACTACATGTATGTATGTATTTCTGTGTTTCTTTTGTTATTTAATACTAAGTTCAGCGCGGGCAAAAGGAAGGAGAAAAGAAAGCTTTGACAAAATTTATGGACAAGTTATTGAATAAAAGTATAAACTTTGATTCGGTTTGTCATGGGAACCAAGTAGTAAAAAAGAAATCAAATTGATGAAATCAAGGCGATGGTGCAACGGACGGCGGAGAGAGGTGAGAGTCCTCCGGACGCACATTCTGCGGACAATATATCTCCTTTTCAATTTATGGAGGAAGTCTAGTCCATTATGCCACTTAGCATTAGTACTGTACCGTAGAACCACGGTGCTGTTCTCTCCAAAGGAGGAGCCGAAAGCGCATAAAAAGATGCCTCAAAAACCAAAATTAAGAAGAAACGCTTAGGCCTACGTTTTGTGAGCACTTAAGGACTCGGCCATTTACTGTTTGTTGTTTTCTGGTGTTGGAGATCGTTGTTGTTCGGATTGTCTCAGTGGTGCAGTCCACGTACTTCTACACTATGCGTGTTGTCAATCATATAATACAACTACTAAGTTAGGTATGTGATGCATTATTTTTTAAGACTCAATAAATTTAGGTAAAATCATAACGCTTACGTCTTTAGATAGAGGATTAAAGGATATCACATCTTTTCCCCCATTGTTTCTCCAACATTCGTCCTCACATTCCTCCTTTACTATGTGTTATGTGTATAGACAAATCCTTACATATAAGATTTAAAAATAAAACATATAAAATATAGTAATGCAATGTGGTTAGATAATGAAATAGATGGAAGTTGGAGACAGAAAAAAAATAGAAGGAATATTCTCATCCGGGATTAATTTTGTATGGCCATTATAGCATGTTATGTTAAATCATATATACGATGCATTGTGTGATTGATTTTGTATTGGTAGCATCTCATAGATGTTTTGGTTTTGCCACGATTAATTTGATCGTTTGGTATCCAAAAAAACATGTCCACTTTTACGTAATGAATCATGCGGGATTTGCCAAAACTTTTTGAAGCTGAATAGCTCAGTCATGTTATAACTGTTCATGAAACTCCCAAATGGAAAGATTTTTCTATGAAATAATTAATGTCCAAGACAAAATCTAGAAATATTTGGAAAACTAAAGAGCTAATAATCCGTTAAATTTTTAACATGGTAGAGGTCAACGTGTCACGTCTGAAAGTTGCCTTTTCTTCTTCTCCCCCCACCCACCTGCTATTTTAGCTATCTTATGCTCTTGTCTCTCCTCCCTTGTGAACTGATAATTTTAGCCATTTGCATTATTTCAACAATATGCGACTGCAGGATCTCATCAAGAGGTGCAAACCTTGCCAGAAAGTAATGACATTTGTTCCAATCATGATGACTGTGAGGCACGCCGTGATGAGATCAAAATTACCAAAGGATTTTCAGCCAAAGAGCCAGTCAAGGGGCATCTGGTGAGCTTGCAAATTTCCTCTCTAGTTTTAGATACTTCATGTTATTTGCTGTTTCTTGCTGAAGATGTAATGAATCCTTGTTTATTAGACAGAATTGTCTTACTTTACAGGTGAATATTGTAAGAGGATTGAAGTTGTATGAAGATGCTTTCACTGAAAGTGAGCTTTCTAAGTTGAATGACTTTGTCAATGAACTGCGGGTTGCTGGAAGGAATGGTGAACTTTCAGGTGGATCCTGTGCTCCGTGATGCTTTTATTCTTAAACTTGTTTTCCTTTTGGGACGAAGTTTTAAGAATGCCAAGGTCTGTAGTTTTGCTCGATCAGGTTTGGCATTCATTTGAAATTTATTTCTTTTTCATCATTATACGAAATCTTAGTAACACCTTGATGCTCGTGACAGCAAAGGAAAACTAGTAGATCAAATTCACATGAACATAGTTTGAAAACTCATTCTTGAAACTTCAAAAAGGAATCCGACCTTGGGCTTGAGTCTTTGAACATAGTTTGAGAACTCATTCTTGAAACTTCAAAAAGGAATCTCACCTTGGGCTTGAGTCTTTCAACTACGCCATGGGGCACTTTAGCAAAAATGAAGGAAAACCACGCAGGGAGGCTATGCATGATCACTCCGACTGTTTGCTAACTTCAAACTTTTCAATGTGATGTTACCTCATCTGAAAGAAATTTTACTAAATATTTTGGCTTACTTTGAGCTATTCTCATAAGTCTCTGCTGTAAGTTATCACTGCACGTTCTACAAAGCTTCTTTATTTCCTTTTTTGTTCCTGATGTTATTGTCATCTTTATTCTTTGCCTGTAAACAGCAAGTTATATATGAAAATTGATTATGTTATTAGGGGAAACCTTTATTTTATACAACCAGCAAGTAAAGGGAAACAAAAGAGAGATGATTCAGCTCGGAGTTCCAATCTTTGGACATATACAAGAGGATGATACTACTAAATGTCGAAAGAGTAAGAGATACTTGTTTACCTTCATGTTCGCTATTTACTTCAATAGTTCCATTTTTTGCTTTGTATAACTCAGTATATTTTCAGATCATATCGAGCCAATTCCAGCTCTTCTGCAAAGCATCATAGAACATTTGGTTCAATGGCATGTCATTTCAGAAAGCCGAAAACCAAATGGGTGCATCATCAACTTTTTTGATGAGGTAATACTTTTTGTTTTATATCTTTCTCTGCTCAAATCATGTTACAAGTCCATCTGCATATATAAGAGGGGGGAAATGAAGGGGGGTTGGTGCTTAAACACCTGATGTATTCAATTTACGCATTTTCTTTCCCTTTTATTTCAATATGCAGGGGGAATATTCACAACCTTTCCTGAAACCACCTCATGTAGATCAGCCCCTCTCAACCCTTCTACTCTCCAAGTCAACAATGGCCTTTGGTCGAACGCTTGTGAATGATAATGATGGGAATTATAGAGGACCACTTGTGCTCTCTCTCAAGGAAGGGTATGCTGCAAATCTGGATATATGCTGCTTTATTTGTCTTTCCATTATCTTTTAGATGGGACACAGCTATTTCAATGTGTGATCAATGGCAAAGAATTCACTCCTCTGGTTTACACTAACATAATTAGCCCAATGAAAGCTAGTGTCTGAAATCATACAGGCGAACCCAATTTCATGAACTTAAAGTATTGAACATTGCGGTTACAGCTATCCTCTACTGTAGTGTAACTTTTGGGTAGTCATTTACCAATTATGTTGTTATTTTTATAACTTGATAAGCACTTTCTTAATCATTGCAAACGCTTTTGAATGACAGGTCTCTTCTAGTAATGAGAGGAAACAGCTCTGATGTGGCCAGACATGTGACCTGCTCTTCGCCTAATAAGAGAGTTAGCATCACCTTTCTCAGGATTCGCGTTGAAGCAGAAAATAATTCACCAAGATCAGAAACTTCCAATAACAAAGCCGTTACACTATGGCATCCAGGCGTTCCAACTCCACACCCTACACCCAATGGAGCACCTAACGGCTTGGTGCAAGAGAATATGGTCCCCAACTGGGGTGCTGCCCGTAGGGCACCACTGCTGATGCTAGCCCCTTTGCGCCCAATGGTTGTGAGCCCCAGACGGGTTCCACATGGTGGCACTGGGGTTTTCTTGCCTTGGACTGTCGGGCCAAGGAAGCCTGTGAAGCACCTTCCACCAAGAGCTCAAAAAGGTCGAGTTATTGCATTGCCATCCAACTATGATGCATGTAAACCAGTTAATGGTTCTGATCCAACCATAAATGTTGAGCAGACAGTGACATAGAAGTCTCCCTCGGTGATCCTCAATATGCATGGAGCCATTACAGCTGCAAAATGCAGCCCTGATGTCGAGTTAGCAGCTTTTCTCTGTTTTGTTTTTTCTTATTTTTTCTGCTGCCCTCTTCCCACAGGTTATGGTATTTTACGCTTTGCTTTGTTGGAACATAGATCCTAGATTTTGTAGAGAGTGCAGGGAGCGTGGTTGAGTCTAAGTATAGAGCTAACTTGTGTATTTCGTTCTCTTTTACTTCATTTCTTTCCTAAAAGGCAGAACGAGCTCTACAATTCGATTAATATTTAATCAATTAAACATGGCCCTAGTATTCTGATACCTTCAAGTCTACTTTGAGGCTTGATGTGGTTATATAAGACATTGGAGTACTATTCTGGTATGCTTTTGGCTCCTCTGAGGCCCTCAAGGCTGTTTAGGCCTCATGCTTCATAATCACAGGCAACAGTGTTGACAATGATGGCCCAGAAAATGGTGCCAGACGATCTGAGGTTCTCTGAAATGTGTGCGGTAAATTATCCAGCTTCCTCTGATGAATTACACTTCCCCACAAGCAAAATCCAGCAAAAACCCTCTTAACTTCCTAACCTAGAAAAAGGAAGGGGAAAAGAAAAATAAGGAACCTGTTGTCTAATTCCTATAAAAGGGCAATATTGTACTTAAGCATAGATAACGATCACTAATATAGCAGTTCTCTTGTCTGCTCAATTGGAATGAAATATTGTTGCTCGTAAAGTAGGAGCTCCTAACTGATTGAATCATATGGCACAAAGCTGAGTACATCATGCCATTTGCAACTACATAAGCATTGTCATAGAACTTCATATACTGATTTCTATACAGAAATATGAGACCTACGGCTTCTTTCACCCGCAAGAAGTTTCCGTTAAGATGACATTATATGTTAGACAGGGACCATCCTGGGGCAGCCTGGTGCACACAAAACTCTTACAATGAGCTCAATTTAGTACAAGATATATGTATCTAACCATATCTATGTAGAAGAGGCTACTTGAAAACCTTTATCGTGATTTCTTGCTATATTTGAGAATCTAAGCTTTGGATAATCAGGTGAACCAATCTCTAATGAAAACGCATACTCACTTGTCATGAGGCTTTTCAAAAATAGTTCATATACATATAATAAGAGTAGACGAGATTCAATGCCCAAGAGAAAGTTGTAAGGGTGGGGAAAGGAAAATGATGACAATTATCCCAGCACAAAAGGCTCTAATCTTTGAACATTGGAGATGATGAGCTCCCAGATACAAGTTGCAGTTGGCATTATTGCTGGGACTTGAGGAATAAAAACCAGATGATTACTTGTATGCGAGGAAGCCCTCCAACAAACGACACTTTCCTTGAACTGCTTTTTTGAAAAAGAGAACTGGGCCACACCAAATCCATTCCAGACATCAACAGTGATGCAGCAACTAACTTGATAAATCTAGTCAATACAACACATAAAATCTGCAACTTCCAAAATGCGAACAAACCAAACAAGTACTTCCAGAATAAAGCTGATGTTAAGAACCGTAAAAGTAAACAAAACAAGTTAAAGACTGCAATTCCTCGTGGCAAAGGATATCACACAAATCTGCAATTCATTTAGTACATGAATTGCGCCAAAACAGAGAATACACATACGTATTCAACCACCATATTGCAACACGTCTGTGTTGTCGAATAAAGAAGGGGTAAGCATTGGAAAGATATAGTAAATGAAAATGCCTTAAGAGGCGAAAGAGAAGCAATTATTTGGTGACATACATCGGGTAAAGTTGGTGCATCAGGCTACCAAGGATACTGACATTAATGGAGGGTATCCCTCCCAACTGCTTGATCAACAGCCACACTCAAGATATGTGTGCACAAAATCTCTTAATTAGTAAAAAATGAAATAGCTCCAAATGAAATTGACCACTGGGTTCTTTTTGCCAGTCATGAATTATGTAGAAATTGTTGGGCATTGTGAAATTCACAAAATTTGGTGGAAAACACCGAAAAATACGGTGAAAAAAGTACCAAAAGATGCATGCTTCAAAATTTCATAAAATAAGAGCACCCTTTGGGCCACATAAAATCATATGAATAAAGGAAATGACTACTAATATAAACAGTGTTGCTTTATGTTGCAGTAAAGACGGGTCTTAATACTGGATACATAGTTTAGAAACTATGCTAACATTACAGGAAATACAGTTCATGAAAAGAATCAAACTAATTGCTCACAGTTGACAAATCATGAGCGTTAAAAGGCTAAACGATTTATTGTCTGCAGCCTTCAAACAAAGGAGTGCTAGGTTGTTCATCCATCTTTTAGTTAAAATCTTTTATGATGGTATTAACTGTTCCTAGTCTAGTCGTCATCCTCTATATCCCAACTCAGGTCTTCATCTACTTCAGCAGCACTTAGACGCTTCCTTGCATCAGCGCTATTCTGTTTTCCACTTGAGGAAATCGAGGTTGCTTTCCTCTGATCACCACTCCAAATATCCTCAATCTCATCCCATCCCAACTCCTCTTCCTCATACACAGCCGGTTTACAAGAAATATTTGAAGTATTACCATTTTTACTTGATGAAATTGAATCATCTTTGCCTTCATACATCATAGCCTTCTCACCCTCCTTTTCCGTGCCATCTTCAGCCTTTTTCACATCTTTTTCACCTTCAAGATTTGATTTTTCATCACCTAAAGCACTCTTTCCACTAGTTTCAGTAATATTTTTCTTCTAAGCATCATGCTGTAGTGACTCATCGAGTAATTTCTTATCAGCAACTCAAGAATTTCCATCATGAGATTCATGTTCTGTAGGTTGTTCAACTGTTGAGGATGTATTTGTACCACCAGATTCTTTCTTTTCTAATACACCAACCCTTTCTGGTTTTGTAATTGTTTCTTCCTTCTTTTCTAGTACACCAACCCCTTCTGGTTTTGCTTTTGTATTTTCCACATAATCATCATCATCAACATCCCAAGACAGCTCTTCCTCGTCATCAATCGAAATGGCTCTCTTCACGAGATTAGCTCTCAAACTCTCTTGCTGCTTAAGTTTATAAACCCGGTAATAATACCGACACCAAAAGGTTTGATCATCCACCACATCCGGCACCACCTTGTTATAAATACTCTCCAAAGCACCACTTTCTCCAATCAAGTTTTCAACTTCCTCACTCTGCTCCTCCAAAACAAACCCAGATTTCCACTTATTATACTCCTCTAAGCCTTCAGGCTCTTCACAAAAAGTATTCAAATCGTTCTTAATTGCGCTCAATTGTGCATCAAATCGACTATAGCTACCCGAACCACCGGAGACGAGGGCACTGGTTTCAGGGGTGTCGGGATCTAAATCGGAGGAAGAAAGCAGAGTTCCCTTCCCGTGGGAGATGATCTCAGTCGTCGATTTGATGACGCCATCAAGGGCGCCGTGAGCGACAGAAGCGCCGACCTCGATCGACGCCGGCAGCTCCTTGACCGCTCGACTCGCTACTTCCCGGAAAATCACCGACTCTTTCTTCAGCCCCGTCCCAAATTCCTGAAGATCTCGGCGGTAAGTATCCAGCACCGATTCGGATCGCGTGGCTAGGGTCTTCATGAAACCTCCGAAGTTCCACCCACCGCCGCCTCCGCCGCCGATCTCATTGGATTCAGAATCAGCCGAAGAATCAGGGTTCGGAATCGTACTGGGATACTCATGGGAATGATCACTTTGATCCTCAGATGGACTGGATTTCAAGTCTTGGGATTTTTCAGAGTCCGGATCGTCTAGTAAAATGGATTTGAAGAAATTCATAGCGGACCCGAAATCAATCAAGGATCTTCCTCCACCAAGTGAAAACAGGATAGTTTCAGAAGTTGTTCGATCGGATTCGATGAGAATAAAGCACTTGATTAGTGAACAGATAGATACTCCAGAAGTTAAGGTGTCAAATCATAACTCCATTATTTTCTCATTGATTCTGTTTTTCCTCCAGAGGCAACAGTATCTGGACTGGGCTTTTCAAATGGTATGGATCTCTCTTTTGGGCTTATAAATGTGTTCATCCTTTTTTCTGATTCGTGATGAATACTCAGTAAAGTATTTTTAGTGATGTATTGTATCAGTGATTAATAATGTTTTAGAATACTCAATTGAAAATACTACTTTAATTAGCACTGCTGTTCGCGAACTGTTCGAGTGTAGTTCATGTTCGGTTCGTATTCGTTTGTTAATTATTTGTTAACGAGTCAAATTCGAACAAGTATTCGGGTTTGTTAGTTAAACGAGCCGAACTGTTTGCTCGTTTAAATAGTTATAAGGTTATCGAGCCAAACTCAAGCCAATTTCAAAGTTCCTTTAGCTAAACAAACCGAGTCGGACAGTTCGTTTAGCTAAACAAATCCGAATTCAAAAACTTAGTATTCGGTTCGACTCGGTTAGTTAACACAATTAACTTTAATACATTTTTTATGCAGATCAATGAGAGAGTAAAGATGTAGATAAAACGCGTTTTTACGCCTTGCATTTTTTCGTATTGGTTCGCTTTATAAATGTTTCCAAAACAATATTCTAACGCAACACTTGTTCGTGATACGATATTATATTATAATCTTATATTAATTTTGTTTTTTGGTTATTTAGATGTGGTTAGCAACCCAGTTAGTATTTTTTAATTAAATTGCGAAGTAATACGACGGAAGTATCTAATGAATAGTCATTTCAACGCAAATTAATCTAGATAAATCTAGTCAATTAAACTTTGATGGATCGAGAGTATATGACTTTCATTGAAGATTCAAAAACTAGTTTCATATTAACAATAAAAAGACAAAATTAACCAAAATCGTGGGAATTAAAACAATGAGAACTGTTTTTGTTGGAGAAAAAAGCCAAATTCCTAGTTTTCGAGGTTTCTAATGTCCCAGCCAACTGTGTGGAGGATGCAAAACAGAAGCTCAGCGGCCTCCTAGGCTGGTAAAACGCTGTCAGAACTCACATAAGGTGATTACTTCAAACCCAATTGGGCCGGATACAATGTCATATAGTCATTAGTGGCCCAGATAGCAATATCGTACCCACGCTGCACGCATCTTGATTCGAACATGCGATCTTTATTAGAATCATTTTTCAACTCGAGTAACAACTGAAATATACTCTGAATACAATAGTAACTGTTTTGAAAAGGGTCTGAGAGGTGTGATACAGTCGAGGTAGCTGGACTATCAGTGCGAAGAAGCCAAACTTTTCCTTTAAATAATCTTGTTTCGAGAGAAAAATTTATCTTAAGGGCTGAGTGAGATTATTCATTCAAGGTTTGTGAGATTAAAGTCTTAAATATGTGGATGTCTACCAACTACCATAAGATTTACCGCGTGTGACTTTTATTAATTTTAATTTTAATAGAAGTGTAGAATTACAATTAATCAATCCCCATACAAAGTGGGTCCTAGAGGAGTAAAGTTAGATTTGAAGAGGAGTAAAGTTATTGATTGTATGAATATTTACTTACTTGAGGAATCCAAATAGTTGTGAATTCGATGCTATAATGAGTATGAGGTTGAAAGAATAAAGCCAATACGATTTACACAGACTACGTTGAGATTGAATAGTCCCTGAAAAGCTTGAAGGCCTTGATGGTTTTAGCCTTTTAGCATGACATATACAGCCATCAGCGTCTCAAATTGTCCCCATGATATGGCTTAATGGTTTAATGGTTTTAGCCTTTTAGCATGGCATGTCTTAATGGTTTTGGTGGTGGAGTCTCGATAGAGTGACGAGAGTTCAATTCTTGTCCCAAGCAAGATTATCGACTCTCTTTCCAGGTAAGCGCATGGTATTGGATCTCAGCTACTTGCAATAGGCTCCTTGTGTAGCTGTCTGAACAGTCCAAACTCTGACATAGCGAGCCTTAGGCATCTGATTTCCGTCCATATCGCGCCATAGGACAGACTGATAGAGGTCTGGTTAGGGTTGCCGGTCATAAACCTTATCAGCGTATCAAATTACTCCTAAATCTTATCCAGTGCCGTTCACGCCCTTTTCATACAATCGTATTTTGAGCGAATTTTGTTAGCTTTGATGGTGATTGACGAGGTCGGATTGTCTCGCCAAGGTAAAAGTAGAAATATCCGGAGCTATGCCGTTAATGGCCGTTAGCTTTCCGTTAGCTGTCCTCCAGGGAAACCTGAGAAAAGAAGGAACGCGTTCGGGTCCTCCGACGTTCAAGTCAGTTGTGGGCATTTTATGCGTATGGCTTTAACTGAAATATAGGTTTGATGGAACCTGTTTGAGGTCGGCCAAAATGTGGGCCGAGCTGAGGTGTCTTTTCTTATCCGTCGGGAAGAACTTGGCCTCTTTCTGTTAAAGAAGCTCTTTTATAGGGGACGAAGCTGGTAGCTGCGTGTCCCAGTTGGATGAATTGAGGACGTCTGGCTAGCTTGCATGGTGGCCAGTCAGCTATCAGGGATTGTTGTGCTGGTAACTTTCCTCCATATAATCGACATCTGGAAAGTCAAGATTGCATGTTGGCCACGTAGCATAAAGCACTATGACTGTTGTAAGTCCGGCCGAGGTCAGTAATCAGAGACCCGTGGCCGAGGTGGATTATTGGCACCTGGGACTTGACTGGATTCCTTTGGCCGAGATAGGCCTTTGACCGAGGTGAAATCCCTTGGTCAAGATAATCGTCGCGCTGAGATGAAGCTTAGGCCGAGGTGAGTCCTCTAGGCCGAGATAAAGCTGTCAGGCTGAGAAACTCATAAACCCCGGAAGGTGCTGACCATGTGGCTGAGATGGATTATCTGTTCGTCTCTGACTTGACCTGTTATTGGGCCGAGCTGCATTACTTAGCCATTTCTATGTCCTTGCTGGATGTTGACCGTTATTGACTAGCAGGTGAATTTCTTGGTATCATCAGTGATCATGCTCTTGATGGTTTAACCGGCATATACATCAATGATACAATACTTAAATTCCTTTTACACGTGGGTCAGATATATAGATCAATCGCTTCTTTTAGTGCATTATTATTTTTAGTCGTAGCTTGAATCCTACGCCTCTTTTGTGTCTCCTATGCATTATACGCATTTAGAATATGTCTCTTTGATAAATATGTACCTAAACTTACTTAAATCTTATACAATGCACGTGACATCGTTTATATAAAGCAAATGCATCTATTGTCTTCTATCACTAACCATATGCTATTCGATTGTTATATAAGTAATATTTTTGCTCATTGTCTCTTTCCATTTGTTCTCTATTCTCTCTCTCCGACGTTTAACATGCATCTCATTCATTGTCTCGCACAGTGTAACAAGTGCATTTGCAATATGCTTTGCACATGCTCATAACATCGTAACTTTGACTTCATCTTCTCTTGTATATGAACCCCCCACATCTTCTACTTATATGTTCGTTTCTTACTTTATCATTCTTTGTATGTTTATACATCTATCTTAATATTTTTATTTTCGCCATCAGCATCTTTTGTTCACTCTCATTCCATATACATCAACGGTAACTAAAAATATCTACGTTGTTTTCGTTACGATACACAAGTGAGACGGTTCATGTTATTATTTATAAAACAAGGATACCCATTGTCTATCTACTTATCTCTTATGTGTTACGAAATAAATTAAAATTGTCTAATATTCATCTTAACAGTTGCTCTTTTACCGATTTAAAATTGGCGACTTTGATGAAGGTGTCTTGTTCATGCCTGCTTTGGAGCCATTTTCAGAACCAACAAAGTAGACTCCAGTATCTGTTGAATTAATAGCCATTACTTTTGAAGGATTCGTGACAAATTCAAAATGAGATCCTAAGATGAATCATTGAAGCTTGCAGGACCTAGAAAAAGTGGAAAGGAAGCAATCCCCGTAAGAGTTATAGTCCATTATAGAAGGACATATGGAGAAATCATACACATAAGAAGCTAATAGAATATATTCGCTTGAGGAAAGAACTCAAATGGTACCCCCAATCAAGCAATCTGTTCATTCTACGGCTGTCCAAAACTCAAATACAAACCAGAATTTCCACAACGAATGTATGTTTTCCATACAATAATGTATGATTCTCCTTCTTCCATGTAAATACGTTTTCCATTGTAAAAACGACAATGAACTGTGGTTTGCTTTTAGGCAAAAAAAAAAACCTAAACAACCAATGAGAAAACGAAACCCAAAACGAGACTAAAGTGAAAGCAAGGATGCACAGGGAAACCCCACTTCCTTTCTTTTTCTTCTGCTACCCTGTCTTCCATTCTAAGCATAGAATCTCACCATCCATTACTTTTCTATTCTTTTTACTCTCCCATGTGATTCATATCCAAAATCTTCTGTCTCAACCCATAAATTTTTTATACTACCACTTCATTTTCTCTGCTTCAATTCTTCAAACACCTGGCTTGCATTGAACTAGAGAGCATGCCGAAGACAAACGACACTAACTCGCCTTCTCTCGGCATATGCCGCCGGCTGATCGACTTCATCGTGAACAACTCACCTGGTCAAGGCTACAAGCGCCTTCCTTCTTCGAGGATTATCATCGAAGAGTCTTCAAGAAAGATGACCGGTTCTGTCAAGTCGTACAAATCCAACGGCCAAGAACTCGTAGTCGACTTCAGGCACATCGAGGGGCCGGAAAATCGACCTTCTAGCCACTCGGGCACTCCGGTTAATGCCAAAGGCGGAGCCAGGAGACGTGCACAGGCCGGCCCTGATGGCTTTCTGACGGTGGTTCCCGGAAAAGCTGATGCATTGATTAACAGGCACAAGGGGTCCCAGGGGATTAAAGTAAATCCAGGTGGGATGATTCAAATAAATGGGCCAAGATCGATGATTAACATTGAAGAAGGAAGAACCACTGGAGGGGAAGAAGGGAGAAAACAGGAGAAGACGACGTTGAAATCGGAGGACGGGCTTGGTCGTGTTCCGTCGAACATCAATGAGAAGGCTGATGCCTTCATTCGAAGCCGGAAAGAAGCTATGACCCGAAACTTTTCTGTAAATTAAACATATATACCCAACGTTTAATCTTGAATTTCATCTTGATCGCGAAAATCCATTAGCTCTATTGGCTTAGTACCATTCCACCTGCTTCATTCTTCCGTCTTCAAGATTGGATAAAAAAAAAATTGACTGTGCTCTATGACCAATTATTACTGATAACTATTTATTAATTAATAAGATATACATGTATTGTTTTGTTAGTTAATAAGTAATTATTAACAAGTCATGTTATACAAGTTATTTTTTGACCTTAAAAATAACTTCAATATGTGCATAGCAATTGCTATATCGAATTATTTAGAATTGTTGTACTATATTGGCTAATTTAAGTAAAAAAATACAAAAATTATACGAAAATGAAGTATCACTTCTATTACTATGAGTTTTTAGATGTAGATGATTTCTCCTCATGTAAATTCAAGTTTCAATATGAATGGTTTTTTTTTTCTTGCATAAGATTTTAAACTTTTTTAATGCAAAGGATATCTTTGATCTCATTTAAGATTTATGAAACAAGCCTTTTTTTTATGGATAAAAAGTTTTTACAATATCTTGTCTATGATAATAAAAACCCATATAAATAGTTTTATCCCGATTGGTGGATTGAATATGGTTTTATCATGTCAATTCAAGAATAGCTAGTAAATAGTGATACTTATTTTTATTATATATGGAAAAGATTATAGCACATGTTTTAGGCGATAACTATAATTAAGACATGATTAATTACTTGTGATCGATTCATGTACCATAATAATAACTGTAAACACATGTTTCATGGGATTAACAGAAAAAAAGAGGGAATCGTGATCAATAATTGAAATCGCAAAGATACCACCTCCAAGGAAAAACGGATATGATTGTAGGATAACTATTCGGTATCCAAAGTGAGTGTCTGTGTTTTTTTTTTCCTTTCTTTTTTATTCTCTTTTGAAATGATGATTGAAGGTGTGCGTTATTATTAGAATTTAAATAATTTTCCAAATGGCTTATTCCACTTTGTATCTAAGAACGGCTACTTAATGAATTTGTTTAATGATCATGAACACGTGATGATTAATGATTGGGTAACCGGCTGTGAAGAAAATCAAACGAACATAAAAATGAAGATAAGTATAAACGTCCAAGTTAATGACCTTACGTGTAAATAAATACACCTGGAATAGGAAAACTCTTTAACATTAGACTTTCCTGTCATATAGAATTTATTTTTATATGTCGCTCCTAATTTGATAATATCTTTTGTATGTTATGAGTAACTGTATGCCTTCCTGATACATATTCTATAACAAAATTGATATGTAAAAAAAAGCATAACTCCTATAGTGTAAAGCATTTGGTACTCGAGTATTGCATATAATCTTACATATTCGAATCTTTGTCGTCGCAACGTGGGTGTTTGAACATTGTCTTCAACTCTTTTATACAGAAACGAGTTTAAACGTATTGATTATATTTCTTCCACATAGTAGACCAATGAATAATCATGATCTGTATACTCCAAAGTTCTAAGGCCTGGCAATAGAGGTCATCAGGATTAGGATACTAACTTCTTGTTTTATCACATTGAATAATATAACTATATACTAAGATGATATAATATTTCTTCGATCATAAAAATATTAACATAGCTGACAATATTTTTATAGCAGAAAAAGTAGTAGTTATTGTTAACCTTAATGTTTACCCAAAAAAGAGGGAAGAAAAAGGAATGTCCATGGTCATCTTTCGTCAAAGTTGTTTGACCAGTATCAAGAATCCGCATAACATGAACATTCATCATCGCACAAAGTCAGAAAATCAACGTAGTTGAACTGTAAAAACAAGACATTTTTGTATGCGTTATTGGTTGTTGTACTTTCGTTTATTTTTCAGATCTTGTTTTCTTTTATTCTTTAAATTAAAACAAAAAGAAAACGATGATTACATAAAATTGAGTAGAACACTAACTAAGAAACCACCTATTTTATCTACGAAGAAGAAAAGGCCAAAAAGAAATTTAAATACTTTTTAAGCAATATTATTGTCTTTCAATAGTCAACCAATAGTCCTAACATGAACATCAAAAGAAGGTGATTAAATAGCAGCAGATAAATTGATCAAAGGGATATGGATAATCCAGCCGCTACGTTACAATCAAGCGATTGGCAGCGCCTTCTCTTCTTCCTTGCATAATCTCCTCTTGCCACAAAACCTACTCAAAACCAAATTATTACGTTAACATTTTTTCCCGCAGCAACTTAATCTGAGATACTTTTAATTGATATATACTTTTCAATCCACGAAATGATATCAATAAATTTTAATTTCTATTCGATTCTTCCTCTTCTTCTTTCGGTTTTCATTTTAAAACTAATAAATGGAGTCAATGTGACAGAGTCTTCATTGCATTTGAAATATGCTGCAATAAAACAAAAAGACTTATTGACTGCGTTTCTCATATTGTGAAGCAGAGTTGATCGATACACCTTGACGCAATTTACATCTATGTGTTTTTAACACATGGATATGGTTGCGTACATCTCACCTCCTATATATCGTCATGGGCGGAAGCCTCTAGACAATGTGGTAATGTTGTTGTATTTTAAAACTAATAAACGAATTAAAGTACGAGGATACTCACAGACATGGAGATTATTGAATCCAGACAAAGCATGAAAGCTTTCAGCCGTAACGTTGTAAAAACACCAGAAGTTCTCTTTTTCTTCTTCCTTTTTTCCTTTTTTTTTTTTGCTGCATGCTCTTCTATCTTCGCATCTTACTATTTTTCTCAACTTTTCAAGTCAAGGGACATAGTAAAGTAGCAAGTTTTCCCCCTTTTTTTTTTGTATTTTGGTGTATAATAATCATGGCCCTTTTTTCCTACTTAGATAAATAAGCAACCTCTGATCTTCCCCTTGATCAACGTGTATATAATCCAGTACTCATTCTTCAAAAGAATGCTTGGATGAACGGTAAAGATCATAAGGGGCCCATAAATGATCAACACTGCAAGGCTTTCTTGAATCAAGTCTCAACCATGGCTTCCCTTTTCCACTCCAATGCAACAAACTAATAGGCCCCGGATGAAGACTCCGACATCTTCCTTCAAGATTATCACCCCCCAATCCATGCTGATTCCATCTATGATCAACGGCCCTGATGTTGCCAGCAAGAACTAGCAAAAACGGCGGGAGAGATCCTAATTGGTAGATCCTCTTTTGTTTTTGAACTAACATCCATTCTTCAACTTTTTTTGTATAACCCCCTTGTCTCCATTTCTCTACATCCACCACCATAACTCCCGTGTTAAAATAACACGGCTTTCTACCTTCAAACGTTTTATATAATTCAGAGTCAGACCAAAATGCCCTTGTAAAATAATTAGTAAAATTCGCTTGACAATATTCTGGTGCTGCTACAACTTTGTTAGCCATATCTACTCTCCATAATTTTGCAATATTATCCACCGTCACAAGATCCGAGTCAAGATAAATGACACGCTTAACATCAGGGGTAATTATATCAGCCAAATATATTCTTGCATAATTTAAAGGTTGATCTAATGCTTGCCTAACGGATTTTGATATCAGGACAAGTACCCTGTCAGGATCAAAACGGTAGACCTTGAAATTGAGATAAGGGAAAGTCTTCTTGATTGTTGAATATATTTCCGGCTCGTGTTTAGCCCATAGGAAATGGAAAACAAGGTTTTCCGGACACGTCGAATGTTGTAACATGGATAAAACAGCCGCCACTGTGCCTCTAAGATAGTTTGCATCAAGAGTCATGGCTATGTGGATTTTTTGGTTGTTATAAGGAGACTTGCACGTGTCCCCATTGCGAAAGGCGGGGGCTTCGCGGAAGATTGGTTCATCTGGTAAGGTTCGTTTGACGACGGTGCCGTGACGGATGGAGGTGGTGGAAGTGGTGGTGAGAAGGAGGAGGAGAGACAGGAGGCCGAGAGGTGGAGGGGATTTCCAGAAGGCCATCCTGCTCTGTGCATTTGGAAATAAGGTTAACTAGGAAAGTGAAAAGAGGGAAGCAGCTGCCATGGCTGGATGGTTCAGAGAAGGTTTAGGAGGGAGAGGTTATAATTTGGTAAAAGAAAATCAGGTGAAGAAAGGGAAACAGATGAGATTGATTTGTGAGGAGACGAAGAAACCTCGGAAGATCTCTTTTCCCTTCTTTTTATTACCATTGCTTCCATCTTTTATTGAGTTGATGAATGAAGAAACTTTTCATTTTCTCCTGTGTATTTATTGGCCTGTAATCATGGATTACTTTTATTTTTCTTTTTCTTTTTTGAGAAGCGTATCACTTACATGATTACCGGACGAGATCAGAGGAGGCTGTTTGTGAGGCTATTTTTGAGGCTTCTAATCAGCTGCTTCCACGTGTGGCAGTTGTATTTTTTTTAAAACAAAAAAATTTATTAATTGCCCTTTTCTTTAACACATGGCGGTTGGAGATTGGAGGCCTCACAAATGGCCTCACTTTCAACCTCCTGTGATCCCATCCACATGACTACATCTATTAGTATTTATTATTGTATTGTAATACTTTTTTCCCCAATGATAATACTACGTCATATCAAATTTATTTCATCATTTAATTTGACTTGCAATGACTATTGTATTCATTAGGTTTCCAGAAAAGGTACTGTAAGCAATTGGGTGCAAGAGTAAGACATTTGCTATAATGATTTGGTGATATAAAATTTTCCAATTAAAGTGAAAATTTTATAAGGTGGCAGTACAGTCGGTAATGATATATGGAACAGAATGTTGGGCTATCAAAAGGACGCAGTCAGAGAAAATGAAAATGGCAAAGGTGAGGATACTGAGATGGATGTGTGGGCATACATGTTAGACAGAATTAGAAATGAAGTATATAGAGAAATGTTAGGGGTGGCTAGTGTAGCAGATAAGATAATAGATGGAAGACTGAGATGGCTTGGGCATGCCAAGAGGAGACAGACAACGGCGTCTGTCATATCAATTGAAAGCCTCACTATAGAAGGGAAGAAGAGTAAAGTTAGGCCCAAACTGACGTGTGATGAGCAGATTAAGTATGACTTACTAGAGTTGCACCTATCTGAGAACATGGTCCAGGTGAGAAGTTCATAGATGCAGAAGATTAAGGTTAAGGAGGGGTAGCCAGGATATAGTGGCACCTTAGAGCATACTTAGAGGATTAGATAGTATTTACATTGTAGGTTGAATTTGCACTTTTTGTTTGGTATTTGTCTTTCAATTATTTGTACATATCTACTGTTAAGACTATTTGAATATCGGAAGATTTCTGTTTATGTTTAATAAAATTCTTTCACCAATACATATTTCTATTATTATACTATATATTCAGGTACATATACAGCTGTAGTTCTTAATAGAATCGTCTCTTAAGTACAACATAATTCAATTTCTCAAACAAACCCTTGCAGCTTTGTTAAGATGAGGAGTGCGAAAGTGTTCGCTTTGAAATGGGACTGTATATTATTTTGAAACAAATAGAAGGAACATATTTTAGCGCACTTGTACCCCTGCAGGCTACAGCTCACCAATATAGGGTTTTCTGCAACATTTCTGGAAAGCCTGTTCAAGGTTTGGAGATGAGAGGATTTCAAATTTCGTTTAGCAAGACGCAGAAGCTTAGACTGGAGAGTTCATTAGAACAATTGGAATCCATTTCCTCCAAGGCCAATTCCAACGCCACTGTCACCGTCGCCGACACCATTCCGATTAATTATGAAGACGGCGTTCTCAAGTAATGTTTACTATCATTGAAATTAAAAAAAAAAGCGTGTTAACGCGGTCCTTAAAGTTGTCATTTATTATTATTTCCATGTTTGTTTGAATGGAGGAGAACACTATAGAGGTGTTTTTTGTTTATGTTCGGGCTCTTAGGGCCAGGTGCTTTAACAAAAAGTAGCATTCTGTCTGTTAAAGGAGTATATTTCTATTCCTCATATTTTCAGGTTAAAAATCATACAGGTACAAGCCAGAGATTGGGGATATTATTGTTGGCCGAGACATTGAGGTAGATCATGCCCTGTGTTTTGTTTTTTAAGGAGTTTTTGTTGGATGGATAATCTCTGTGTTTAACTCCGGTGTTGATAATTACAAAAAAAAAAAAAAACTCCGGTGTTGATTTTCCTTATGATGGATAATCTATGTAAGTTTAACTCCAGTTTTGATTTCCTTACAGTTGTTCCGTGAACGAGATTTTCAGTTTATTTGAAAAGATGTTGATGACATTGTTTTCCAGTCTATAAGTTTCCTATATTGAATAAATGACTTCTTACGGTTAAGGTTGCTCCGAAGCGGTGGAAATTGGAGATCAATTTTAGCCAAGATGCTGTTTTGATGCTTTCTTCAATGAACTTGCCTGATGGTATCCAGGTTACTGCTTTCCGAACCTCTTCTTATGCATCTTGTAATTAGAGAGTACATCAAGTCTATGTTCTTAACGTAACTTCAGCTTGCTAAACTGCAAATAAATTTGTATTTTTGCACCGTCTAAGTACCTATTCTTTTGCCCAAGCTGTCTTGCTGGCAAACCAAAGACGCTATCGGAAATTGGATCGTGATTTGAAGCAGGGGTATTCAACATTTGGATATGAATCTTAGATCTTGCAAAAGTTTTTTTTTTTTTTTTTGTAAATAAATCTTGCAAAAGTTATGATGAAATAGTAATCAAATGCATCATACACAATTTTTTGCCACTGATTCTGAAGTTTATAAACGAAAATCTTCATAGCACAATAATATAATAATAATGTGAATGTCTTTGTGTTGCAAGTTGCTTTTCCTTGGGTAGCCAAATTCCGCTGGTTGAACCGAAGATCTTTAAAGCAGAGTCTGGATTTTCTTTTTCTTTCTATGCAGGAATGCTACTTCAAGCAATTGCTTATCTCTTTGCTCTGTATATGTTGCAATATATGCATTTTTAGATGCTAGTTTCCTGATTTTCTTGTTTTGGTGGCTTCATTGTCTTTCTTTCAGATGCGGCGAACTGCAGTAGATGAACTCAACATGCGAAGCATATTTCAGGAGAACAATGTCATTTGTGTAAGCCCACAGCTTTAAATCCCCTAGTTGGAGAGGTGGCACGATCACGGTCTTACTTCCTTCTCACGTACTCTTACATAATTGTGCTCATATGGTTTTAGGTGAAAGAAGAAAGTTGGAGAGCTTAAAATTTGAATAAATGCAATGTGGAGATGAAAAAATTTGAATTTTTAAAGCATTCATCCAACTTGTGGACTTGAATTGATAATTGTTGTGCTCCAGGCTGAAGTGCGTGGCTTTCAGCATGATGGGTGTCTGCACCTGCAAGCATTGACGTTGTTGACGTTGTTGTGTGTGTGTTGGGGTTGGGGGGGGGGGGGGGGGGGGGGTTCATTCTGCTGGTTAGCAGGGATGGTGTAGTTATTTTTTTAGTTTTTATTTTCCTCATCTGTCTGCCTTGCTAAATAAAAGTGTAGAATGGATTTAGATTCCCCCATTTGAAGGCCTTAATTCCAGCTTCAAGGGTTGGTTTTGCTACTCATTACCACATGGATTACATTCTCTGTATCAAAAAATTGTTTCCAACTCTGTTGGCCATGGTTGCCAATGAGGGCCTACCCCACATAGTGGGAAAACGCTGTAAGTGTTGAGTGTTGTTGTTGTCGTCTGTTGGTCATGACTCTCAATTTATGGGTCTTTTCTTACCGTAGTGTTGTTTTGACAGCATTGCTCTCAATTTTGATAGCATTGCTCACTCCTCGCCACTGTATTGTTTGATTGCTTCTCACTCTCCCTAAACCCTAGCGGTAGATTTTGTTGTCGTTGGGATATACTGGGTATGATTGATGTTGCTTGGGCAAAATTTAAACTTCCTGGACCGAGCTGCTGATATCTCATTTTAAGAATGCAGATCACGTGGTGATATTAGGCGACCTTAAAAACTCAGCTCCTCTTCCTCGTCTATCGCAATCTGCCAATCTGCTTTGTTCAATCTGAGCTTGATCTGCACTGCGGCATTTATTTGCTTATTTATTTGTCTTTTCTGTTTTCTCCTCCAAGAAACGGCATGTTTCTTAGAGATCAAAACTCTTGGTTGGGATTTTTGGGCTGTATACTCCTGAAGCAATTATGTGAAACTTTTATAATTTATTTTACTAGTGTAGCCCAAGTAAAGTAGGAAATTTAGACATTGAGAAAGTGAAAATGACGTAGGCAAATTTACAGATTAGTCATGCAACTAAAGCGGACACATCCCGAGCCCCGCAACAACTGCTTTTCAGTTTACAAGTTACACCAAGTTTGAGACAACCCAGCTGTACATGGGAGAAATATGGCATTCGTTACAGCGATGTCATGACTAGTCTTTTTCTAAGAAAAGTTAAAAACCATTCTACCCTAAAATGTCACAGCTCATCCTTTTTCTGGAGTAGCTGGTAAGCCTCTTCATCCCAGAAATATGGGAACTTCATTTTGGCTGCAATATGCGGCATAGACCAGTCATCGTACACAAACCTGAAAGACAATAAGGTTGCAAAATTTTCATTCAAAAACATAAAAAGATTGAATAAGTCAGCAAGAAGAATGATGGTAAGCATCATTAATCAATTTGCGCACGAACCATATAACTTGCTCAGACAGAATACATCACTGCCATGGTCACAGATTACAGATGCAAAAGCAAAAAGCCATCAACCACAGAGGTGTATTAAAACAATCCCCCACCCCCACACACAAAACACACACACAGACAATTCATTGAATAAAAGAAAAAAAAAAGCTCTGCTGGTTCATGAACTAAAACATTGCAGCGGATTTTCTGGAGCAATGTCCTACCCCGAGTACCAACTGAGCAATTTTCTGGAGCAATGTCTTACCCCGAGTACCAACTGAGCAATGCTCCCAACGGATTGTCATGAGTACGCAAGTGCACAACACGTGTCGCAGAGGTAAGCTCAACATTCAAATGACACCCAAATTATGAACAAGAAGAAAGGAATGAGTAACCTACACTTTTACAGGTGGACGGGATATGATGACCAAGACCTGTAAATCCTCATGCTCATCTGTGTTCCAAACCTGTAAAGAATGCAATCATGACCAGTATTTAAACTGCAATTAAGAGCATATAACATATATGGATGAAAGGGAAGAGTGGCATCTAGCTTATGCAACCAGACAACATAACTTCTGCTTAGAGCAACCTGGCCTTTAAACTGGAAATATACAATAAGTTAATGTAAAACGCAGAAACATATTCAACTACCGCCCTATCAAGTCCTTCTGTACACACTCACCAACAAACGTTTTGTGGAACTTCACATAGAGATGAAACTGTTCCTCCTCTTTTTCTTTGGATGGGGGTGGAGGGAGGGGAAGCAATCAGAGCTGCTTACATAGGAGAAAAACCAGAACCACCACTGAGAAATATAACTATCAAATTTCAGATGAAACTAGCCAACAACAATAAGGGTCTTGAAGTATTAAAAATGGTACAATCAAATGTAGTAGTATTAAAAATGGTACAATCAAATGTAGTAGTATTAGAAATGTAGTATCATTGTCGAATGTCCGGAAAGAGGCCATAAATGCACAGATATGCCTCCATCCGAAAGTTCATACACCTAGCAATAGCATGGAATGTTGAAACTTAGGCTTACATAAGGTGAGACTCATACTCACTCAAAATCTTAAAGCGATAGGTGGTGATATCTCATCTTCATATAACCCTTATATTTTTCTCAAAGTGGTCAGACATACACACACGACTTAGAACCCGTCCTCAATCACAAATCACAAGCCAGACATAAACATCTGGACTTGGAGAGGAGAGACAAAAAACTGGCCAACCATAGACCAGACAAGGTGTGAGTCCACATTTTAAACTAGTTTTGATCTCATGTTGAAATTTGGGCTTACATGAGATGAGGTGAGGCAATGAGTGATGGTGTCTCATCCTCATATAACCATATATTTTTCTCAAAGTCATCAATGTGTGAATATTCTCAACATTGAATAATTTTCCAAAAGTTTCATTCAACCAGAGATGCACCAGTGGTACCATACTCCATTGCTTTCAAAACTTAATAAGAAGGTTATTATTATTTTTGGTTTCTATATTATGTGAAATTCTGAGCTCATACTTCCCTCCTGTTTCAAAGCTAACTCAAGTCAGCACATTGCCCTATAACATGGTTCAATTAATCTTATATGCCACTATAAGGCCTTCTATTAGTGATCATGCATACACTGTCCAGGGAAGTCGCTGTTTAAACATTTCAATGAGGATGAGAAAGACGTTAGCTATCAATTTCTACACATATTTCTGTTATTTTCAATGACAGGCGGAATGGGCGCCTACATCCTTGAAAAAGAAATCAACTGCAGCTTATTAATAGGCTAAGGAACTGTAATGTGAGATACAAAAGCACCAACAAACGTATACATAATTATAACAAAGAGTAAGTAAATAATCTTGAATGGACAAATACTAAAGTAAACACACCAAAAAGGACGCAGAACAGAGAGAATTCACCTGATGGACGTCATTAACTGGTACGTGAAACGTGCTATTAGAGAATATAGCGAATTCCAGTGGTTTTCCAGGGTATTTGGAATGTGAATTCGAGGCAAGATACAGCGTGCCAGTCCCCTTGAGTACCACAAATACTTCCTCACAAGAGTGCCTATGAATTGGAGTACCAGATCCAGGAGCAAAGGTCTGAAGCCATACCTCTACCTACATACGGAACTTGAGAAATTAAACTAAAGGAAAACAACTCCAGAACACTGAAATTGAAAAAATGAATCCGGAACCCTTGTTATTCAAAAGAATCATCAAGCAATGATAAGATAACCTCTAATATGGACATTATAGTCTGAAATCCTTAAATTACGGTATAATTGATGTCAGTGGATTTTTCCAGTCCAAGAGGCAAGTTAACCAACTTGAGATTGAAACAAATGCAAATGAACATCAGAAACAGCATACTTCACCTCTTTCATCCCATGTAAGACCGAACCAATTACAGTTGTGTGAGACAACCCAGGCCTTCCGTAGTCATTCTGAGGAAGCTCGCTGATGTTTCTCACCAAAGGAAACCCTATGATTTATCAGTCGGGAAGAAAACTTACATCATTGAACTACTCGCGATTAGATCAATAAGCAATCAAATTTTTTTTTCTGAAAACACAAAAGCAATAAATTAACGGCAAAAAAGGTTCTAATAATTTAATAACGACAATGAAGCATTCCGGGAAACCGGGAAACTTGCCATCAGTTGAATGTTGAGAAGTTTGAGCAGAGCATAGATCGGAAGAGGCGGTCAAACAGAGCATCGTGAGCAGGCGCAGAAAGATGTTCCCCATTCTGACGCACTGCAACATCTGTCTGTGTTTTCGTCGAGCTTTATCAAACAAAGACATACACAAATGCAAATATACAAGTATATGAAAATTTAGAGTTTTTAATATAAGTTTTATGAAACACTACATTTATTTTAACAAACACTAAATTTATTCAGTATTTAGATTCAGATATTTTTATTCTGAATTTAATATTTGAATGAAGTTTGGAAAAATAAAGTAATAACGGATGCATCAATTGATATATCAATGTGAATTAACCGGTTTGTATTAAAAACATATATTATTTAAATTGATCAATATGTCATATTACAACAAAAACATATAATCGATCATATACTATATAGTCGATTATATGGATCAATCATTTTTCGTATATTTATTATTATTATTTTTTGATCATAGTGCAAATCCTACTCTCCTTGTGTTTTTCTTAATACATAATGCATAATATGTGCCTTTAGAATGTACATCATTCAAAATTATCATATCATCCCAACCGTGATTCAGCCCAAATTATTTAAAGTTTTCAATTAAATCTTATACCCTCTGACATCGACTACATGGATCAAGTGTCTTCATTGTTCTATGTTAGTGATCATATGCTCTCCAATTGTCATATAAGTCATATCATTCTTTATTGTCTATCTCCGTCTTTTTCGTTCTTCCTCTATCACGTTTAACATGCACCTTATTTATTGTCTTACGCTGTCTAACATGTATATTTGTAGAACGCTTTTAAATACATCCATATCATTTTAACATTGACTCCATCATCTTCTCATTAATAAGAGTCACCTTAACGTTCATTTCTTATTTTATCATTTCTTGTATGTCAACATCTCCATCTTAACATTCTAATTTTCGCACCCGTCTTCTTTGTTCACGTTCATAATTGACTGTCTAACGTCTAGATTCATACAACAATGCGGGTCTTATTACCATCATGTAGAGCTTTCCTTTAAGCTTTAAATGTACTTTACTATCACGAAAATAATCTCACACACTTTTTTACTTTAACCACCCGCTTGTATCGTGTGATTCACATTATTGGCAATTCCTCCATCTTTCTACAGTATATATCTTAAATACCTATCATGTGATTCACATCATTGGTAATTCCTCCATCTTTCTATATTATATATCTTAATAACTCTCATTCTGTTGAATCTCTTAGTCTATTAATTCCACACAAGATTTAAAGGCCACTATTTTGTTGCTAAAATAAAAATTTATATTCTCTTTCATGTCAAGTAAACTTGAAGCTCTTTTTCTTTGGTTTCTCCCATCAACATTACAGCTTAGCATTGACGTATTCACTTCTTATCTATGAACACAATATCATCTACAAATACTTGTTCTACGAAACTCTGTTGTGAATGTGTCGATTGAGCTAATTTATAACTAAACCAAATTAGTCATCATGGTGTCTTTATGATTGTGTCTGAGTCCAACAGATCAGAAATACATCTCTTATACCATGTTAGAATGGTAAAGAGAAGTTTGGTGGAAGAAGATTAAACTTTTTCATTCACACTTCTGTATAGACATGGTTGTTCTATTTATAGTGCAATGTTGGCTAAATATGATAGAAATTATCTGTTACATGTAATACTATGCGGATTCTATGACTAATGACAATCTCTAATATCTTTATTAATTATGTTAGTATCTTAAATCGTCTAACATGGACAAAAGGAAAGCGGTAGTCGCCGGAAAGGAGTCACCGTCCAGGTAATTTATTCAAACCGAGCACCTTCAGGCATGATGTTTGTGGTAGTCTTTCAATTCAATTGCATTACAATATTAAGCCTTAGCAAAGTTGCAGCATTTCCTATACTCAAAGTTGTAGACGTTGAGACCTCTTCTTTTTCTTCTTTGATAAATAGAGCTTTTCTATGCAAAAAGTTTAACCAAATGACTCCGAATACGTGTGATGGGATTAAGATAACCAGAATCTAAGCATAAAGTATTAACGTGTGTTCCCCATTAGCCGAAAAAAGCCATTTCTCTTTCCTGATTCCTGCCAAATTTCTGAAGAGAAATTCCGCCATTATGATCTGGGGATAAATGTTTGAAGTTTTGCCACTCTCACCAAAGCCCCAGTTGCTGCTGTCCACATAACATGAAATTTAGCAAATATATAAATAGATTCTAAGAATATCCCTCTTGAATTCATTTTAATCCAAATGTTGATGGTACGAAGTCAATACCGATGAAGTTTACAATTGGAAAAAAAGAAAAAGTATATTCTTGGAACTGAATTTACACCCCCATTAAATCTTATACATGTTTCAACATGCACACATAAAAAATTAATCATAGATAATAATCTAACATGGCAATATGGAGGAAGCCAATCTAAAATCCTCTTCCATCTCCTGCCTGTTGACAAATCACAAACAATCAAAATGAGACTCAATCTTCTCAGAATAACAAAACACCAAGCAACGAATCTATCTGTACAACAAATGGGTTTTCCATATCCCATTTGTATGGTCCGTGTCGGTAATCTTGACGACTCTCTGTCTTGGCAGCACTCTCTTGCTATGGACATGTTCAGTAGATGTGACATTTACTTTCATCAGATCAACCTTCACCACATGGTGATCTGAGGTCCCTTTGGAGGAAAAAACCGAGTAAGAACCCGGTATAAACTTGTACTGCAAATTCGGCGACGATAATATGTAGTCTAGCCGTGTTCCGTACTTGCATGTCCCTTGCACACCTGCATCATTCCCTCAAATTATATACCTCAAGGAACTTTAATGGTGATACTATAATGTTTGTTCATATGGTTCATATTGTAAAGGAAGATTTTTTCCACCATCAAAGTAGGCTTATATTTTGAGACGGAGTGAGTAGTACAAATTTTGAAGTGACATACTTTGTCCTTTGGCAATCACAACCACAGATTCAAATTGGCCTGCGAAGTCCTTGGCATCACTATATTGTTTGCTCTTCAGATGTTTCATAACCTCAGCCTTAGGTGTTGGCTTTCCCATCTCCTCATAATACTGTATTCAACAATGCTATGATTAGCAGATGGATCATTAAGTTCTATTAGTAAAGCATATGAAATTGAATTTACCTTTACGATATCTGTCCATCTTTCGGATGAATAATCTGTTTCCTCAAGCGAATTCAGACCACCAGCCAAGATGTGAGGTTCGTCGGAGGATTGGATTATGGCGTTTATCTGCTTCATACGCCAGTTTTCATCGAGATGATCTAGATGTGTGCAGTACACATTTAGCTCTCCTACACGAGGAACATCAATTGTGGCCTTCAGAACATTTCTGCATCCAATTTCATCAACTGTTTCATAAATTCCTTACTCCATTCTAACACACACACACACACACACACACACACACACAAACAAACAAACAAAAAACACCTCCAATTCTAAAATTCATCCGTATTGCACCAAAGACAACTATATCTATAGTCTCATGGGGTTCACTCTAATCCAATTCGACTTTAGATAGTTACGATTATACATATATACATTTCTGATATAATTCTGACGTGGTATAAACGTGTCACAGTTTTCGTGCAATATCAATTTTTAATCAGCCTAATCCCAAGGTAAAAAAAAGGTGAAAAAGATAACCACGAAAAAAAGAAGAAAAAGAAAAAAAACCAACCTGAAATCAGAGTCATCAATAATCTTTTGTGCTTTCCATCTCTTAATTGGCCACTTTGACAAAATGGCGTTACCATACTCTGGAGCCCAACTTTCAGCAAACACATAATTCATCCCCAAAGCAGAAGCCAAATCAGAAAGAGGCTGCATTCCTTTCTCCTCCTCTGCCTTCACCTCTTGTAAAGCCAATATATCTGCATTCAGTTCCTCAAGAACTTGAAGAATCGTTCGGCTTACATTCAAGCTTTGACCTTCCACTCCATTAGCTCTACCACCTTTTGGCATGCTAATTGATGATCTCAAAGGAGATTTTCCTTTCTGAATTCTTCCAGGAGATTTTTCCTGCTGCTGTTCATTCTCACAAAATCTTAAAGGCCCACTCTTTCGCAAGGATATTTCGTTATCAGGCAAATTAATTGAAACCCGTAATTTTCTCATGGAAGTAGAATGCAGGGGAGATTGAGGCTGCTTCAGTATACTTTTTGGTCGATCATTCATGGACTTGGTTCTCAAATCGTAATCCAAAACTGACTTTTTGGGAGTCGAGCAATAATCTTCATGGTCTAAATCAAAGCTTCCTGATTTGTCAGATTTTGGAACAGCAGGTGCCATGGAGAAAAGGGCAGCATTAAATGTAGCTATTCTTATAGGCTTTTCTACTAATCTTGTTGAACCATTCATCAATTCTGTGCTGCTGGGGTGTATGGTGGAATCTTTAGTGGCTTCATACTTTGTTCCTGCGTTTGTTTTCCCAAATTTCTTTATCACCACTTTTGTCTTGCAACGCCGGCGCAGGGGCCATCGAAATCTAAAGCAGAGCCGCTTCAAATTCAGCATTTTATTATGATTTTCTCTTTTTGGTAAACAAAAAGGTTTCTACTTTAAACCCTCCTGAAATAGCAGGGGCTAAGGAAGAGGACTTTCTTGAAATCTAAAATCACCATCTTTTCTTCATCATAATCCCAGAATCATGTCCCATGGAACAAGAATAATTATAAATCAGTAATTCAGAGAAGAATTTGGTTAAGGCTGGAAGAAGAAAAAGATAAGAGGGTTAGTTAACTAAGCACATGATCAGTTCAGATGTAATGATGCTTAAGAGTTAAAAAAAGATGAAGAAAAGTTGATGAATGTGCAGAGGGAAATCGCAAAGACAGTTGTAATATTGTGTTTAGAAATTGAAAAAGGAAAAGAGGACAGAGAGGAAGGATGGAGCTCAACTGCTACAGATTGCAAGCAGGATGATGTGACTGTGAGGAGGTAGGCGTTTATTGGATCATTCGTCCTTCGGCCTACATTGCTCGAGTATTTTGGAGTATGCAAATCAAAAGTCCAACGTCCTTTTAAGTTGGATAAGGACTTATACAGTGATCTACATAAAGTGTCACGCAAATCAGGCATTCGGTTTAGCAGTAGTAAAACAACCATACTGTGTGTCTCTAGAATCTAACCATTGACTTCTTGCAGCAAATCTCAACACAATTACCAATTGTAATATGACACACATGTAGACGTTTATTGGATTGTATGGAAATGTGTTTTGATCTTTAATTCAGTATATCATGAGTGTCTCCCAAATAATGCTCTAGTTATTGCTTTATTAACATAGTTTATTGGTCACACATATACTACGTAATTAGTCCATTATATAAGATTGTCGGTTTATATCATGTTAATTTTCTTAAAATATTCCTATATAGGACAGAGATTTAAGTTAATTGGACCTGGGCCTTTTGCCTACGAAAATAACATCTTTTGAGTTGACTTTTAACCTTATAAAAAGACTTATATAGAGTCAGACAGATTTTGGCCAAAACTGGCAAAAGCATGAAGACTTTCTCGTTACCAATGAAAGAATATTGTATTTATTATTTCATTCGTATCATACAAGATATTAAAAAACTACGAGATATAATTAGAAGCATATATAATAATTGACTAAGTTGCAACGTAATGAAAGGATACTATTCACGTCCTTAAAAAAAAACACTAAAATTTTGCTTTAATATGAGGGAAACATGAGTACCTGTAAAATAAGATATTCTTTCAACAACTCTCGTCCTCTTGTTCTTGTTTACCCAATGTTGAAATGCCTGACGCCTGGTCCAACGTCACGCCATTTGAGAGAACAGTCGAATGCCAAAAGTTAGGCCGTAGTACATTTTACATTATGGTTTTTCCGCAAACGTCGTGTATACTTCTGAATTTATTTCTAAATCTATAATAAAATGATATTTTTGAATAAAATTAATATATTTTTTAAGTATTTGTGTCTGTAACGATTGACTAAGTGAGCTGATCACTCATTATTCCTTACCACTTCTCAACAACCATTTTCATACCCGCAATAAAAATGACGCACGTATTCAGGAAAAAAAATAGTACATCCTTTTTAATATATAAATTTATTTGAAGTTTTTTAATATAATAAAAATGACATTATGTTGAAAAACTCAGAATGAATTTATATTTTGAAACGGATAGAGTAAACACAGGTAACACGGCGGGCAAAACTCCCATGCGTACTGCATGTTCTTCAGCTTGAAGTTGAATATGCCCTTCTCTCTCTATTTCTTACAATTAATTCTTTCACACCTATCAATGCAAGGAGATGACAAGACCAATAATACGAACGATTATTCAACTTTTTAAACAATTTATTTTGACATGGGTAACATGATTTTTATTGGTTAAATCAAACTATAAGTTCTTAGGATATACTATATGTCAGCCATCTTCAATGATGCAGTATTTTTTCTTTTTATAGATTTTCGATTCGTAGATTGACCTGTAGATTTTAGTTAAAGTAAAATTGAATATTGTTAGATTATAGACTTTCAATATCATGATTTCTCCGCCTTCTTCAACTTTTCTGTCATAAGTTACTGAATTGACAAACTATTAACCCTTACAACTGGTAATACTAACTATAGTATGTATGATTGTTCTTTACATTTTTACTATTCTTTTGTTTAGTTAAAAAATTCATGCCTGCTGAGGCTTAAAGGAAAAAATATATACATGAAATTTTTTTCAAAAAATAGATGAAGCTAGTTATAAAAAATGAGGACTCAAAATCAAGAAAGAATTTAAAGAAATAAGGGGAAAAAAAGATTATTAGGAAGAAGAATGGATCTACTATGCTTCTGACAAAAGTACCTAAAAATATAAGTAGATTTTGTTTTCGACAAAAAAAAAAGGAGATAAGTAGATTTTCTCAGAGAAAGTGGCCAAAAAAATCTTTATTACTATTATTGTTGTTATCATCATCATCATCATTTTATTTTATTTTATTGCTATGTGCCAGCTCTTCTGTGCTGTTCGTATATATCTGTCTGTAATTCTGTTTATTTTTATTCAATCTTTGTGTTATTTGGATCGGAGATATCCACTCTGTTCATGGTCTCTCCTGACAGAAAAGTCTCCTTGTTATTAGTAAAATAATGATAAACCCGACAACGTAATTAAGTAAACAAAATAAACATAAGTACATATATAATATGCATGCATCTTATGTTTTAATAAAGCGCCACCACTGAGATTCAGTCTAAATGCGTGTGACAGGTTTGTACTTTACCGACTCCCACCACCTAATTCTTTTTTATGCGTTGTTTATTCCTTAATAATTACAAGTCTGCCATACTAGTAGGATTTTGTACACTAAAAAAATTTGTTAATTCATACTGTTGTGGGCGTCATTGAGAGTTGAGAGGTACAAACATTGGGCAAAGCATGAAGAAGACATCTCCGAGCTTAGTATTCAGATGGTTTATTATATCCAAAATTATATATTCAAATTTTGATAGTCACAAAGTAGATGTTTAGATCATGTCGTTAGTTCTAGGACAGGTTTGGATTTAAATACATTAGTGAAATTAAGCTCGATTTTAGTAAAATAGTGAAAAAGAGAAGGTATAATCTCACTTTTTAATTGCTATGTAATGTGGAAAGAGATCGACTTCGGCAACTATGGATGTGTCATAAACACAAAGAGTTGGTAGATCTGTCGATTCCACCAATTTTATGACACATCCATAATTGACATAGTGAATCCAATCCCATTAGCTAAATTCGTTTACATTAAGTTGATAGTAGATGATTTGATAAAACGTAACAAAAAAAAAGATTTAATATAAGACTCAGTAATCCCTACTAATCCAATGGAAGCTTAACCTATACAGCTAATGATTGGTTGATGATAATGTGGCAAGGAATCTCAATCATATGACTTTGGTCAACACCATAATTTTTTTTCCTTCACGAAGTCTTATCTTTATGTTACACAAAGATATAAAGTTTGTTGTTTCTTTCTCCGTATTGGTTGTTTTTATTTTTTGGCAACTGCTCAGCTCGATAAAATTATTGAACCATTGGAGGGGGGAAGTCTCATTAATGATCGGTAAAACTAAAATGAACTGCACAAAATAAATAAATTTGTCTTTTCAAAGTAATGAGATGGATATAAAGTAAATAACATGTCCTGGAAATTGAGAGAAGCTTTTGAGAGGAAAATATTGCGCAGAAGCCTTTTGTTCCCACCAGCCGGAGTAACTTCATAAAAGAAATGATAATATGATAACCACTCCCCCTACCCACCTTCTCTTCTATTATTTAGTATAAAACTATCGTGACATCACAGTTTCTTCTATTTTGTATCTATATTCTATATAAATACGGCATCATGTATGACGTACATGATACAATAACAACAATCATACACAGTATATCCCAACGACAGCAAAAGCTATCGCTTGAGTCTGGAGAGGGTGAGAGGCAGTCAAACAATACCTCTATCCTAAAGGATAGAGAGTTTGCTTCCAGTGAGACCCCCGGTTCTATATGTACCTCTATAGATAGTACAAGAATAGACATATGTACTAGTGAGAGGATTTTATTAAATATAAATAAAAAGCTTCCGATATTAAAATAGTCAACAATGAATATGCACAAATAGTTGAAAGACAAAGACCCAAACAAAAAAAGTGCAAAGTGAACCTGATGTGTAGAGACTACCTAATCCTCTAAGTTCGCTCTAAGGTGTCCCTATATCTTGTCTACCCCTCCTTAACCCTAATTCTCTTTCTCCATGAACTCCTATCCTGGACCATGTCCGAGGTGCAGCTCTAGTAAATCCTGCCTAATCTGCTCATCTCACGTTAGTTTGTGCCTGCCTTTACTCCTCTTCCCTTCTACAGTGAGGCTTTCAATTGCTCTAACAGACGCCGTTGTTATTCTCCTCTTAACATGCACAAACCATCTCAGTGTTCCTTCTCTTAGCTTATCTGCTACACTAGCCACCCGTAACCTTTCTCTGTATACCTTATTCCTTATCTTGTTTAGCCTTGTATGGCGTACATGACGTAACCATTTAATTTAGAAAAGAAAAAAGAAGACGACAACAACAACCACGTTACAAGTTCCTTGTTTAAGGTCTAAGCCTTGATAATTAGAAATTCTGTATATCTTTTCTATCGTAATTTTAAAATCATCTCCTCATTATATTTCGTTACCTTTGATTATTTATGAATTTTGAACAGATAACCATCAGAAAATAAGAGGAACTACGATGTCTTGATTTTCATTTTGAATTGTTCAGTGTCTACCAACATAACATGTATTACTGTAAAATTGTAGTTTCAGTTAGATTACTCACTATAATATCACTATGCACTAAATGGTACAACCGACAAATAATAATATCATGATAATTTTCATATCATTTAATGAATTCCATATACACTTCTAAAATTTTAAACATAAGCTTGGAATTTTGGAATAGGATGAAAAGAGTATTAACTTGTGAATGTATCTCCTAGTAATATTGGTTCATTATGTAGTTTGAAGGTGATGAATACCATTCACATTGAATATATGCTTTCTCGTATTCTTTTAGGCAAACAACTTAAGTATGGTTGGAAGGAATACTTCAACTGTTTCGTCTTTGTATTTATGGTTGTCACCTGCCCAACACGAAACAAAGACAGACTAAAATCAACGACATGGAAGAAGCCCCGCAAGAGAAGAGTAGCGAGGAAGTAGACCAATTCCTTCGTAGCGTTAAAAAGCATAAAAGACCGGCACTGGCGGAACCACAGCAAGATGTTCATGAGACATGGAACCCTCCTAGAGCTTGGGCTGATGTGTTGCGACAACCCGTCCCCGCCCATTTACTCCCTGGTGATGAACCTTACGCTGGAGACTCGGATGTAGACGAGGATGAGCAGGATGTGGGAGAGATATGGAAGGAGAGCATGACATCCTCTGATGTCCCCTCTGGACCAGGCAAGGTGGTGGTGGATATCCCGGTAGAAGAATGCAAAAGGCTGTGGCGTCCATGGCGTCGGGCTCTAATTGTTAAACCTTTGGGTCGCAATATTTCATTTCGGGTATTATCACAACGCTTAACGGATATGTGGGCATTAAGGAGGCGGATTGATATTACAGATCTTGAAGAGGGTTTCTATGTTATCCGATTCTACTCTAAGGATGATTATGTTCACGTTCTGGAAAATGGCCCTTGGACTATTCAAGGACACTACTTGACTGTTGCTAAACTTCGACCTGGTTTCCTACCATCCGCGGAGACGGTGACCTCCACACTGGTTTGGGTAAGAATCCCGCGACTTCCGCTTGAATTTTTTCATGATTCTGTTCTTATGCGTATTGGAGATCAGTTGGGAACTGCTATTAAAGTTGATCAAAATACACTAACGGCATCTCGAGGAAAGTATGCACGTGTGTGTGTTGAAGTGGATCTACAACGGCCTCTTATTTCCTCGATCGTTCTTAACGGTGTTCAGCTAAATGTTGAGTATGAAAATTTACACCAAATCTGTTTCAAATGCGGCCGGTATGGCCATCGGATGGACTTATGCCCTACTATCATGAATGTTGCGGGTGATACCTCGACGAAGTGCTCACTACCTCCTACTACTCCAGCAGTTCCAACGGACCCTTTCGGCCCGTGGATGATTGCCCGTAATACCAATCGGCGAAGAGTCTCTTCTGTACGGGAACACCAAGACAAACCCAATCCTTCTGCTGCGTTACGTCCTCATACACAAGGAAAGGGTAAGGCAATATCCCAATCTGCTGCCGAAGTGCCACAGGGGAATGGATCACGTTATGCACTTCTGGCTGAAGAACATGAGGAACCAGCTACTGTTGTGGCAGCTGCGAACCTTGAAGCTGCACTTGGACGAATACCTGATCATGGCCCGGTGCCTACATTTCGTGCAGTCTCAAAATCACAGCCTGCGAAACAAAAAATGCATAAGCCCAAAGGGGTACCAGTAAAAGACCCGACGCGTGTTCGGCTGCAGGTACCAAGAGCAGCAAATACTTCGGCGCCCCAAAATCATAGTCGTAAGGCATCGGTCTTACCCAGTCTAGAATGTGAGCAACATGGCCATCCATCCACGGCCTTATTGTCGAGGACATTGTCAGATATTACCAATCTCAATTCGATGGATGAGGCACATGCAAATACGGAGGTTAATATGGCACTGAACAAAAATTCTAATGTTAATAATCCTGATCGTTTGTTTGTTGGAGAGCACATAAAACAACACCCACCTGATTTGGTCAAACACATGTCGATGGTGGTTGATGTTGAGGAGCAAACTGAGGCAAATGACATACTAATGGATACTGCTGTACCTTCGGCGGATGAAACTGTTTTTTGTCCCGCTAAAGTAGCGGGGAACATTTCTTCCTAAATGAAACTCATTTCATGGAACTGTCGGGGTGCTGGCTCGCCCGACACGTTGCGCCATATAGTTCGACTAGCTAAAGACCATAAACCAGATATACTGTTTTTAATGGAAACGCGTGTGCAAAGTATTCGAGCAAATCAGATTATTCGACGGACACATTTCACCCATTTAGCTGCAGTGGAGGCTCGTGGTTTCGCAGGAGGGTTGTGGTGCCTATGGAATAAGACATCAATTGCTGTTCATGTCTTAACATATACCTCACAACTTATTAACATTGCTATTCTTGACGGTGTAAAGGTGCAGTGTGTTGTATCTTTAGTGTATGCTTCCCCAGTGTATGAGGTAAGGGAGACGTTTTATGATTATGTTGAAGCAATGGCTGCACATATCACGTCTCCATGGTTGTTAATTGGTGATTTTAATCAAGTCTTAAGACAGGAGGATAAGCGTGGTGGTAGACTTTTGTGTAGGAGGGCCGTTGATCGCATGCAACAGATGATTGATGAATGTGCTCTAATGGATGTTGCGTTTTCTGGTCCACGATATACATGGTCTAATGGTCAGCAAGGACGTCATAAAATTGATCAACGACTTGACCAAGCCTGGGCAAATCGTCTATGGCACCTGCAGTATCCTATGACGTTTTTGCAACACCTTCCCCGTACATGCTCAGACCACAATCCTTTGTTGCTAACTCTTGAGGATACTACATCCTTGGCAGGCCATAATCACTCTTTCAAATTTCAAGCATGCTGGATGGATCATAAGGAGTTTTTTCCTTTTATGCGCAGCGCTTGGCGATCGTATGAAGGGGACTTCGGCCGAACAGTGAGTGTGTTTCAACAAAGAATGTCTACTTGGAGTAAAGAGGTATTTGGTAATCTCCCACGTCGTCGTCAAAGATGCCTAGCAAGAATTTTTGGAATACAAAAAGCCTTAGCAGATAAACCATCAAAGTTCTTATATGTGTTGGACAAGGAGCTTAGGGCTGAGTATAATGAGATTTTATTGCAGGAAGATACCTATTGGCAACAGAAAAGTAATATGCAATGGTTGTTAGATGGAGAGAGGAATAGCCGTTATTTTCACTTATGCATGGCATCTAAACAAAACCGACCCAAGATCGCACGACTGAAGCTTGGAGACGGACAGTGGACGGATGATCAGACTCTCATCCGAAGTGAAGTCTTGAGCTTTTATCAAAATTTGTTTTCCTGCGCTTCATCTGACATGGTTGCGATTGATGATATTCTTATACCTACATTAAACCATGCAGACCGAAGATGGATGAATCGGTCAGTCAGTGCTATTGAAATTGAAGAGGCTATTTTCCAAATGGGTGCATATAAAGCTCCTGGCCCGGATGGGCTGCCACCGGTATTTTATCAACGTAATTGGAATGTTGTTGGAAAGGATGTGATAGATTTTGTTACAAGTGCATTTAAGAACCAATGCTATCCGAAGGAAATGAATGAAACTCTTATTTCTCTCATTCCTAAAAAGGTTGACCCGGAAGGACCTTCGCATTTTCGCCCCATTGGTCTGATGAATGTTATTGTCAAGGTCATCACGAAAATCATTGCTAATCGCTTGAAAGTGGTCATTGGGAAGATTATATCACCCACCCAGTGTGCTTTTGTTCCGGATCGGCAGGCTTCGGATAATATTATTATCGCCCAGGAAATAATGCACATCATGCGACGAAAGCAAGGGAGGAAAGGGTATATGGCAGTGAAGTTGGATTTGGAGAAGGCTTATGACAAAGTAAATTGGAGGTTTCTTCAGCAGATCCTACGGAAAATCGGCATTAGCAGAGAAATAACCAATCTTATAATGTATACCATCTCTTCATCCACTTTGACTATCTTATGGAACGGACAACGGTTGCCAACATTCCAACCACAAAGAGGAATTCGCCAAGGTGACCCTCTTGCACCTTATCTCTTCTTGTTATGCATGGAAGTCCTATCTCAAAAAATAAAGCAGGCGGAAGATGGGAAACTGTGGAAACCTCTTCGTACTTCAGCCAGGGGGCCAGCTATTTCACATTTGTTTTTCGCGGATGATCTCTTATTGTTTGGGGAGGCCACGGCGTGCCAGGCTTCAGTTATGGAAAAGATTATGGGCGAATTTTGTAAACAATCTGGACAGACTATTAGTGTGGTGAAATCACAAGTATTGATGTCCAAGAACATGGGTTTAAATTTCATGCCTGAAACCTTCATTCGCGTGGGGCTACAGGGTACGAAGGATTTTGGTGCATATTTGGGTATGCCACTCATTAATGGACGATGGGGCCGACATTATTACAATTACATTATTGACAAAGTCCGGCATAAACTGGCCGGTTGGAAGGCAAAGCTCTTATCTCATGCTGCACGGTATTTATTAATACAAAGTGTTGTCTCATTAATGCCTCTTTATGCTATGCAAACAGTACTTCTTCCGCGCAGTATTGTGAATGAGATTGAACAAATTATGCGTCGATTCTTTTGGGGCGAAACGGCAAATTGTAGAAAGCTGCATTGGATATCTTGGGATAAAATATGTCTAGATAAATCAAGAGGGGGATTGGGGATTAAACGCCTACAGGATATGAACAAAGCAATGCTTGCAAAGTTGGGGTGGAAGATGTTGACAAAACCGGATTGTCTTTGGGTGCAAGTGCTGCGCGGTAAATATGGGGACCTGCTGCACAGTAGCCCGAAAACAAATGCATCACCCATATGGCGCCATATCTGCAGCAGTATTCCTTTGCTTCGGACAGGATTAGCTGCATCACATCACTCGGGGACGGATCAGCAAGCAGCTGTTCGATGGGGTGCGAGCACGTCAGGGAAGTTCTCGGTTTCTACTGCTTATGCGCTTTCTTTGAATACCACTATTCCAGAATCATCAAGTTGGGATAATATTTGGGCTATGAAGGGCCCTATGCGAAAGAATTTCTTACTTTGGCAGATATGTCACGAGTCCCTCTCAGTAGGACAGGCACTACAAAAACATCACGTGGACGCCGATGTACAATGTCAACTGTGTGGAGACTGGTCAGAGGATATCTTACATGTTTTGCGTGATTGTGTCTGGGCATCTCGGATTTGGAGTTTCTTTATTCATTCCCAAGATGTTGACCGATTTTATGAGTGTTCAAACCCTCGGCAGTGGGTGATGCATAATGTGAACTCTGCATACTGTCCAGACATGCATGGAGTGGAATGGCGATATGTTTTCCGTGAGGCTGTTGCATCTATATGGTACTGGAGAAACCAACTGGTTCATGGCTGTGTCCCTCAGTTACCTCATCCACGGCATGTCAGTGATGATATTATGTGGCGTGTATCTAGATTAGTATTAGTTCATTCCTACAGTACCCCAACTGAGCATGTGGGTGCTTCTATGTAATTCTGTTTCGTAGTTCATCACTTTACATTGTAAATTTGATGTGATTTTGTTTCAATAAAAGATCCCTTTCTACAAAACATTAATTAAAATTTTTCAAAACCATCAAACAAAAGTTAGCTCTGCATTCATTTCTTCAGTTGTTGGCAAGTAATTGTTTTTTTTTTCCTTTTGTGAACACGAAATTAATTGGCCAAAATTGGCTCTTAATTTCAGCCGTCTCATTAAGGCAGCACTAATACCTTACTACTACAGGGTTTAGATTTCTTATAGGAACTGATTGTAAATTACATTATCTAATGTAAGATGCCGTTGTTTTGCAGGTCAAATAAAGCAGTCATGCCTGCAGGGGGATAAGTTCACGGAGGCTTAGTGTTGTATATTTTACTGGGGATGAGATCCCTTCATCCATTTTCTCTCACCCCACGCGTCAGCGCACGATACGTGACAGCAAGGGGGATGGTGAGGCTAGAAGAGGGTCACCCGTATCTAGCTTCACCACCCCACCCTGCTGACACTTGTCGTGTGGTCATAAATGGATTGAGAAAATTGAAGGTGAGGAGATCCCATCCCATTTTACTGGTACCATTATAAAGAATGGTACCTTTAGAAAGGCTTATTCTAACAACAAGAAGGCAAAGATTTAGAAAGGAAGCATGACATATGCACGCACAATGGACCGTGTTTCCTCTATAGTCTCGAGTTTATAATGGTGTTTCCATGGAATTAGACTTCTACATTTGTGTATAGTTTGGAGAGTGGTTGGATCACGCTTTGCGATCTGCTATATGCATCTTTAACATACGCTTTGTGCAAGAGAGTGTTTCCACGGCTCGAACCTGTAACCTCAAAATCACAAAGCAGTAACATTACTGATTGCTCCGAGACCCACCCTCCTCTATAGTCTCAGAGTTTGAATTGAGTAAATCCTCTAGTCAATTTCAGCAACTTAAGAAGCTTGAAATTATAAACATGGGAAAACTCTCAAGTCTTAAGTACCATAATTGGCTTTTGTTGACCTATTTAAGGTGGAAATGATGACCTTTTTACCATGAAAATAGACACAGTTTGAATTATTAATCATGCTCAACAAGGGGGGAACATTCAAAGGCAATATCTCCACACCATGTTAATGGTCGGCAACCTTTGAAATTTTATTTGGATAAGAAATTACAAACGAACTGCAATTTTTTTTTTTAATCTGATAATCCTTGTCTTTTATGCAACAAAAAGTTTGCGAAGACCCCTTGTTGGAAACATCAAAGTGTTATTAAGATAAAATAAACAACAAAGATTAGCTTATTGGTGTAAACATACCTTGAATTAAATGAGCCTTCTCAGCAAGGGGGGAAATCCGTATTGAGTTGAGGATGTTATGATAGTTACTAACCTTCCATATTTGTCTTGACTTTATACTCTTTGTTTCTACAAAAGATAGTTCGCAAAGGTCTGCATACGTATATGCAGATGCATATGGTATAGGTATGTGTGTGTGTGTGTGTGTATGTATGTATATGTATGTGCTATGTGTGTGCTCATGTATACTTATGTACTTATTTACATTATATATAAACAAATTACAAAATTAGATATAACTTTTGGCGTCTTAGAATCACATAAGATAGTAGCTGTAAAAATTTTCAGCACTTCATGTATTTTCATTTGACAGATTACAAAATTGCAATTCAATGAGTCTGGCTGAGGCAAGAGGCATCGCGCATGCATGAGGTTTAATGAAGGGTCTAGTAACTTAATTTAGGCCACACGGCCCCATGGACTTGCCTTAAATGTTTTTTTTTTTTTGTGACCTAAATTTCATCGATGATAATAAGGATCGAAAATACCGGAAACAGGCAAGTCCTATTTGCCCAAAAATCAATACTGTGCAGCCCTATATTTCCACAAAAAGTACACATATTGACTACTATTTCACAGTTTGATTTGTTCTTTCAACACTCAAATCTTGATAGCATATTTCTCTAGGAGGTGCTTTGAGTGATTCCTAATCTGTACCTCAAGTCCTATGACAATGAAATTTACCACTGCGCCAAATCTTCTCAAAGTTCCATCTTAGAATAGACAGAAAATTTCACCCCTTCTTTTTCTGTTTTGAGAAACAAAAGATCTTGGAAGCAGCTTTCCTATTTGCAAAGAAAGGTTTCCTTGTCCCCAAGTCATATCTAGTGTTGCATGTAGGGGGTTTCAAAAGGAACGTCAGGGGTTTGAACCTTATGGAAGGCAAGAATATTTGAACTCCTTCCAGGCTAACTGCACAGAGTGGAAGCACTATTGACCCGTGGAATAACCTGATAGGCTGACAGGCCAGCCCGTTGGTTGTTCATTCGGTGTCAATGGGCTCATTGTGCTGTACCTTGCTATGACATGTTGGATTTAATTTAATAAATCCCTGAATAGGACCGTTTAATCGAATCAATGGACAAAGTAACAAAATGTGGAAAATATACCTTGCTCCATTGCTGTTGTTAATCTGAACACATACATTGCAACTGCTCCGGCTGATGAAGAATCTGTCGTGATCCAAGGATTCACGACCTCCCACCAATTGCTGATACACCCCTTGACCGGAATCAACACCCCTTGACCGGAATCAACAATTCACTGCTTTACCCAATAGAGATGATATACAGTGTGGACTTTGTGGAACAAGGTTGGCACACCCTCCCCTTTATCTCTCTATAGGCCGATTTATCCTTGAGTCTGTCTGAGGAGGTGAATGCCTCCTCCTTTAAATAGATGGAGAAAGGGGGAATCCTGATAGACATATTCCTTAATGGATAAAGTTTTCTTTATCGAGATGCCTGGAATATACTTGATGTTATATTCAAGTTATATTTATCCATTATACAACAGGAATCCTGGTGGGCATATTCCTTTATGGATAGAGATTCATTTATCCCAGATACATGGAATATACTTGATGCTATATTCAAGTTATCTTTATCCATTATCAAATATTATCTAATATTTAATAATAAATATTATTTAATATTTAATTATTGCACCAACAATTATCTACTAGCCACACGTGGGTTGTCGCCCCTCGGGGACCAGATGTCGTAACTTTATGGTCGCTGCACTTTGAGCCCATCCATCGCGGTCTCTGACCATATGACTGTCTACATATTTGGGGTTTCCATTTAGACCACACTATACATCCACGAACATACCCGATGATCACTTAACGTGTGGATGTTTTACGTAATAATTAGTATTATTATGTGACATATGTGACATATAATATTATCATACATAACGTCCATCTTATGATTAATTCGTATAAACTTTATCAACGTGCTGCGCATCACACATATCTCGAATTAATCCCAACATGACAAACTTCTACTAGTGGGTCCTGGGTACCCGATTTACATCACTACACATCCTGTGGGTCCGGAAGTGGCAGAGACCCTTACGGGTTGAGTTACAACATTTTAAGAAAGGTTTCCTTCCTTTTTAGCTAGGGAATAAGCAAAATACAAGTCAAGATAAGATCAAGTTCTATTGATTTAATCATTTCCAAAAAAATCTTTCTGGAAATTTTGAGGTCACTGACCTAGATGTCCAAATTCACTTTCCTTCGAAAGCCTTGCACTAACCAAGCCATCACGAGATGCAGAGCAAATTTAGCTTTGATATTTAACGAGGCATGATAAGCCACAGTAGCAAAAGAAACAGAGAAATAGCAAGTCTGATGAGAGCGTAGGAGAAGACAATTATACGATGCTACACTTCCATATTTCTCTGCTAAATCATATTTTTTTCTTCAAAATTTCACTTTCATGTGCTGACTTATCGAACAATAAATACACAAATAACTGCTCAAGGTGGTAAATGTGAAAAGCAGAAGGTAGGGCTCGAAACGAGCCGAACGAGCCGAGCTTGTTAGTTTATTCAAACGAACATATTTAATTGTTCAAGCTTGGTTCGTTTAACTCACGAATAACATTAACGAGACGAACATCTTAAACGAACAAGGTCACTTGCCGAGTTCGAACAGAAAAAAGGTGTTCAAACTATGTTCATTAACCTTTTATCCGACCGAGCTCGAGCTCGAGCTGGAATCAAACAAGTCAAACAACCGAACGACTTGGTTCATTTACACCCTAGCATAAGGTAATAAAGGTGAATAGCTTGTAATTTTGAAGTCCTCTACTTCTCATCTTCAGATCTTCAAAGCATCTGCCATTAAAGGACATGGATCTGGAGGACCATCAGCCTGCTCTTCGTAAACTCGCCTTTTTAGATACCTTTCCTAGTAGGGTGTCAAACAGGTCGTGTATCGTGTATCGTGTTTCGTGTTTTTCGGGTTTCGTGTATCAAAGTGCTGTACCCATACCTTACCCGTTTGCTTCGCGTGTATAGATGTAGATACCCAAACCTGTACATATCAGGTTTCGTGTCGTGTATCGGGTATACCTACGAACTTGACAAGTACAAATATTACAAGTCGTGTATAGGTCATTTCATATATTTTTCTAGGTATTTTTAGGTTTCGTGTATTTTTCAGGTTTTATGTACTTAAATGACTACTGATATAATGTATGAAACAACAATAAGTACACAACCAAAGGTTAAAGATTAAAATGAGTGAGGTCCTCTAAACTCAAATCACTTGACTATGCAATAATAGATTAAAGAAATGGGATTTGGAAATGGAGGAAGAGAGAAACCGAATAGGGTTGCTTAGTAGCACGGTAGTCTTTTTTTTCTTGGAAATTTTTTTATTTTATTAATTATAAATTTTTATTTAAAATATATTTTTTATATTTCGTGTATAAACGGATATAAACGGGTACTTGCGGGTATACCCAGACACGACCCGCCGTTGGCGGGTATCTTTCAGGTCTTACCCGATTTGTACACGAAACCCATCAAGGTCATACCCATACCCGCAAAAACTCGTGTCAGGTTCGGGTCGTGTTTCGTGTCGTGTCTGAAATTGCCACCCCTATTTCCTAGTGATATCCGGAATATATAGAAATCATTAAAAACAAAAACAAAAAATCCAAGTTACTTGCTTAAGTGCATCTAACACGGGTAATATTAGATCTAAGATACATAGATTGTACGGGAGGCATAAAAGCACAATAACTAAATAAATAAAAAGAAGGTGAAAATAAAACATTCATCTTCACGTCTGTATTCTAACAAACAAACCTGTAATTATGGGTGGCACATCGTGGTTTTGACATACCGCGATACGTACTGGATTATGTTAGATAAAAGTGGGTTTTCTCAATAAAACTATTATATTTTCCCCATAAAAACATACTCCATCTTCATTTGTTTGGTATTTAATATTTTTGTACTTTTGCATTTCATTAAGACAGTTTTAGATATGATGTTTATACTTGCATTAAAAAAATTAACTTAAAAATTGGCAAAACATATCTCCGTATTTAGAGGAATGTCTTTGTATTCGGACGGCAAGTAATTACATCATGATTGAGTGTTTTTCCCTCTATTACGAGCCAAAACAAATAGAATACCTCTTGGGTCACATTTGTATAATTTTCCAAATTCACAATGATAATCCATATAACACAGTGCTAGTGTAATGGTACCATAATCTCCGTTTCTTTATAATCATTGGATATCAGTTCTTTTATTGTCATATGCTTATAAAATGGATGGATGACTACAAACTCAACATTATATTATTCATGATAATATTCACTAATCTCTTAGAATACAGCAACAAAGCTCATTTGGGACCTTTGGATGTGGACCAACACAAATTTAAAAATTATTACAAACAAATATATGACATCATAGCAGTTAATTTATACATAATGAGAGATAGCCATACGGGGCTTTCTACATATCGCATAATCCTCCAAACGACGTGTTCTTTTCTTGTATGTCAATTCTCTATTTGTTATAAAATAAGTATTAAGATGTCAAGTAGTTATTTATAAAATGTCATAAAATTAGTAATGGACAGAAAAAAATATTTTTTATGTTTTTGTCATTGGTCCATATTAAAAGTATTATGAAAAAGAAGATTTTCCGGGACACTCGTATATATATTTTTGACGATTGATTTTCATATTATATCTCATTTTTGGTCACAAATCCTAAAAAGTCAATCATTTCCTTTATAAATTACGGGTCTTTCCTTCCCATTGGACAATCCTCGTACCCCCTCACTTCAGACAAAAGTCAAAAGGATCCAGCATCTGTTTTCTGGGGTGGCGGCTCTGCAATTCTATCGTCCTGTCGGATTTACTAATAGCAAATTGAAGGTTTGATACGTCACAGAAAGGAAATGGCAGTTGCAGAGTACTGGCAGAAACAATTTACGGACCTGATGACGTCTCTGCTTTGTGATGTAAGTATTTTGTGTTTTTTTTCCATCCCTTTTTTTTTTAAAACAATTACTTTCAAAAAAGTCAAAAACAATATAGTTTTAATTAAAAAATACACGTTTGTGATACAAATTAAAAAAAATTCATCAAGGATCACTTTGTCAAAAACATCTCAGGTGATATGTGACTTCATTAGCAAAGACTACCTATGAACATCATCTAGAACGTCATTGACAAAACGAACGATTCTAACACATAACTAAAAAACGGCCATATCTTGTAAGACCTCGGAAATTGGTGCTAAAACCGTGGTGGCTTAGGCCGGCTTTATGAAACCTCCATTCTATGACGTCTTTACAAAATGCGTTCCAGTTCGTAGACGCAATAATAAAAGGAACAATCCTTCTTTCTCTTCCACTTTGCTCTCCATTTGATTTCATTTACAAAATGTATTGTTTATGTTATACTGGGTTAAAAAACAAGAAGGCTTGACAGACCATGGGTTTAAGATCGGACAAACTAGTGAATTACTAATTTAATTAGTTTTAAATTTAATATTTATTATTGTATTGTTACTAATTTAATTAGGTTCTATCGCAACCACATATAATCACGAAAAGATTCAAGTCAATAAATCACCATATACTATTTTCAGTATGATTTTTTTCTCCACCACGCTTTCTTATAATTGATGTCCACATTCATGCTCTTTTTTATAGATTCACGAACATATTGAGTTACAAAGTCCTTATTTTGGCTAACGTGTTCTCTAATTATCCTCTCAACTATTATTGCATTGACATTTTCATGATCTAATGTGATATTAACATTTGTGCGACCATGGCGCTCACGGAAAATGCTAATCTCTCAGTAATTATGCGTTTTCCTCAAAATTGATATAAGTCGTCACTGACAATTTTGGGTCTTCCAATTAACGCACTTAACATACCAATGTTTTTGCGTGCTTGTCACAACTTTGAGAAACCTATTATGCTTCACAGAACATAATTGCACGGTATATTGCACATTCTCTGTCTTTGAACAACATCATCTCCTCTATGTGATCAGATTTACTCTCCTTCCATAACCGATACCTAAGCTGGCCTCGGCTAAAATGCTCGTGTCTTCCAATAGCCCATAATCTTCAAAAAAAAAACGTAACATTTTTGTCAAAATAAGGTACTAATGGCTTAGACTCCTTCTTTTTCATCCTTCTCAAGGTCCTCTAAATAATCTCCTTCATCTTCATTGTCATCCTCATAGTCCATGAATTCATCATCATCGTTATTTTTTAATCTTTTGTATTTGTTTGATTTTTTACTTATGTATGTGATAAGCAACTTCCAGCTATGTTACATGTAGATTCAACAAAAAATATCTTTATCCACATTACCATTAGCAAGATTTGCGACCAAATGGTGGAACATTACAAAATTTCACGTATATCTCTACAGTTGTGAGGGTTGGACAACGGATTAGAATTTCTAGAGCTGATTTCAAGTCTTCATCGTCATAAATTTGACCCAAATCGTAAGCATAACCAGCCGCATTAGACTCAGATGAGATAGCTACAAACCAGATTAATTGTTATAACCTCTGCATCCTGCTCCAACCTTTATTTAACTCGCTCATTAAACTCTTTTATATATGAAATTACTTGGTACCCTCGTGAATTTAGTTGGAACACGATTATAAGTAATTATATTGCGTGAATTCACCGTTTTATCTCCGTAATACAAAACAACTTGGGTTTTTGAAGTCATTATAATTGTACGGAGTTTGTAAAAAGGTTTTTTGAGATGGTTTCTTTATTATAATATTATCGCGATTAAATAAAGCAATCAGAAGATGAGACATATTTAACAAATGTGTCCCAAGACGGTCCATTTTATAAAATGCATCCCAACTGGGATCGTTTTGTCAATTACGTCCCACTATGCATTTGTTTTGACAGTGACGTCTCACATGATTGTTATGAGACGTGTTTGCGAATGATGTTCCATGTCATTTGACATATTTTTGGTAAAATGGTCTTTCTTGAATGGTCAATTCATATGGTAAATTGTGTAATTTTTTGTATCAAAACTATATTATTTTTGAATTTTTCTCTCCGATCTCAGCACTCATGCTTTTCGCTTCGTCCGTAAAGCTTTTACCCTTTAATGTGAATTTGTGATAATCGCTTTTCATTTTATTTTCTTTCAATGTATTCATTTTTTATTTTATTTCTTTCAATATTAATCGCTTTTGATTGTTGGGAAAAAGGGGATTTTGGATGAACAGTTTCTAGAGCTTCAGAAACTACAGGACGAAAGCAATCCGGACTTCATAAACCAAGTTATATCGCTTTTTTTCAGCAACTCTGAAAAGCTTCTCGACAGTTTGTCCAACGCTCTGTCAGCATTCTAACTATTTTTTTCGACTTTATTTTATAAATCCCTTTGATGAGATGTTGACTAATGCGGCTCCCCCCCCCCCCCCCCCCCTCATTGAACCTCAGTCAGCAACAATCCATGGATTCCAAACACATTGATACTCTTGTCCACCAATTCAAAGGCAGCAGTGTCAGGTTTCGATTTTATTTTATTTACTGTTTATTTTCTTTCTCGTAAAACCATTTGATATCGATTTAATCATTTAATTAGAACTATCACTTCTGTCCGTGTCAAAAGGAAAAGAAAAAAAAAAGGACCACTTTCCTGTACATTGAAGAGGGCCCGCTTTGGACCCCACAAATGACAACAATATCTCACTGGCAGGAGCATGGCACTTTTTAAAATGCCTATAGTATCCACTCAAATTGAACGAATCATGGAATTATCAATTAAGTCCTACGTTCATGTATTATGGTCTATGGATATTTTCATGCAATAATGGTAATGCATTAGACTTCCCCCAAATGTTATGAACTTTCATGTATCTAATTCTACCTTTTTTTGTTATAGGAAAATTATGTTCTTGGATATCAGATTTTTAATACTGCACTTTTTTTTTTTTAAAAAAAAAAGAGAGATAGATCTTCATGTTATTATCAATGTTTGATTGAAACACCCTGGGTTGTCATTTAAATAAGAGAAGACATATTAGTTGCAAACTTTACCCAAAAATTCTTTCGCATTTTGTGGGTTTTGTTTCTAATTTGTCTCTGGCCATAAAATGAAACTGAAACGTGAATGCTGCGTCATCTTTTCTTTTTAGTACTTTAGTTCAAAAAGAAAGATATGTTTCATGTCTATCAAACGAAACGTGAATAACGACTATTTTAGCACTTCAATTAAAACAAGAACGTTTCATGTTGTATCCATGTTTGGAACACTTTGCCTTGCCATTTAAAGAAGAAAATACATATTAGTTGCTCTTGCACACCTGGGTAGCTTTTTACCAGACTTTCTACTGTACATGATCTATTACATGCATCCCAAGTTTATAATGATTGAGCAATTTGTTTGTCGGACAGTGTGGGTGCCAAACTAGTGAAGGACACATGCGTGCAATTCAAGAACTTTCTTGACCAGAATAACCTTCAAGGGTGAGACTCTGTAGGAAGCTTTGTATTCTTTTTGGCTTTTTCGTAAACAACCAAGTATCGACAACTATTAATTTTATGATGTTGCGTTTCAGAAGTAACTATATGTCATCCAGCTATTTACTATATGTACGAGAAGAATGACACATCATTTAAATGATTATACAGAGAGTAAAAGTTTGTCTTCCATGTCTATTCTCAGTTAAATATGAAGTAATTAATAGAATGTTATATAGTTATTTTTGGAATATTTTAAAATTTGTGACAAACAACTGAATCGGTTGTAATTTGCAGTTGCTTGAGTTGCCTTGAACATATGAAACATGAGCTTTTCCTTTTGAAGAACTACCTTCTGACCTTGTTCAAGGTACGTACATCCTCTATCGGTAATGATAGTTAGTACCTGTTCATTGAGCAATCTTTTTTTTTTTTTTTGTTAATTAGCAAACGGTCCAGCTTTTGGGGAAACTGAGGTCTAGGACGATGACGTTTACTAAACTTGTATTAAAAATATTGTTGTAACATGACTTAAATATAATTTTAATAAATTAAATATTTTTTGTCACTATTCAAAAAGTTAGTTGAAATAATAGTATAAAATTTTTGACTATTGAAATTGTTATTTTTCAAAAGTGGATAATATTTTTAGAACTAATCAAAATTATTATGACCACCTATCTACTCGAACCTAATCCAACGCTTTCCCTTTTGATTACTGGTCGTCTCTTTGCCCATATTTATTTTTCCTATGGGCATGCATGCGTTTGATGTATGGGACGTCAGGCCCGCCTTCCTATTCAGAAAAGGTTTTTTAGAAACTACAAAATGTGTGTAAAATATATGGCATTTTCCTCTTGAATTTGGCAGGACGACACTTTTTACCGACCGGGCATCAAACAAAAACTTACTATATTCGTCCGAGTTTCTAAGTTATGATCTAAGAAATCTAAATTATTAAGGAAATAAATTTTAATACCTAGTTCGATTATTATCGTCAATTTTTAGTCTTATTCTTTGATTCATCATCTGTTAACATCAATGCAATGTGTCATCGATTCTTTACACGACTAATTTTGAGACTAAAACGATTTTTTTATGTCAAACTAAACAGTCTTATTTACCATAACCGATTCTCTCTTTCATTTTTTTTTGGGGGTAGATGGAGCAACACATATTGGCTGCTGGGGGAACAATTCCTTTCACTTTCATACCATGAATAATGGTGATGATTTGCTGAAGACTGGGAGAAATCGAATATCTTGATGTGCAGCAGGCCATTTCCTAGATCTGTTAATGAAGCTTGTACCAGAACTGTTTCTTCTATATATGTGTTGTATGTGAAGATAGACTTGTGTGATAAACACCTTCATACTTCTTCAAAGATTATGTTTCTAAGATGTTTTCTTTCTTATTCCAACTTTGTAGTTTCAGCTTTTATAGTATTGAAATACTTACATAAGATATGGTTGGTCTGCCTATTCACAGAAATTGCTTGATCCTTAGAAGCTGCAACTTATGCCAGAAGACTTAAACTTTTATCTTTATTTGCATCTTCCCGGAATAATGTAAAAACCCGAATACCAACTAAGCTATACCATGTGACATCTTTATATACATCTTTACATACACCATTAGGAGTTATTTACTCTTTACGTCCCAAAAAATATTGTTCTAGTTTGAATTGAACACAATTAAAAACACTCAAAATTTGTATGTCACTATTCATATTCCATCCTTAGTTACTTGAGATAAAATATAGAAAAATCATATAAATGTTAATTAAAGCGATAGTATAGAGACTTTGACTATTAATACTAATATTTTTAAGACGGAAGTAATATTTCTTATCAATGCTTCATGTTTGTCTTTGATGTACTTACAAATGACTTATGTCTTGTGTTTTGTTAGCTTTGTAGTCTACGTTTCTTTTGGGAGCAAACATGTCAAGGGTGTATCATTTTTGGGTAGTAACATAGTATTTTTCTTTTATTTATGTTATCTATATCCAAAATACAATTTCACGATGGTTTTTCAATTTTTGAGATTCTCATATATGGTTCTCTTTCGCGTTAACATCAAGCCATAAGCACTGGTTATGTTGTCTGCTAATTAAATTTATCATATTTTGAATACTCTCTTACTATAATATAATTAAAAGTGATGTTATATTTGGTGTACAACCATTCCTCAACCATCGTCAAATCAGCAACCAAACCTTCCTCCAGACCCACATCCAAATCAGCACACAACCCTCCCCCTCCCCCAGCTGGATCCACCATCATCCCCCATTCATTCCGCCAACGCCATCAGCAACTCCACTGTCAAACGTCTCTTTTTCCTCCAGCCCCACCATTGCACCACCATCGCAAAACACCTCCTCATCCTTCTCAAACGAACCCAGATCTATTAGATCCAAGATGTAATGGTCCACTAATGGTGCAAGTTAAGCAAGATTTTGTCATCGGAGTTGAAGTTATCGACGACAGAATGACAATGAGGAGGCCGGCAGATCTGCAATGATGAGTTGAATGAGCTCGCCGGATCTGCACGGGAAAGAGAGTAAGCTGTTTTTTAATCGACTTAATACGAAACAGCGTAATTTGTAACTTCAGCAAATTTTTGGCAATCAAAAGATTGGCAGATGATCCGGGCATTATTGTGTCCGAATGAAGACAAAATTTCCATCGCCACCACCACTAGTCGCTAGCAGCCATATTGAAATGTATGAGAAAGCAGAGTCAGCCTCTACGGAATGTCCTCTTATCCCCCAAATCTCAAAATCAAACATATTTATGTTTATAACTATAAACATGTAATATAGCCAAAAAAAAAATTATGCAATAATATATAAACAATAAATTAAGAGTGACACTAAGATGATACCATTATTTGTGGAGCGCGATTAAACTAGAGAGCGAAACTGTTGGTCTCGTTCAATTGAATATGACCATGATTATTGTTCTTCCTAGTGTCCAAGTGTTGATGCGGTGTGGATGCAGACCATAGTTTAGAGCCTGCAAAACTTGGACATGTTTCTGCGTTCTCCAGCCTCCAGAACCAAAGACGAAATTCTAACCACTTGGTTGTCTTTGTTTGCGGCATTTTCCCACGTTCTTATCAGCGACGACCACGTCCACGCAGACCTTGGTGGTTTGTCTCCAGCATCATTCCGTGTGTCATTTGAGCTACCAACAGTTAGCATTTCCATGTTTAAACAATTCGTCTTTTGCAAGTTTATTTCAGCACTTTCATAATTGTTGGCAACCAAAATACTCCTTTTTGTTCTATTTTCAGACCTTCCAACATAAGTGTCGAGCCAAATAGTTGTTTGCTGGCAACATTCATTGATAATTAGAAATATAACAATTGAGTAAGAGAAGATTTTCTTCTATGTATTTCATTCCTTCACCACATACTCACTTTATACACACGAGCACCTCACTAACTATGGCAAGTTGCGTATTCTACTCCTATAATTACAACATCAAAATCAATCAATAATAAATACAAATATTCCTTATCAATCTACAATGAATACCAATATTCTCTTTCCTATTTTATTTTGTTTCCTTCTAACACTCCCCCTCAAGTTGTGCATGGGGGATCAACAATGCCCAACTTGGATAAAACTGTATCGAATGCCCTCCCAGCTACTGCCTTGGTCAAAATGTCAGCAAGTTGATCCTCAGAACATACAAACGGTAACTCAATAATTTTCCCATCCAGCTTTTCTCTTATAAAGTGTCGATCAATTTCGATGTGTTTTGTACGATCATGTTGGACGGGATTCTCCGAAATATGAATAGAAGCTTTGTTGTCGCACCATAACTTAGACGGTATTAGTACAGGAAAGCCAATGTCTTTCATCAATTTTCTCAGCCATAATATTTCCATTACTCCCTTAGCAATCCCTCTAAATTCTGCCTCGGCACTTGATAAGGATACAACTTTCTGCTTCTTACTCCGCCATGTCACCAAATTTCCTCCTACCAAGGCAAAGTATCCTGATGTAGAACGACGATCAACAAGATTTCCGGCCCAATCTGCATCAGTGTATACCTGAATATCAAGGTGTCCATGGTTTTTGAACAAGATTCCTCTCTCAGAGGTCCCCTTTAAATACCGCAGTATTCTCATGACTGCCTCCATATGATGTTCCTGAGGTCGGTGCATAAACTGACTAACAATGCCCACAGCGTATGCTATGTCTGGGCGTGTATGGGAAAGATAAATCAGCTTTCCTACTAATCTCTGGTATCTTCCGTGCTCCACCTCAGGCTTCCCTTCAACAAACTCTAACCTATGATTCATTAACATGGGAGCATCTGCTGGCTTGCACCCTGTCATCCCAACTTCTGTCAATAGATCCAGAATGTACTTATGCTGCGAAATAAAAATTCCCTGCTCAGATCTCGCAACTTCTATTCCCAAGAAATACTTGAGCGTACCCAGGTCCTTCATTTCAAACTCAGAGAACAACCGTTGTTTTAGTCCTGACATCTCCTCCTCATCACTTCCTGTAATAATCATGTCATCTACATAAATAATGAGGCAAGTGACTAGGTTACCTCGTCTCTTTATGAATAACGTGTGATCTGCATTGCTCTGAAGATACTCTTGTTTTTTCATGAAGGAAGTGAACCTTCCAAACCACGCCCTGGGTGACTGCTTAAGCCCATACAAAGATCGTTTCAATCTGCACACTTCATCAAGAGCATACAATGTAGAAAAACCAGGAGGGGGTATCATATAGACTTCCTCTTTCAACTCACCATGGAGAAATGCATTCTTTACATCGAACTGGTATAAAGGCCAGGACTTAGTTGCTGCTACTGACAATAGTACGCGGATGGTGTCTAGTTTAGCAACCGGGGAAAAAGTCTCATCATAATCAACTCCATAGGTTTGGGTATATCCTCGTGCTACCAGCCGTGCCTTATATCTTTCAATGCTGCCATCTGCCCTGTACTTAATGGTGTATACCCAGCGACAACCTACCGCCTTCTTTCCTTCAGGTAACCTTGCTTTTTCCCAAGTATCATTTTTTGCCAGAGCAATCATTTCTTCTTCCATAGCCTTGCGCCATTCTGATTTCTCCATGGCTTCTTCCACTGTCCGAGGGACCTCACACCCAAATGTTGAGAAACCCTTGGCCTCCTTCATCGGATATCTCGTGCCTTTGGACATTTTTCCTGGTGAGTACCTATCTGGTGGGATACCTCTGTTCATGCGTGGTGGCAGAACTCGACCAGGCTGTTCCCCTGAAATGTCAGTATTATCCGCAATAGGTGTACATATAACAGAGCAGGGTAAGGAATCTTCTGGTGGGGGTTTAATAGACAATGGTGATGAGTCAGGCTGACTTACCTCTGGCCGAATATCCGTCAAAGAATGAATATTAGACTGGTCTGGAGGTGGTATTGTAGATACGGCAGGAAAAGTACAGTCGGCGTCACCTACTTGCCCTGTTGGAACAGGCACTGAATAACAGCTCAAATCATGTAACCAATCGTAGGTCTCTCCAGAAGTCTCCCCCTGAGGCCAAGATTGGGTAGAATAGAAATACTCATGTTCTAAGAAGGTACAATCGAGAGTGACATGAATACGCCGAGTACGAGGATTATAACACCGGTAGCCCTTTTGAGAAGTGGCATACCCAACAAAAACACACTTGTCAGCACATGCATCGAATTTAGTACGCTGTGTGAGAGGAATATGAACAAATACAGAACAACCAAAGACTTTGGGGGATAATGTTAAGGACGATGGAACAGATACACGAGTGGTAAGTTCTGACAACGGAGTACGATGGTCTAGTATTTTGGTAGGGAGACGATTAAGTAAATATGTGGCTGTTGCAATAGCTTCAGGCCAGAAGTGTTTTGGAACCAGGGACTCAAGCATCATTGCGCGTGTCATTTCAAGGATAATTCGGTTTTTTTCGTTCCGCTACACCATTTTGTTGAGGTGTATTGGAACAGGAAGTTTGATGAAGAATACCCTGGTTACGGAAGAAATCCTGAAGACAACTAGAAATATATTCACCACCGTTGTCAGAACGAAAGATCTGAATTTTTTTCTGGAATTGAGTGGTAACCATATGATAAAAGTCAGTAACTTTAGAATACACGTCGGATTTCTGTTTAAGAAAGTAAACCCATGTCATACGTGTACAATCATCCACGAAAATAACAAAATACTGAAAAACCCATAGGAGTAGAACACGGCGATGGACCCCAAACATCAGAATGTATTAAACTAAAAGCATGATCAACTCTGGTATTATTTGGTTTATATGAAGAGCGATGTTGTTTAGCACGGATGCATGTTTCACAAGATAGAGGAACGTTAGACTCAACTAATGATGGAAATAAGAATTTCATATAACCTATCGAAGGGTGACCTAAGCGACGGTGCCATAACCAAAGCTGCTTCTGTGCCATTCCGGTGGCAAGATTGGACCGGCCCTGTTGTACCACATCTGTCACGTAGTACAATCCATCCTTCTCAGTGCCACGTCCAAGAATCACCTTCGAACGGATATCCTGCAAAAGGCAAAAGGTTGGATACATAAGAACAACACAATCAAGTTCGCGAGTTACTTGGCTAATAGATAAGAGTTTAGTGGATAGTGATGGTACAAACAAGCAATTAGATAGATGTAATTTTGAATTAAATAAGATATCTCCCCCACCAGTGACAGGAATTAATTCTCCACTAGCGGTTTCAACATGGGACTTAGTAGGTTGGGTCCATTTTTTAATGTCGTTTGGATCATTAGTCATAGTCTCGGTGGCACCACTATCGAGGATCCAAACGGAGTTATGATTCTGGGTGGTGGACATAGTAGTATGCGCAGAAGCATGAGAAACATAAGCTGTGGGGGTCAATTTAATAGGTTTAGAAGTGCTGGGGTGCGCTTTTATAATATCAGAGGTATAGGGGTCGGATTTGGTAATAGTGGGAAATTTGGGGACTGAATCATAGGCTGATGAAGAAAACAGGGGTGCGTTTGTCATTTTTGCTAACTGTGGGACGGATGAGGTCACGGGTTGAGACCCCAAGGACTGGTTTGTTATTTTGGGTGGCAGCTCTGTTATATGCTCACTATTAAGGGTTAAAACAGGCATTTCAGGGGGCATAATGGGGCTAATGCTGGCAAAACAAGAATTAGGGTTGGACTTATAAAGTCCAACCCTGTTACCTCCTGAAGCATCTGCCGCAGTTCCTCCTTCTTCCTCCAGACCTTTGTCTCCTGCGATGGCAGCCATGGAAACACCTCTGCCTTTGCTTGTCTCCCCCTGTTTACGTTTTCCCTCGTACCAATCTGGATAGCCAATAAGCTGAAAGCACTGTTCTTTGCTATGTCTGCGTTGGCCACAGTGGCTACATACCACATTTTCCTTGTCATCACCACCACGCCGTGACGAGGCTGAGTGTGGTGGTTCCGTCCCTGTGCTCCTCTGTCCTGTCCCACGTCCCTGCGATTGACCTCGGCCTTTGGCAGCCGGTGACCGCGCTACCAGGCCTTGGCCTAACCCCAATGAAGAATCTTTCTCTGAGGGGTTCCTTTTCCATACTGCAGCCCTTTCTTCTGCCCGTCTGATTTCTCTATAAGCTGCTTCAAGACTGGGCAAAGGATCTCTCTTGAGCAGATCCTTGCGGTCTCTGTCAAATCTTTCATCGATGGCAGTGAGAAACTGGTACAGACGGAGATCTTGCATCTCCCGATTGTAAATGTTGATATCAGTTGTGCATGTCATTGGGTTTGGTTTTCTGGCATCAATGGATGTCCAGATATCTTGCAGTTTGTTCCAGCATTTTTCAATACTGTCCTCCCCCTGTCTGATCAAGCTTGCTCTCCTATGGAGATCATATACCTGCAGAGAATCACTTTCTGCACCGTAGGTTAAAGCAAGTCCATCCCATAATGCTTTCGCCGTTGGGTATCTAGTAACGTTTGTGACTAAAGATGGCTCTATAGTCTGTATAATCCAGGTAAAGACGGAATTATCCGCCTGTTCCCAGGTTGAAAAATTTGGATCAGTAAGGGCTGGAGGGGGAGGAAGGCCCGTGAGATGTCCTCTCCTCCCTCTTCCGGTAATTGCTCTCAGGACCAGTGGGGCCCAGAGGGAATAGTTTGCTCCGTTTAGTTTAATGGTTACGGTAAGATTTTCTGTGGAGTATGGAACTGGGGTTTGTATGGTAGTGTTTTCTGGTAATCGTGTGGGTGTATTTCGGAGGATATTGGCCACTTGCAGAGCCAGATCTGAAATACTGGGATTGTTGGGTTGCTGTGGTGTTTGTGGCTCATCCATTGATTCAGGATTTGACATTCTGGTTTTGTCTTGGGCAGGTATCGGATGGATGGAAAACTGGTAAGCTGGATGCAACAAAGTTTAGCCACTACTGGCCGAGAGGGGGATACGCCGGGAAAGGTACACCGGGAAAGGTATTGTTAGGCAATGATGAATTAGTTCTGAGCCTAATTCAAACAACCAAGATGAGTACCGGGTGATTTAGCCCCGGCTCTGATACCATGATAATTAGAAATATAACAATTGAGTAAGAGAAGATTTTCTTCTATGTATTTCATTCCTTCACCACATACTCACTTTATACACACGAGCACCTCACTAACTATGGCAAGTTGCGTATTCTACTCCTATAATTACAACATCAAAATCAATCAATAATAAATACAAATATTCCTTATCAATCTACAATGAATACCAATATTCTCTTTCCTATTTTATTTTGTTTCCTTCTAACATTCATATCAATGTAATATGAAAGTTATCATGTAAGACAAGACAAGCCAAGTATAAGGAAGGAACCAGTACTTCTAGATGGAATTCATCTTGCCCTTTAACAAGGCAACATTTGGAGCGCCCTTTTCCTTGTTAACCTACCAATATGACAAACTATGTCCTAAGGAAACGTTACAAATGACTAATGTGTTTGACTTATGCTAGTTTATGCAGCAAAAATAATCAGGGTAGTGTCAATATTACCAGTTGATTAAACTTTAATTCCCTCACTAACACACTATCACATCATATTCATATTATTGTTTCATTTATGCAGAGGTACATATAGAGCTGGATGTCTCATTGGACGCAAACTCTCTATCCTTTAGGATAGAGATATTGTTTGCGTGCCGCTCATCCTCTCCAGACCATAACAATAGCTTTTACAGTCGTTAAAATATACTGGGCATGATTGATTGATAGTCTTTTTAAGAACTTGTGGTCTCATTTTAAAACTCATGGTCATGAGACCACACTAGGAGAATAAGAGACTCTTCTTAACCCTTTCCCCCGGGGGTTGGTGTGACGTTAATTATTAAGAAAACCTTGAGTGTGAAGGAGCTGGATACAGCCTTCTCCACAAACACAATAACGCCTAGTTTAACCGTGAGAAGACGACAAACAAATTGAGAACAAAAAGAAAAAGACAAATAAATAAATAAAGGTGGATGTTGAATAAAAGGCCACTGAAGTATGATGACTTGTTCGTGTTGTCGTGTATGAAAAGCAAGAATGGGTGGGAACGGAAGGCAGGACAAGCTAATGTAATAAAACGACAAGTCATTAGTAATCCAAAAGAAGACAGTCTTTAAAGCAACCAGAAAATTAAGCAACGAAAGAGTTAGAAAAGCCAAAGTGATTGCAATGGTGATAGAGATGTGCAGCAGAAGAAAACATATAACATAAGCAATTAGTCATAAAAGTCGATATCAACAACATTTTCCTCATGTCCTGCTTTAACCTTCTTTAGTCCTTGGTCCCCAGTACACTTGAAAGGCCATACTCCCAAACATCTTACAAAACAAGGTAAAAAGGGAAAAGTCCTAAGATGAATAAGCATTGGTATGGTTGCATGTTTTAGGACAAAGTATATCAACGGTTGGTTGCTCTGTTCTTAGGAAACGTTTTGGTCTTTTGTTTACTTTTTTAACATTTTAGTTGGTTTGTTTGTCACAGAGTCTATCTTCAAAGGAGTAACAGGGCAAAGAACAATCGACTGAAAATCAAGACAACGTTGCTTCTGCAATCCATCGTCGTCGGAATATTTCATTCCTCCTTCGTCCGAACTTTTAACCAAAATATATGGTTTTTAAATATCATGTCAAAATATTACCGAAACCAAATAAGGGTCAAAACGTTGTCTATAAACAGTCAAAAGTACTTTGCCTTATATAATAAACATGGTTGTATATAACATGCCGAAAAATATATATTGTTTTATTAATTTGGTGTTACAAAATTTCTTCAGAAAACTACCTTTTTCTCGGCTTTCGAGATTCAAACTTTTTTGTACTCTCTTTTAGTGAGTGTCGTTTCCCTGTAACATGGAATTATATATCGAATGAACGAACGACATTCAGATTGAGACGCTGCAAATTCCACACCAATTGACGATTGCATGTATTAATTTACTAAACTAACACAGCAACTCTCCACTACTTTATAAAGTCTCTGATTAAAGTCATAAAATTGTAACATACCATCACTAACGCAAGAACCAATAGACAGTAGGCTTCAAACAGACTCTGGATTCAAAGATGTCTGTCGGAATAAGGGTAGAAATATCCGATTAGCCCATCTACAATTGACACGAGCCAAAATGGTTATGTAAACAACTTCATAAGTTCCATGTTTTTGAAGGTGCAACAGTATCAAAAGTACCTCATTAGTTGATTAAAATCTGCAGCATGAAAATTCTAAAAGAAGATTTTACCGACAGAGTAGATAGATTTCATTGAGGGGTAAACAAAAATAACAAGCAAAAAAGAACTTTTATGAAATGAAATACGGGTCCAGAACCCCATGAACTTACAAATTCTTCTGATTTTAGAATTAATTCTAAACCACAATGCCATTTAGTACCACAACACCTTGCCTCTTCTTTAGCAGCCAGAGGCGCAGGCGAGAACTTAAACAGAAGCCTAGGCGGCGACCAGGAAATCAAGTTCCTAGCAGCATTTTGATGATCAACTTCATCTACAACATATACGTATTATCTTGATGGATAACCGATCCACAAGTAGCAATTCTCACACAACCATGACAACACCAAGCACAACCAATATCGTGCACTATTTCTACACAATCTTACAACTAGACACCACCACTGCCAAGATAGAATACGATATGAACCCTTACAAACGTCAACCTTATGTTACGTATAGTTGCCTATAAGTTAAGCCGGGTAATCTATTAAAAGTTAGGATGGATAAAGCTAGTAATCTCCTTCATGAGGTTATAGAAGTAATCGTTATTTGGCAAGAAGAAGAAACCAATAGTTGCCTCCTTGAGATAAAGGAGCTTCACCTCTTGCCCCGACTTTTTGAGGCCTTCAACATAAGCCATTTGCCAATCCTGCACAAGATCCAAACCAGGCACCACCACGAGGCTTTTAGGAAACTTCAATCCTTCTAGACTTCGACCCCTGGGACCAAAAATGTTACACGCTGGATGATCTCTATCTTCTCCTTCGGGTAAAAACGCTCTCCAGTACCAATCTCTGTCTTGAACTCTCACAAAGTATTTCCCGTCTAACCGCTTTTCTGCCTCCGTTCTCTCTTCTCCACCGAATAACGGCTGAAGAAGAATATTACCTAATACTGCTACACCCTCCTCAGCAGCCCTCAGAGCTACATGATGCACAATGTTACCACCAGAACTGTCACCAGCCATGTATACATAAGCCTTAGAGTCTGTCCCACTTCGCAGCCAGGGTCTCGAATGCACCCACTTAAGAGCTGTCCATCCATCATCATATGCACAAGGATATCGGTATTCAGGTGATCTACGGTAATTTACAGATACAACTACAGCCTTGCAAATGTTAACCAACCTACGGCAAAGGGTATCATAAATGGCACTGTTTGCAGAAGAATGTGCAAAGCTTCCACCATGAAAGAAAAGAATAACAGGAACAACATCCACAGTACTCAAAGGCGTCTCAAGCTCAATCTTCCCCCACTGATCTTCATTTTCAGGAGCAGGCCTGTAGACACGGTTAAGAAGGCTTGTACTACGATCTACCACATCAAATGAATACACTCCATCAACCGGAATCGTGTTTGCTGGTACCTTCCGGTCAAGAAACTCAGCCAGTTCTCTGTTGAATGTGCCATCGGGGCGGCGGAGCATGTTATAGGCTAGCTTGAAGTTGGAAATGAGGATCCATGTATTCAGCGGAACCACCCTCTGCAAATAACACTCAAATTACTAGCAATCACAAGAACACATAAACCAAGAATGCTACCCTATAGACTAAAAATGGTTGTACTTTCTTTAAAATTCTGCTGAATAAAAAAGCCAAGATAGGAAAGAAAAAAAGCAAACTAAGGAAACCAAATAATTGTATAAGGCCAGAACGAGAAAGACTTGAAGCAAACATTAAGAGCTCCAAAAACAGAAGCAAACAAAAAATCAGGGGCTTGCCAATTCTGTTTCAACATATACGTAAAGCGGACAAAAGGACCAAACTAAAAAAGATGAAGACAAAAGCTGAAAGGGAATCCCCAATATCAGGAACAGAAGGCTGAAGTTTTAGAATTCAAGATTGGAACATGGAGACATAAGAGCCCAGAAATCAAACTAAACTGTAATTGTTTCAGAAAAAGCAGAAGAAATGAAACCAAGAGATAAAGCAAATCAGAACAAGATGATCAACATCACTAGCAATTGAGCAACAAACACCTAATTGGGAGGGGAAAAAAGAACACCAAAAAAAAGGGACTAATCGGTACCTTGGATTCACTTGAGTTGATTTCATTGCTACCCGCCATGACTGCTATTCAAGAATCGATTTTTGAAACCTCAAAGACCCAAATTGATCTTTACAAAGAGGAGTGTTCTAGAGCGCATAACTACCAGTCAAAAAGGTTGACTAAAGATCGAGGGCGATAGCCCCGGGAGTCCCTTTCTCACTTCTTATTGGTTTTGCAGGGAAGTAAACTTAGGTACCTAATAAAAATTGAACTGGGGTTGGGTTGATTCCTCGTTATAGAGTTCCTGAACAAGAAGAGACACTTCTGAAAGGTGAACAGAGGGTTCAGAAATCAGAAGCGCACAGAAAAGATCAAAGAGAATCAAAATACACGCAAGATATTTCGAGTAATTCAACTAAATAGAGAAAGTTCTGTGGGATGAGAGAGAAAGGAAGGAGGGAGAGAGAGGGGACAGGTAAAAGATAATTACCAGATGGGGAAGGAAGAAAAACCAAGAAATATAGGGGAGAAGTAGAGAGAGAAATGAAGAGCGAGAAACAGGTATGAAGGGTAGAGAGAGAGAGAGAGAGCGCGTGAAGTCAAACTCCAATAAACGACAGTAGTGGAGGTAGACGAAAGTGACGACAAAGGCGCTGCCGAAGTATATTATTGTTCAGATGGGATCCACAAATTCTAGTGGGATAGGATCCCCTCACCGCTCCTCCTTCACCGCGTGCGTGACCGTGCGACACGTGGCAAAAAGGAGGGGTGATGAGGTTGGGTGAGGGTAATCCTCATCCAGCTTCACCACCCCCTACTGCTGCCACGTGTCGCGTCCTGGGCCGCGCGGTGAGTACCTTCATCTTATGGTGATCTATATTTTCATACTGATGACTCCACAAAGAAAACTGGTTTTTTGCAATGAAGATTGTCATGTTGCATGGTGTTACAAGTTTCGAGAGGTGGCCAGGGGATTTGGCACCGGAGGAACAAGGTTATATTTAACCAATGTATTAGGTCCCCTAGAATTTGTAAGAGATGCTTTTCGGAGGGTTGGAGAGTTAGCATGTGCTTTCCGTCTTGGAGACGATGATGTACCTACTTAGTTAGGTCTTTTTGCTCATTTTGAGGGTACTTGTAATTATATTACGTTTAATGAAATCGATCCTTTTTTCGGAAAAAAGAAAACTGGTTTTTTTAAATAAATAAAGATTTTGGTTCACATATATTACAGTGTGCATGTATTGCTTTTTCAATATATATAAAAAAGGAAACAGTTTATGGGTCATTGGAAAACAACCTATGTGTTTCTAACACATAAGTATGGTTGCGTATATTTGACCCTCTCATACCTTGGTATAAATGGGAGCATCAAAGTCAATAAGGTAATGTTGTTGTATATAAAAAGGAAACAAAAGAATACTCGTAGTTGCAACATCTAACCTGGAAAAGAGAACGCCAATGTACAATTGCCACTCTAATGTTCTAAATTACTTGTTTCACATACAACTCTTTTATCAACTAGAGAATCTTTTGGCTTGATTAACATACAAACAAAAAGTTCTAACACACTGTTTAATCGTTAATGTCCTTTCTAGGTCATTTTTGTTTGATGAAGAATGGGCGTGGATGGGAGGGGGGAGGAGGGAATTGTGAGGAGTTTTACTGTACCGCTACTTCCACCTTTGTGTGTGCATAAATACACATATGTGTGTGTACATTTGTAAACCTTTTTTTTTTAATGGGTTGCTCCGAGGTATCCTCCCAGCCGAAAGCCAGAAGACTAATCATCCGTCCTTGCGGTCAGCATACGAAGTGACATTTGTAAACCTTTGAGTTCTAAAGAAAATCTTCAATTGAATTATGCAAGAAGAAGAAGTGAAGATGAAAAAGAAGAAAAAAAAAGCAATATACGGAGATTTTAACAAAGAGCCTCTAAATCGATTAAAATATTGGCTTTGTCTAATTGTTGCGAACATTTCCGGTGCATTATGCTTCTGCATTTTGAGGAGGAGTTCGCGATTTGATGTATATAGTTTTACCCTACATTTTGTATAATAGACTATTTTTGCATCTTAAACTCGTAACTTTTATTGCTCTAAGATAATAAAATCAAAGTAGAAAAGAAAAAGAACAAAAACTAGCAACTTATTAGAAAAGACGAAAATAATCACAGATAATCATATCTTTTTGTTTTTCGTTTCTTTCTTTTTTCTTTTCTTTTCTTTCTTTTCCCTATTTTCTTTTTGTTGGGACTTATGGTCACGTGTCGATCTCGTGACAACACGTCACCGATGGCGAAGTACTACTTGAGTGTGTACGACGGCGGTGGGGAAGCTTTGAACTCGGACCCGCAAAGTTAGCTTGCGTTATTTCAATTATTGGTCCCAAAAATGTTTTAATTAACTTTCTTATAATAACTTTTTCTTTTTTATTGGCTTAAAGAAAGGAAATTTTTCTCTTTTTTTTCCTTGATTGAAACAAGACCCTTTATATACTTTTCTACCCCTTGATAATATCATTGTTCTCCAAAAAGGTCTGGACCATAATTTGAAAACACATGGTTTACTAAAAGTAAGAAGAATATTCACATTAACATCGACCAAGCAATAAAGACATACTAAAACATAGTTTCGATGTGCATAATTGATCCATTGCTCATACAAAATTCTAAAATTGTGCAACATATACATACATATAGAGTGTATATGTATACATGCATATGCATTTTGGAGGAAAAAGACGAGTGGTGAGGGTGGAAGTTTACAAGTAGCACGCCAATGCGTGCGTAGTTGGACGAATAGATTGTTGTATGCGAAGGTGGCTAAGCATGTGCCACAAACAAATGCCCAGACTTTTAATTGAGATTTGCCAAATTATATTCTCTTTACTAGTCAAACTAGCTACAAATGTTCATACGTATCAACGGTTGGTAATTTAGTGCTTATCTTTTTCATCCTATAATGATACGTAATATGTAATGTATTACTCCCATTGTTTCAAAAAAAAACTTATCATACATCGGCGTGAAACTATTTTAGTCATTGTTCAGTTTAGTAAATATGTTTTCTCCTACCTTGAACTGATGATTTTATAAGATTATTGATAGTTTTTCCATCTTCACGTATCAATCCTTCAACCTGTAAAACGATTACGTTGCCTTAAATGCTATATACCCTTAACACCTTTTATTCACTAAAATAGAATGAGTATAGTCATGTCAAAGAATACGACAAACGAATTAAATCGAAAAGAGACCGGATCACTTTAAGAGGTTGATTTATTCTGCATTTCTTTTTCGTGTAGGCGGCAAACCCCAATTAGTACATGGCTTACGCCAAAAGGTCTATTTTCCATTAATTAATTTTCTCTTTTGGTTTTCCAATGGTCTCACGACACGTAATTAAATAGCGAATACAACCCCCTTATGGCGCATTGATCGTGCATAATAATTGCTCATTTATTCAAAAGGACTTTCTAAAAAGTCAAGAAAATTGATGAGTGGGAGACCACGAAATTTGGAAGTGTGTGGGTTAGGTCAACAACTAGGGGTAGGAACAAGGTTTGGATTGTTGTGGCAATTGGGTCAACACAAGTTTGTATTGGTGGCTTCCTCCTTTTACATTTCTACACCTTTCTCTCTCCACTCACTGTTTAAGGTTTTGTCCTTTCTTAAGGTTGTTTTCTCTTTTGTTTCTTTCTTTTGTCTTTTTCTGTGTTCCACCACGAAAATTAAAGGCATACGTGCATGCACGGGTTTCTTGCATCTCTCAAACTTTCTCTTGTTTAATTTCTGCTCCCAAACCAAATCATTAAATGTTACTTTTATAAACTATGCATTTAATGAAGACAATTTGATAATAACATACTATTCTTTTATCATTTTTTTAAGGAAAAAACTAGACTTATCATCAAAGTGGATAGATGTAATAAAAATCAGTCGAGTCACAACGTTTGATCATGTTAGAGGTTACTTAAGTACATAAAATAATCACATCGATTTAATTAAAGAAAGAGTTTTTCTCTTTGATTTTGCAAATTTACTCATGTTACTGGAGAATTAAACCTTAAACGTATGAGATTACAAATCAAATGCAGAAAATTAAAAAAATAAAAAATTATGTCTCAAAAGAGACAAAATACTTAAATTTTTCACAACTATGTGTACTTGCTTTATGAATAACTGCACAAAACGTCTTAGTATTTGCATTTTTTTATAATTATTAAGGAATGTTAGACATATAGTGGACGAGCCCTCTTTATTAACATACAACCAACTCATGGATGTAACAATTGTTCAAAGTTGAACTACAATTAGAACTATTGTATGAGTTGCATCTTCTTTATTCTATGATTTTACTGGTTAATATTAGTATTTTAACCAAAAAAATATGTCCTCATTAAATACTATATATACGTGTCCACTCTTTCTCTCTTTGATTGATTCGTGATGCATGCTTTATTCTGTAATCGCCTTCTAATAATATTGTTATTCTTTTTAGACAACAGGTGAAAGAAAAATTTAAAAGAAAAAAGAAAAAGGAGCTCCATATTCTAAGTGCTTGCAGTTCAGTTTTGACGCTTTTATGTCTCATGTGTAAAAGTAAGAAGTCTATCTATTACAAAACTCTAATATATTAAGTTGTATTTAGTGACCTTGAAATATATAATTTAGATAGAAATATTTGGTTCCCTTCTCCGTTATGTCTTTCTTTTCCAGGTGCAATGTTTCAAATTGTGAATCAAACCATATGCATTTACATATTTATATACGCATACATATATGTGTAATTTTTACACACACACATATATATACAAACATGCATGTGTGTGTATATATATGTGTGTGCGTGTGTGTATGTATTGTATATGTGTGTACACACACACACATATATGTGTGTGTGTGTGCGTGCGCGCGCGCGTATATACATGTATAAATAGACACAAACACCAATCCAGCAACAAACACAAACATGGGTATATAAGTATATGTATGTATTTGTGTATACATATACGTATCGGTGTGTTTATATATAAATATATCCACACATACACATACATATGTGTGTAAGCATGTGCGTGCGCGTGTCTTTGTGTTTGTGTGTGTATATATATGATGATTTTTTTTAATTATAGAGTAACTGATGATTTCATGATGGAATCAGAGTTAATACCGAAGAGAAGGTAAGGAACAGAAGAACCATTTCGATATATACTCTAAAAAAACAAATTAGATGAAAACCGTTTAGAAAGATTCGATTCCTATTTCCTCCTATCTCGTAGCCCTCGACCAAACCGTCCCTAAGTATTGATGAAACCTAATTAGGGTGTTAACAAACCTAGTCGAATTGAATATTAGGTTTTCCAATTCAAATTCGCTTAGTTGAACAAACTGTTCGGCTCGGTTCGTTTATCTAAGCAAACTTTAAGATTGGTTCGAGTTTGACTTGATAACCTTATAACTGTTTAAACGAGCCGAATAGTTCACGAACAGTTCTGCTCGTTTAACTACATGAACCCGAATATCTGTTTGAATTCGGTTCGTTAAGAAATAATTACCGAAAGAATACGAACTGAACACGAAACAAACTCGAACAGTTTGCGAACTGTTTGGTTCATTCAACCGCACCACACCTAATTCACTACAAATAGGAAATGCAAATTATCCATTAACAGATTTGTCTGACCCTTAATCATAGGGCGGTTTCGTCCTTTGCGGCAGAGCCACTGAATGGGATCACACTCACCTATCTTGAAAGAGAAAGAAGCGTACAAAAAGGAGTGATTTCCACTTTCTTTCTCTTTGGACTTGTATTCGAGTTTCATTGCTTTGTGTATATAAATAATTATTATCCTGACTTTTGTTAACATCATACATGTGTGAGGGTAGGTGTAAAGGTAAATTAGCATGGTCTTTTTTTATATCGTAAATATGTTAATTAATATACTTTGTAGCAGAGGACATCGAGGACGAGGAGCATGTAGTCTAACCTTGTGATTTATTTTTTAATTGCGCCTCTTGAACTAATTAACTTTGAAGACTAATTTGCAAGTAGCCGTACTTTGTAATTTTTTTAATTGCACCCCTTGAACTAATTAACATTGAAGACTAATTTGAATTCATGTTGATCAAACACAAATTTGGATCCAGATTCAACGCGCATGCGTATGGGTTTGCCGCCTATGGGTCTTTCAACTTTTCTAGTAATGAAAAGTTATGACATGCAATGCTAGGTCTTGAGTTTCAATTCAATGCAAGCACATATATTTTATTACAAATGAAATATTCTGCATTTTAATAATGATATATGCCTCAAGAAATAATAAAAAGATGTAAGTTTATCTTGTTTTAGGATTATTCGGTTCCCATTCAAATAGTTTTTCTTTTCCGGTAAAACGGGATTCAGTAAATAGGAATAAGGTTTCATCCATGGGTAGTGGAGCTATATTCTTTTTCTTCACCGGTGGGTAGTGGATCTACAACAACAGCAAGCATACACAACGACACCACCAACTATCGTTAGTGTATGGGGAGGTTTAGAGGCAGTCAAACAATACCACATCCTAAGAAATATAGAGTTTAATTCCAGTATTGGATCTATTAGGCGATAGTTGTTGTTGTTGTTATTTGTTTTTTTTATGACAATATATGTTTACCTACTACTCTATAAGGACATGACTTTGGTTCAAGATTAAATAGTTATCCTATTTCTCAAAGTAGCTCTTCTTAATTCTCAGATTTCCACCTTATATTAGTTTCCTGGATACCTGAAGGGTCAAACACTGCTTGTTCCGGCCTTTTGACGGATGCGACAATTGTCCTATTTTTCGATTTTTGAAACTCTAAATCGGGGATTCCGTAAGTTTTACGTATGGAACTTTAACAGGGTGGTAATGTCAAAAATATAAAATCAAAGCGACAGAGTTAGCTCCAAGCTCAATTAAGATGAATAAATCAACGCAACAGAGAGGAAGAAAATGAAGAATTTTATTTCACAAAATGCCTTCAACTGTGGTTTACTTTGGCTTCAATGAAACAGACCCTGGCCAGGAGATTTCTTCAAGTATCTCAAAATTCCATGAGCTGCCTTAAGATGTAACTCAATAGGGTAATCTAAAAATTGGTTTAAGTGTTACACAGAAAATGATATATCAAACCTGTTAACTGTTAAGTAACTTTCCAACAAAGAGCTGATACCTTCTAGGGGTGCTGAGTCTCCATGAATCAGCTTGGATACATAATTTATAGGGGAATCACATGCCTTGCAACCTAACATGCATGTGTCTTCAAGAAGTTTTAAAGTATACTTTGTATGTGACAAGATTATGCCTTTATTGCTTTCGACAACTTCAATACCAAGAAAGTATCTCAATTCACCCACATCCTTAATCTTGAATATAGAGTTCAGTTATTCCTTAATTTTATGAATTTCTTTAAGACAGTTGCTAGCAGCCATAATATCACCAATATATACTATCAAGGCAACAGACTTATCTCCAAGGTTTCTTATAAATAAGCTGTGATCACTTGCTGATTGTTTGAAATCCATATTTGTTAGTACATCAGTCAGCTTTGAATTCCATTGCCTTCTGCCTTGTCTCAACCTATAGAGGGATTTCTGTAGTTTACACGCTTTACCAGGATCTCCCTCAAGACCAGGGGCAAGTCCATGCAAATGTCTTCTATCAAATCTCCATAGAGTAAGGCATTATTGACATCTAGCTAATGTAGATGCCAATTCTAAGATGCAGCAAAGGATACAAGGAGTATAAACGATGTCCAGAAAGTCAATGCCAGGTTGCTGTGTGTATCCTTTGGCAACTAATATGGCTTTGTAGCATTCTATGGAGCCATTAGCCTTATGCTTTACTTTATATACCCATTTACAAGCTACAGTCTGCTTGACAGGTGGTAGAGTAGTGAGTGATCAGGTCTGGCTTGATTTCAAGGCATCAATTTCTTCCTGCATAACTTCCTGTGATTGCACAGCTTCCTGATAGGACTTAGGCTCAACAACAAAATGCACATTTAGTGTAAAATGCTTAAACTTAGGAGACAACAGATCATAAGAGAAAACAGATGTGAGAGGGTGATGTGTTGATGTAGAAGGATGGGGAAAAACATGAGCATGTAATTATTGCAGATATATGGTTTGAGGTATGAGAAAGGTCTTGTAATTCTGGTAGATTTTCTTGCGGGTGGTAATGGAGTTGTGGTAGTGGGCTGTATGTTGGAGGAAAATGGAGATAAAGGTGGGAATTCATGTAAGTCATGAAGAAGTAGATTCTGAGAAGGAGATGATTGTGGCTCAGACTGGATAGGAGTTGAGTGTTCAGGAACAGGATATGGAGATTCAGGTTGGAGTGTACTTGGATGAGGAAATGTAGGTGAATTAGTAGGAGGAATAGGAATGACAGGAAAGTGTGGAAGAGAATCATACCTGAGAAATTTAAAAGGGAATATGGTTTCATAGAAAATAACATCTCTAGAAACAGAAACTTGAAAGGATTTGATTTCAAGTAGGATATAACCCTTGGATGTGGGATGTATGCCTAAGAAGGTACATGGTTTTCCTCTGGCATCAAACTATGCCAGAGGAAATATAGCCCCTTGGATGTTCTATCTAACTCAAGCATCCACAAATATCTAACATCCTGAATCAAACAAGAATCATTTTGAAATGAAACACAACATGCTGTGGACTGAGTTAATTTACTAGCAGACAGAAGATTGAAAGTAAAGCTAGGCACACAGAGTACATATGTTCGCACTAGGCATGAGTTTGATCTGACTTTGCCAATGTGAGTAGCAGGAGCAGACTGGTTATTTGGCAAACTTACAAAGGTGTTTGACAGAGAACAATAGGAATGCATATTAAGGATTGATCATTAAATATGATCTGATGCTCCAGAGCCTAGGGTCCATTTGCATTCCTGCATTACCTATTCCATCAGTAGGCTTTGAATTAAGGTTGGCTGAGAGTGCAATGTGATGTCCAGTATCCTCAGCTTCTTCTGTCTTTTAGTCAGTTTGGTGTCCTCTAGAAAATTCACCAAATGCATGTACTGCTCTTATGTCATGGTCATAGAATTCTGGACATGGTAAGGCTGAGATGTTGGTAAATTACGTTGGTAAACCTATGACTAAACAATGTTTCCTTTTGGTTCCATCTGGTCTTGCTCATAATCATCAAACTGATTCATATAGTGGTTCATATTGATAGAAGCTCTTGGTTTAGGTTGATATCTAGGGAGATAACTGTGCTTCTTGTAGCTTCTATGTATAGTGTGACCAGTCCTTCCACAATGAGAACATTGAGGTTTTTTGCCATCATACTGAGATACAGGATTTCTATTCTCTACCTATTCCTATACCTCTAGCATTTAGAATGGATGATTCATTTACATAAGCATGTCCTTCTGAATAGTCAGACTGCCTTTCATGTTTGATGTCCATAGCACAGACCTACTTAACAGATGGCACGGGGTGCATGATAAAAAGTTGAGATCTCAGATGTGAAAAAACATGATTGAGGCCTTTCAGGAATCTAATGATATACTCATTCTCAAATTGTTCTTTGATGGTGGGAACTGGATCACAATGACATTTTGAATACATTAACAACTAGGAATAGGTTTCAAAATCAGCAATTCATCTCAAAGTATTTTCAACCGTTTAAAGTAATCAGAGATTGATGCATTACCTTGTCTGAATCCATTTATTTATTTGATTGAATCCGATAATTTGAACATATCACAATGAGAGAACTTTACATGGAGATCTTCCTACACCTCTCTAGCAGTATCAAGCCACAATACACTTTGAGCGATCTGAGGAGAAAGAGAGCCAGCAATCCAGGACATGACTATATCATTACACTGGCGCCATGCCTGGTAATGTCTTTCTCTAGGATCAGGAACAGGTAGCGTTCCATGGATGAATTGCAATTTGTTCTTACAATTGAGGGCGTCTTCATGTCTCTACTCCAGTTATGATAATTGTTTCCAGTCAATGGTGGTTGAACAAGAGCAACCAATAGATTTTCACCAGGGTGAATAAGTATGGATTCATGATATGCGGACTTTGATAAGCCATAACAGAATATATCAGATGAAATAAATCAAATAACAAAACTGAATGAGTAGAAACTCTGATACCATGTCAAAGATGTGAAATCAAAATGTAAAATCAAAGCAACAGATTTGAGGTCCCAGCTCAATTAAGAAGAAGAAATTTCCCAAAAAACAATAAAAAGATGAAGAACAGTAAGATTTGGTGAGGAAGAAAATGAGGAATCTTCTTCCTCGCTTTCTTTGCTGCAGCATTCCAACTCCACAAGCTCAATAACCGTTTCTCCCGCCATGTCACCGTTTGATTTTAGCCGTAGGATTTCCTGCCTTGTGTCAACTATGATTCTCAGCCTCATGATCTTCTTGTTTCGTTTCATTCTCAACAGTAATGGCAAGCCAAGGGAGTTTCCATGTGTTTTCCTTTCTCTCCTTTTTTTACCTTATGGTGTGTTCCCTATTTTTCTGTCAGAGTAGTTTAGTTTAAAAAGTACAATAAACCCTAATTTTGTACCACATACAGTTAAATTTTATTATGTTTTGTCAACGAAACTGCATAATTTTACATTGCACAATAGACTAGGTAGCCAAAAGGTAAGCAATGAATCTGATCCCTTTTACATTTTTTTTCCAAGTAATTTTCTCATGTTGAGTTCAGCACGAAGAACTAAAGAAATTCCCCTCTAAATCAATTTAAAGTCAAAAAAGAAAAAATTGCACTTACGTTGCTTTGAACGTCAATGATAAATATGTGTCAATGTTGGTCGAACAGTAAGTAATTCTTAAACAAAATATTTACCAGCCGATTAGTATATACAGATAGAAGCAGGTCTTAGTTGGATGCTTGATTTGCATACAAGGTAGATACGCAACCAGAGGTTAACATCTACATGCACTTTGTGTGTTCAAGCTCGATATGTTTTCATCCTCTTAAACCTATGTATATTGATTTTGATTCAATAAATTCGATTAACAGAGTGATTTGCTCTAAAATAAGGCAATAGATGTGCAGCATATGATACATTTGAAGGGTGCAAAGTGAAGATTAGGAGTAATGAAGACGGATGTATGTATACAGTTTCATTGAGGTGATCATGAATAACATTTCCCCACATTGCACTGTGATGACTAATAATGACTGTCACACCATAAGATTTAACAAATTCAACACTAAAGATTATACATCATCCTTAATTATGTTTTCAGAAAGGAAAAAAAAAAGAAGAAAATGGTAACCGGAACTGTAAAAGTGACAGATGAGGCTCACTGTGGCGTCTCTTCTTCAAATGAAATCCCATTTTGTGATAAAAGACAAGACGGAAGGAGAAGGAAGCTACAGGTTGAGTGTGAAAACTTCATATTTATCATCGTTATTGATACAAACGCACACTTTTTGACCCTTTCTTTAGTAATGGATAGCAAGACAAATCGTTGTTACTCCAATCTTATCGACGATGGTAACACATTAAATTTTATATAGTTACCTATATCACAAATATCAATCTTACTCAAAATGTAAGGTAATGCTGTGTACATCAAATCGCAAAATAATCCGATTTTTCTTTGAACCCTACTGCACTGGGTATTAATCAAACACAAGCCCTCGCCACCACGGTACCCCTCCAGTTTGAGTGGTTTCTTTTGCTTTTAATCTTCATCGCACAGTTTCTCTCATAACATTTCTTGCTGACTTCATGATGTGAATGCTTTAAATACTTTTTAATGATTGTCTTACAGCGAATCTTATTCTATTCAAAGCATATATGTTTATATGTGTTTTAACTCAGTATTAGCTATTTAATTTGAATAAACTAATGTACCCTAAAGGCAATAGACATGGTGGGTTTAAAAAGATATATTAAGTGTTTGTTTTACAATGAACAAGGATACTATATATATTTTTTTTCTTGTCGCTCCTCTTAATGGAAGTTAAACTTTTTTAAATTGGAATTTTAATTTACCATTTGTTGGTGAAATACACATATTTGAAGATGGCAAGATGACGTATGTAAAGTGTGAAAGCATCTCAAAGTAACGCAAGCTAGTGGCATATAAGTTAATCTAATAGCTACGAGGGCATACGTCAATTAGCATTTGAGTTGGAAATTACTCGAAAAAGTACCAGATTCGATTCCAGAGACACATGCACAATGTGAGTTTTTCACTGTCGTCTGTGACAAAAGCCCAATTTACAGTTACGTATGATCTCTTCTAACTTAGGAGGCTGATGAGCTTTTGATTTGCATTCTACACAATGATACTTGAAACTTAGACGTTAGGAGCCTTCAAGACCAAGGTATAACCTTTTGCTCCAAGTTAATCTAGTAAGTTGACCAAGTATAAGTTTGTTACATCCAAGAGAAACCTTCTAACAGTTCATCTGTAGTTGTCAGACACGTAACAGTTTCCCAATCCATCAGCACATCCATCCACGGGGAATCAATCCGGCATTGTGTAAACTAAGAAAACATAACTTGTTGCTCTTTTGTCTACTCCCAATGGTCTGATATACAAAATAAAAACAGGAATATGTGTCACATCGATTTATATTTTCATCGAATTTTACATCCGACTCTTTCATACCCCGACATAGGCGGTAGCCTCTAAGGCAATGAGATAATGTTGTTGTTGTTTGTTGTTGTCGTGTTTCGTATATTTTGATATGTTAACTATTTAATTTGAATATATTAGTGTACCTAAAGTTGATAGGTTTGGCAGTTGTGATCATATGATCTTTTCTTATGATGGTAGATCCAAGAAAAACCTTTTAGCAGTTTGTGTGTTGTTATCAGTGACCTTTAGTTTCCCAACTCATTAGCACGCTGATCCGCAAGGAATCAATCCAGCAATGTCTAAGTTAAGAAAAGATAAATTCTTGCTTTCTGTGTCAACTGTTTATGAACTAGGAATGTGCGCCACGTCAGCTTATGTGTTTATGATTAGAAGGAATAAAATGTTTAAACTTTACTCGAATATCTAAAGCAAAACAAATAGTATATCTTCAAATAACATTATGGACTAAACGATTTAGACTCTGAGACCAAAAGAAATCGAGGATTAGTGCTATGGACAAATTATCAACACTAAAGAGACATTCTTATTTGTTGTTGAGTAGATGAATATTTCAAGATTAAGTAGTGTGAAAGGGCGTTTCCGATGCACTAACCTCTACAGGGGTCGGGAAGGGATCGAATTGTTTCGCGATCTGATGTACATAGTCTTATCATATATTTTGTGCAATAAGCTGTTTCTGTGGCTCGAACCTATGACTTCAAGGTCATATAGTAACAACCTAACTAGTTGTTCTAAGGTATGTCTCAAGTACTGAAAGCATATTCAAATAAAATTGTCATTGATGATAGGTCCGAGAGAACCCTTTTAGCAGTTAGTATTGGCTATCTGTGAACTTATTTTCCCAACCAACAGCTCTCCGATCCGCAATGTGTAAGCTAAGAAAAGACAAATTGTTGCTTTTTGGTGTGATGTCAATGGTATATTATAAACTTACACCATCTTATGTTTTTATTAGTAGAAGGAACAGAAAAGTATCTAAACTCTAATAAATTATTTAGATCAAGTCAATTTAGCACATCTCATCATAAAATCAAACTTACTAATATGCTTGAGGAGTATTTTCCAATGTCGAAGCGACATTCTCACTAACAGTTTAGTACGACCTCTATCTTTCATTAATTTTAATCAAGTTTGTGTTATTTCCAACATTAGACTATTAGGAAGCTTGATTTTTTATTACATGAGTTTGATTGTTTGACAAATATTACGCGTTAACGTGACATATTGACTTTTATATTCATATAAACGTAAACATATTATCTTCATATAAACGTAAACATAAACGAGATAGACTTATTCCTGATGAAAATTGGAGTATATGCATCTTGAGACGCGGTTGAATAATTCGTTGCAAAGAGTGCCCCTATGACTGGATGATGTTCTCTGCCTATTAGAACACTTCCACGGCACACTTGAGAATGCCTTGCATAGTTGATTCATGATTGCCCAACATATATAACTGTCATTTGCTATAAAAAGATATCATTAATGTGTACATTTTATAATGTTAAATTTTCTTTAGTCTTTATGTAATTTTATAATCTTATTGATATGACGCAACAAGAACATCACGTCTAGAAAATATGCAGTGAAAGCACCTTGAAATAAGGCAAGGCGGCATGTTGATCTATTGAATATTATTGAAAGGCAAAGAGAATTATTTGACCATGTTTTTTTTTTCTTCCCATAAAGGTAGATCCAAGAGAAACCTTTTGGCAGTTCATTTGGAGCTATCAACTGACCTCACACCCACCACTTGCCCCCCCCCCCACCCACCCACAAACCTTCCCATTTGGAATCTACAAGACAAGTTGTTAGTCGCATATGATAGCTTTATTAAATTTTGTCCAAGACCTATAGTTATTTATGATAATGAAAACATATAAAGAATACTTGTGATGATATTGGCTATTTAATTTGAATAGAGTCTACCTAAAGCTGATAGGATTTACAGTGAGCCATAAATACACGTATAACTCTTCTTATGTGGACCTTAACAGTATTACTTAAGTATACCATTTATTATTGAAGAGATAATATTTCAATTTTAAACCGTACAAAAGCATCTTAAAATAAGGCAAGATGGTGCCTGAACCTACTGAATACACATAAAAGTATGGAATAACAAATTGACCAAGTATATGTTTGTGACGATGGTAGATCCAACAGACACCTTTTAGCGGTTAGTCTGAACTCCGAAGTGTCAGAAACTTTATGTTAGTCATAGATCAACTAGTGACATAATAATATAATGTTTAAGACCCTTTAAAATTTACTCTTAAGTTGACCTTGTTTTCCAACCCATCGGCATATCCGCAGGGAATCAATCCGGCGTGGTCAAAAGTTAAGACAAATTCTTGCTTTTTGTCTAACGTCAATGGTATATGTTACAAATTATAGAAATAGAAATGTGTGCCACATCAGCTTATGTTGTCATTAGTTGAAGGAACAGGAAAAGTGTGTAAACTTATTGCCTATATGTGTAACCAGACAAGTAAGGATATCTCCAAATAAGAGCAAGGCTAAATGATTTAGATCATAATACCAAGCAATATTGAAGGTTAACGATTTGGATAATTTTACAATACTAAAAAGAGACATTCTTATATATTCTGATATTTGTTTCCGGTGAGCATAATGGATATACTACAGTAAAAAAAAGTTAAAAATAATTCTTCATAATACGGTGGGAAGTAGAAAATTTTTCATTTGCAATTGATTTCGGCGGTTTCCTGACGATAACGCCCTGTCATTTACTAAAAGAACCATGAATATTTTATACTAATTTTATTGGACCAAACTTATTTACGCATATATTTAACATAGTTCACATATGATTTGAGTCAGCACATTCAAATCATGACTATAATTATCTCATGAACGTACTTAAGTGTGTTTGTTTCATGATGACTCATACGTATCATTCTTCTAATGCGTGAGTTAATTTAATTTCTGAATTAGGAGCTAGTCTATTATATCATTGTTGTTGAAAGATAAATATTTCAAGATTAAGAAGTATGAAAACATCTTCAGTTGCCAAGGATGATGGATCCAAGAGAACCCTTTTACCAGTTAATATGTAGCTATATATCTGTGACCTCATTTTTTTCAACCATCAGCTCACAGATCCACAGGGAATCAATCCGGTAAGGTTCAAGTTAAGAAAAGACAAATTTTTGCTTTTTAGTCTAATTCAATGGCATTATCACAAACCCACATCAGCTTATAAAAACGTAAGTAGAAGGAACTTAAAAAAAATGTTTACATTTTATGAGATTATTTAAAGCAAGTTGATTTAGGACATCTCAACATAAAACCACAACGTATTATGCTGCATCACAAGGAGTTTTTTCCGATGTCAAAGAGACATTCTTATTAGTCTATGCGTCTCAAAAATATTGTCACATTTGTTCAAACTAGTTGTTAGTCAAACATCAAATCAAGACCAATTTTTCAAAGTATTTAACTCAAAACTTTGTCCGAAATAGTTTACCTATCATTCATGACCAAAGTCTAATAAATATTATGTAAGAAACTTTTATAATTTGATGTTTTTGGAGTTTCACCAACTACATCTTTGATCATGTGTGATAATATTTTTGAAAACGGAGGGAGTAACAGTTTAGTATAATCTCTATATTTCATTAATTTCAATTAAGTTATTGTTATTTGCAACCTTAAACTCTTGAGTAGTTTGATATTCCATCAATCGATCGATCGATGTCTTCGATCTATGTCCAACAGAACACTCAATTTTATTCTAGCTTTTACTTGGTTCGATCCAGCTTATACATAGATCGATCCAAGTGACCTTTTTCAAGTTCAAAGTGTTCAAATCATCTTTCAAACTCCCAAACAACTTCATACAAGTTTTTCTATAAGTTTGGAGCACATTTTAAAGTACTTTAACGTATTTTTCCAACCGTATGAGTTTCATTGTTTGAAAAATAATAATGAGTGTTAACTTTTATCTTTACATAAACGTAAACATAAGCGAGATATAGATAGAAATTGGAGTATATACATTTTGAGATGTAGTTGAATAATTCATTGCAAAGAGTATCTCTATATATGATTGAACTTTGTTTTTAGCCTATTAGAACACTTCCACGACAGACATGAGAATGCCTTTCATATTTGATTCATGATTGTCTCACATAATAATCATTTTCTATAATAAAAAATCGTGACGTATACATTTTATAATATTAATTTTTTTTAATCTTTATGTATAATTTTATAGTATTATGGATATGATCTAACAAGAACTTCATGTGTAGGAAGTTTCCGGTGATAGCCCCTTTAAATAAAGCAGGTCGGCGTGTTGATCTATTGAATAATAATGGAAAGACAAAGAGAATTGTTTGACCATGAATTAGTCATGAAGGTAAATCCAAGAGAAACCTTTTGGCAGTTGATCATTTGGAGTTATCAAATGACCTCATACCCACCCCATTGTGGCCCCCCCCCCCACTCCCAACCCCACCCAACCCAAACACCACCATTCCAATTGGAATATACTCGACAAGTTGTTAGTTGGCAAATGATCATAGCTTTATTTAACTTGGCTAAGGCCAACAGTTATTTGATAATCACAAGTTCAGACTTCAGAACATATAAATAATCATTGTATTCCTGTCATTATGCATATTGTCTGTTCTTTTTATGTTTTTTTCTTTTTCTTTTTGCGAAGAAGTAAAGTAGTAGACACCCAAGTTTGCTACGATCATGCCGTATGACATTACAAGGTGCATCCTACAAAATAATAAATATGGACCCGATATAAAAAATGTAGGTTTGGGAGATAAAAAACCACTCAACAACAACATTACCCTATTGCCTTAGAGGCCTCGTCTATGACGGATATGAGGGGGTCGGATGTACGCAACCATACTCATGTGTTAGAAACACATAGATGTTGTTTCCCGATGACCCATAACGAAAATTGCGTCAAGCGTGTCAATCATCTGCTACTTCACAATATAAGAAGCGCAGTCAATTTAGTGTAAATATTAAACTAAAGAAATTGAATCAGTCATATTACTTGGTTTCAAGACACCTATAAAAAATTTTCACCAAAAAAAAAAGACACCTGGCTAAATATTAAAAAAAAACATTATCATTAGTAAGAGAGTTGAAACAAAATTGGAATGTCTTCCGATTTGGCGTGGAATACGCAGCTACGTCCCAGATATGTTGAAGGGCCTGGAGGTTGTGCATAATCCATCTACGGCACAAGATGTGGCTTATAAATGGAGGCATGCTGCGTCCGGAAAGTTTTGTGTTGAGAGTGCATATAAACTCTTAATGGCCGAAACTGAAGCTGCATCTTCGCAAGCGTGGCATCGAATTTGGAAGCTGAAAAGACCACATCGATTGAATTTCTTTCTATGGAGACAGCGTCATAATACATTGTCCACGGTGAGTTTTCTTTCGCGTAGGCGTCTGTCGAATTCTGCTACATGTCCCCTAAGCACTCATCTAATTGTATGATTATACAATTTTATGGTGGTCCCAAAATAAATTCTACTATTTACTTATCAACAAATATAATACATAATAATGGAAAGAAACATCTCTTTGTATATTTATTACTTCTAAATGTCAATTATTACTTGTTCTATTAGTTAATTAGTGTATATAATATTATTTATTGACCACAAAAAAGTTTGACGATATGATCAAATTATTAATCAATGAGCGAAATACAGTAATACTACTGGGGAATAGATATAGTTAAAATATATATCCAATAACATGCAGCCAATGTAGATGATGTTAATATGCTGCGTGGAGGATGCACTAATAGGAGATTTGAAAGGGGTAATTAGTGATTATATATATATATATATATATGTATATATATATGTATATATATATGTATATATATATATGTATATATATATATATAGACACACACACACATTATGAAAGGCAACTTTTTGTGCAGATTGGCATAGACAGCTTGTACTAATGGAGGCTTGTATGACATATAAAAATATTTTAAAGAATACAAGTATGACCTCCCGAGTTTATATTATATGTTGTCGCGTTTAATATAACTCAATAGTGGTAGCGTTTCTATTGTCGGATAGTTTTGAGCCAAATGATGTCCAACGGTTAGAGACACAAGAATGCTTCAAAATACAAAACACGCTATTGAAAAGTTAAGAAATACACGACATTCATAAAATCATATAGAAGGTATGGTCTGGTCAAATGGCTCCAATTGTTATAGAGTCAATGATATCATTTATATATATTTTTTTAAATTTACGCAAAACATCTATATTTGTAGTTACATATTTTATTCAATTTATAAAAAAATTTGATGATCAACATCCATACATTAAACATTCGATAAAAATGATGTTGGTGTTGGAAAGAGAATCATGAGAACAAGAATGTCAAAGATACGGAAGATCAATTGAACAAGAAAGTCAAAGATACAGGAAGAAAATTAGGGATAGAGAATCAAATCAAATCTTTGTGTGTAAACACTGAGGTTATAAATAAGGATTGATGTAATGCAAATTAAATCAATGAAAACAATTTTCATTCCTATCTTCTAAATATTGTTCCAAATATCTAACATGGTATCAGAGCGAGAACTCTGAAATCGTGGACTCAGAACGGAGCAACTCTGCTCTTCATCACTGTCCAAAGCAACCTTTCTCAGCCAACTTACGTGGACTCAGATTGGAGCAACTCTGCTCTTCATCACTGTCCAAAACTCAGCCAACTAACGTGGACTCAGATTTGAGCAAATCTGCTCTCCATCACTGTCCAAAAGAACACCTCTCAGCCAACTGACCGTTTTTCAGATCAAATCAACTAATCCTTACAGAAACTCATCCCCAAATCACTGTTTCTGTAAAACGAATCATGACAGAACCAGGATCGTCAGAACCCAAAAATAATGAACTAGCTCTCCAGCTGGTTAACCTACTCAAAACCAGCCTGGGTGTCCATCCACCCGTGACCAATTCTGAGGATTTAACCCTTGGATTCAAGTTCAACGGGTCTAACTACTCGTTGTGGGCAACTTTAATCAAGAAGGCAATCGGAGGGCGTGGGCAGTCGTCACACATCACAGGCATCCCACCACCACCTGCAGCATCCGACCCATCCTACTCACAGTGGGAACAATTAGACCAATTGGTATTTACTTGGCTCATTCAAAATATTGAGCCAAGTATCGTTCCCAATGTCTCTCAATATCCCACTGCTCAGGCATTATGGGATGGATTGGCAACGACTTATGGAGCTGGAAGTGATACCTTCCAGATATTCGATTTACATCGAAAGGCAAATTCCATACGGCAAGGAGATGGAGGTCTAGAATCTTGTTGGAATCGATTACAGGCAGTTTGGATGGCTATCGACGGAAGAGACCCTAATCCCATGATAGACCCTGGGGATATAGCCATTTATAACCGAAAAATACAAGAGCAACGACTATTTCAGCTTCTTACAGCGGTGGATGAAAGATACGAAGTTCTGAAGATGGATCTCCTCAAGAGGGATCCACTTCCAACAGTGGAGGCCGCGTATGGGACAATCCGAAGGGAAGAGGCACGGATAGGCATACTCAGAGGAATCCCTTCAAAAACTTCGTCATCACTAGGGATTGAAAGTGGCCTTGGACTAAAAACCCAAGGCAGAACCAACGGACGAGGAGGAGCTCAACAGTCACGCTCATCCGCTCAACAATCACTGCGTGACAAGGAAGAACGATCCAAAATGGTGTGCACCCACTGTGGAATGAGGAAACACACTAAAGAAATGTGTTTTCAACTCGTGGGTTATCCAGATTGGTGGGAAGCACAAGGCCGAAAAAAACCAGATAAGAACACAGCGTCCTTTGGCAAGGGAGCACTGGCTAGCAGCTCCGAAGAACACCTAGACAGGAGCACCGGAGCCACCGCAGATAGCCATAGCTATCACCTTGCAGAAGGTAAAAAAGGGAGATGCATGTTTGAGGAAGAAGGAGGCCGTCAGATGACGAGGGAAAAGGAAAGGAAAATTAGGGTTGAAGGAGGCGGCCAAGAACTGAAGGGAGTGGGAAATGAAATTAGGGTTGGGCATTTAAAGCCCAACCCTACCCGCCAATTTGACCGAAATACCCCCCATTTCATTAAACCTTCCTGTATTTCCCAAACTGCCCCTCCAGCCACCAGTTTTTCCTTT
>AP025074.1:30834520-30881507 GCA_036186865.1 Eustoma russellianum
TTTTCCTTTTTTACCCCTCAGACAATAAAAACCTCTAATACTTCCTCAAATTCCTCTCCACATACCACCGTACACTCTGGATGGATTCTGGATAGTGGCGCGACTGATACTATGACCCATGACCCTAATGATTTTTTCGTTCTTAATTCACCATGTAAAACTCATATTGAGACCGCTAGCGGTGATCTTATTCCAGTTCAGGGCGCTGGCCCAATTAAATGCACTTCGTCTCTTACTCTTCAGCATTGTCTCTATGTTCCACGATTATCTTCTAAATTATTGTCCCTCAGTCAGGTTACCAAAGAACTGGATTGTGTTGTACTAATATATCCTCACTTTTGCCTTTTGCAGAACATTCATTCGAAGGAGATAATTGGGCGTGGCACTGAGCACAAAGGGTTATACTACTTGGATGAGGTGGCTCAACCGGGTCAGTCTATGCTTGCCACTGGTACGGTCCTTCGGCAAATGTGGTTATGGCACCGCCGCCTTGGACACCCTTCCTTCGGTTATCTTAAAGTTCTCTTTCCAAATTTGTTTTCCGGTTCAGTTCAGTCATTTTCATGCGAAACGTGTATCCAAGCAAAACATCATAAGACTACTTTTAAGCCTACTAATACCCGAGTCGATTTATGTTTTTCACTTGTTCATTCTGATGTTTGGGGGCCGTCTCCAGTCCCCTCTCCACAAGGATATAAATATTTTGTCACATTTGTTGATGATTTTTCCAGAATGACTTGGATATACTTTCTTAAAAATAACTCAGAAGTCCACGATCGTTTCAGAGACTACTTCAACATGATCCGCAACCAATACAATGTTTCGATCCGTATTCTTCGTTCTGATAATGGCGGAGAATACGTCTCTCAAACCTTTCAGCAGTTTCTTCAATCTCAAGGAATTGTTCATCAAACTACTTGCCCTAATACCCCTCAGCAAAACGGGGTTGTTGAACGCAAAAACAGAATTTTACTCGAGATGACACGGGCTATGCTCATTGAGTCCTGCGTTCCAAATTCTTTCTGGCCTGATGCTGTTGCTACATCTGCCTATCTCCTAAATCGCCTTCCTACAAAAATCCTGGCGCAACAAACACCATTACATGCTCTCGCTTCCCAAGTGAGTATTCCATCCATCCTCACCTTACCTCCTCGCATTTTTGGTTGTTCTGTCTATGTCTACATTCCGAAATCTGACAGGACAAAATTCGACCCATGCGCTCGCAAATGTGTATTTCTTGGCTACGCCACACACCAAAAGGGCTATCGATGTTACCATCCTCCCACATGCCGCGTCTATATCACCATGGATTGCACCTTCTTAGAAACTAAATACTTCTATTGTTCCCAGTCTTTGCCTCAGGGGGAGACTTCTGAGGGTGTGTCATTCGACTGGTTACATAACCACATCTTGCCAGAATCTGTCCAGCAAGGTCAAGTAGATGGCGCCAACGAGCAACCTTCATCTAATGTAGAAGGCACTATTGTGACAGTTCCACACCAGGATTCTTCTTTGGTGAATGAGCTGCCAGAGGTAAGTAACACTGGTAATAGATCTGATACAAATATTATTGAAGCTGATAATAATGATGCTGGAGAAGGTGTTGTTTATAGTGACCAGGTACCGAGACTTCCATTCAGGAAAAATCAGGGAAGGCCGCCACGACGGTATTCACCTGAGCATACTCCGAGAGTCTCAAGATATCCTATAAATCCCACACAGGGGGAGGGATTTCTTTCAGCTCTGTGTCAGGAAGATATACCTAGAACAGTCGAAGAAGCTAGCAGAATATCACACTGGCGTAACGCTATGAATGTAGAGATGGAGGCGTTGAAAAAGAATGAGACATGGGATAAGTGTGACCTTCCGCCAGACAAGAAGCCGGTAGGATGTCGGTGGGTCTTTACCATCAAGCGACGGGCAGACGGGATGGTGGAAAGATACAAAGCCCGGTTGGTTGCAAAAGGATATACGCAGACATATGGGATTGACTATTCAGAAACTTTTTCTCCAGTGGCCAAAATAAATACTATCAGGGTCTTGTTCTCTATAGCAGCGAATCAAGGTTGGCCACTAAATCAATTCGATGTAAAAAATGTGTTCCTACATGGAGAGTTAAAAGAGGAGGTCTACATGGAAGCACCTCCAGGGTTCACAGATGAGTTTCAAGGAAGTGAAGTTTGCCGTCTAAAAAGGGCTCTCTATGGTTTGAAACAGTCTCCTCGTGCGTGGTTCGGGAGATTCACATCAGTAATGAAAGCCAGTGGGTACAAGCAGAGTAATTCTGACCATACGTTATTCTTCAAGAGAAAAGGGGAATTAGTCACATGTCTCATCATCTATGTAGATGACATGATTATCACTGGGAGTGATCCAGCTGAAATATCAGAATTACGGATGAGATTGTTTTATGAGTTCGAAATGAAAGATTTAGGAGATCTAAAGTATTTTCTCGGAATTGAGGTTCTCCGTTCAGAAGGAGGCATCTTCATATCACAACAAAAGTATGTGTTGGACCTGTTAGCAGAAGTAGGGATGCTTGATTGCAAGCCTAGCAGTACTCCGATGATAATGAATCTCAAGTTAGGGATTGATGATGAATTGCCCATCGTAAATAAGGAGCAGTACCACAAACTGGTAGGAAGGTTGATTTATCTTGCTCATACTCGTCCAGATATCGCCTATGCAGTTGGAGTAGTAAGTCAATTTATGCATAAACCACAAGAAGAGCACTGGAAGGCTGTCTGGAGGATCGTCAGGTATCTGAAAAGAACACCAGGGCGAGGGATACTGTTTGAGAAGCATGGTCATTTGGACATAGAAGTCTACACTGATGCGGATTGGGCAGGTAGTGTGACAGATCGAAGGTCTACTTCAGGATATTTTGCGTTGGTAGGAGGCAACTTGGTCACATGGAGAAGTAAGAAGCAGAAAGTAGTTGCCTTGTCAAGTGCTGAAGCTGAGTTCAGAGGAATTGCAAAGGGGATTATAGAAGTCTTGTGGCTAAAGAAACTATTACAAGAAATTGGGTTTCCTCACAAGTGTCCAGCGAGATTAATGTGTGATAACAAGGCTGCAATAAGCATCTCCGAGAATCCGGTACAGCATGATCGGACAAAGCATGTTGAGATTGATCGACACTTTATAAAGGAGAATCTAGAAAGTGGAGTGGTTGTAGTTCCATTTGTGCCGACAAAAGACCAGCTAGCAGATATTCTGACTAAAGCCACGACTGGAAATGTGTTTGAAGAAGTTCTGAACAAGTTGAACACTCGAGATCCCGATGATCAACTTGAGGGGGAGTGTTGGAAAGAGAATCATGAGAACAAGAATGTCAAAGATACAGAAGATCAATTGAACAAGAAAGTCAAAGATACAGGAAGAAAATTAGGGATAGAGAATCAAATCAAATCTTTGTGTGTAAACACTGAGGTTATAAATAAGGATTGATGTAATGCAAATTAAATCAATGAAAACAATTTTCATTCCTATCTTCTAAATATTGTTCCAAATATCTATCAGTTGGTATATACAAAGAACGTCCGTTTATAAATAGTTTGTTTAAATTTTAAAAAAATAAATAAATAAAAAATGTCATTAACTCAGTGTGATATTGCGCCAATAAAATGGACAAAACAGTGCATTTGCCGTCCATTTACATTCCTTAAAGAAACATAATATTCCAAAATCTCCAATCCATACCACTTTGTTTGTGTAGTTGATTGGAGCGGGTTTTTTTTTTACTTTTTATTTTTTTCCTTTCTAAATAGTATTAAAACTTTGTCAACTTGATTTCTTAATTTTATATACAAACTAAGTTTGTAATTTTTATGTTACCAAATTTATTTTTTTTAGTCATGGAGACATAAGGTGAGGAATTTATTATAAAGGGAAAATTCTTGCTGCATGAAATAAGCCTAATAAGTTCATCTTTGGACAGCAGCATTAACCAACGTTAAAGTTCATCTATGCCTCATTGGTCAGTGCCACTAAAATTTAAAAAATAATACCAACATTTTTTTGTTTTATCGTATCTTTAACATATAGTTTAAGAAGTGGATGAAATTTATGTGTCAACTCTAACTAAAAGTGGTTAAAGTAAAAAAAAAAAAAAGGAAAAACAATAATAATGATAACAGTATCTTCTCCCTGTTTTTCAGTTTCCCATGTTGTAATTAACATTGTAACGTTATGATGAAGTAGTCTATATTAATTATCATAATTCAAATTTCAATCATATAATTTAACTTTTGATTGGCTTCATTTAATTTAAATTGTATGACTCAATAAATTTGATACAATGAAATCATGTTATATATAGTTTTCTATATTCAATATAATACTCGTTTTAATATCTAAAATATACAAGTTTATATGAACTAATGAAGTTTCAAAAATAGTGTCATAATTTATGCAAAATTACTTTGCTAGTAAGTAAATAAGTATGAGTTAATAGTTTATTAAAGTAAGTGTTTATAATTAACTTTGGTATTTAAATTTGGTTCCCAAAGGCAAGTAATAAGAAAAATAAAAATTAAATTTTCTACCCTATAGTTTGACGAAATAGAAGGAAGACCCTCTCTTGTTTGAAAATTGACAATCACACCCTTGTAATCATAGACTAAAATAAAGGTGTTATTGTGAATTTTTTTTTTTTTTTGGGGGGGGGGGGAGGGGTATTCCTACTATGTCGTAAAAATATAGGGGTAAAAATGTAATTTTTTTTAAAAAAATGTTGTTTCCATAACACATATAAACATTTGTTGCTTGTGATCATCAAGTTGATGCATCAATTGAACAATTTCTATTTTGTTCTTTTTTTCTCTTGTCTTTAGGGAACTTATGGAATTTTAGATTACTATCCGTTTTATATAGTTTTTGCTTATGGGTTTATAGTTTTGCAAGTCGCAAGTCTACGTCCGATATTAAAATAAAATATCACATGCACGTATACATTATCTTCAAAAAAAAAAAAATTGAAGTGGATAAGGCGAATATTTCATAACAATGCTTTAAAGGCCACATGAATGTTAATTCAGTATATATTATAGTCAACAAGTAATTTTTAGTGGTGATTTGTTGATTTATAAGATACTCTATATGTCTCAAAATTGTAACCTTTCAACATAGTGTATATTATACTATGTTAAACAACGGTCTTTATGCTATTTCGTCAAATCATAGGGATGGAAAAATAAATTTTCATAAGAAAAAAAAGATGCCGTTATGGTTAATGAGCCTTGTATCAACATGTTAAACTGGAAAGACAAAAATGGCTATACCCCTTTGTGATGGGCACCAAACAGCAAAAGATCCATCACAATAGGTCCAACCTCGAATTAAATAAAAGTGTAAGACTATATACCATAAAATTTTCCGTTGAGATAATTTGGATTGGGGCTTGGTTTTGATTCAGGCTTTGAATGATAATATTCTGATTTATTGTCGTTGTCAGTCATGGTACACCTGTTTTGTTAAAACATCCAATTCAAAAATTCCCATCACAGACCACAATTACGATGGAAAACTAAAATTCACCTGCAATTCCTTACATATTACCATGTAAATTATCCCTTATTGGTTGTGTGTGTGTGTGAGTATATGTATATGTATTCTTGTTTTCAAAAAAAGTTTTCCCAGAAGAAAATAAGAAAATGGTCCATGGAAATCTGTGGAAGATTTAGTTCTCTGTTTAGCAGACATTATTTTACTTCAAGATATGACATACCTGAGAAGCTACCAAATAACAAGGACAAATATCATAATATATTTACTCTAAACTCAATAATTTAGTAAGACCTCATCAATCATCATATAATACACCACTTCCTTTCCCTCACCAATTTCATTTTGTTCTTCTCCTCTATTCTTAACTAGTAGATGCAGAAAAAAGCTCCAAACATAAACCATGGACAGACTTGTGAAAGCAGATGTCCAAGAAATCAAACTATGCTTCATCAAGGACCAAAAATGTTCTGCAACTTTCAGTTTGACCAATCTGATGCACACCATGTCTGTAGCTGTTTCATTCACGACAACGAATCCTAGTCTCTTTTCCTTCTTACAGAATTATGCAATAATCCCACCTCTATCTACGTCTATCTTCACTATTTTCACCTCCCAACCATGCGATCTTCCTCCTCTTTCAACCCCTCTAGACGCCGTTCTTGTTCGATCATCTATGCTTCCAACTGGAAAAGCCCAAACGGAAGAACTTCGCCGTTTGTTCTCAAAACCAGGGCCTCATATTTTCAGAGATGTTAATATCCCGGTGGCTTTTGTGGGACACCAAGTTGTGGAATCTCTGATTCTTTCACCTGTTCATAAGTCTCTAGAGGTTACTTTTCTGCTTGAGAAATCTGTTTCTTGTTGCAGTAAAGCAGAGCTGGATTCCCTGCTTTGTTGTGCAGCAAAGTGTGGGAATTCATACTTCGCTTCGGCTTTAATTGAAGCCGGAGCTGATGTGAATTGTAGGGATTCCGATGGCCAATCTGTTGTTTCTCTTGCGGTGAAATCAGGAAATTTAGATGCCGTCAAAGTTTTAGTTGAAGCAGGATACTCAATTGACAACTCGGATGATCAGTTGATTTTACATGATGCAGCAGCTATGAACAGATTAGATATGATTGAGATTTTGTGTTTAAGAGTACATATTGATGTGAATTCCATTAATACCCTTGGTCAAACTGCTCTTCATGTAGCAGCAACCAATGGAAATCTTGAAGTGGTTGAATTTTTAGTAAATTCAGGGGGCTGCCCTGATATTGTGGATCATAAAGGATGGACTCCCCTGCATTATGCAACACAAGAAGGGCATGTGGAGGCCGTTGAGTTGTTGTTGAAATCCTCGACGCTTGCTAAACTTGTGGTGACAAAACTGGAACAAAAGACAGCATACGATTTAGCAGTGGACGAGGGACATTATTGTTTATATGATGTGTTACACTTGAGAGATGAGTTGCATAGAGCGGCAAGAACAGGGGATGTTCAAGCTATTAAGGAGTGTCTTGATCAAGGTGCTAATGTGAATTCTAAGGATCAAAATGGATGGACTCCTCTACACAGGGCTGCATTCAGGGGTCGAATCGAGAGTGTACAATTGTTGTTAAATTATGGAGCTAAGGTTGACCTTGTCGATGATATCGGGTACACCCCACTTCATCTTGCTGTGGAGAGTGGGCATACCACAGTTGCATTGTATCTCATTGCTCATGGTGCTAAAGGTGTTTTGAAGAGTCTTAAAGGTGTAAAGAGTTTGCGTGATTTGGATCGTTTTAGAAGTCATCCATCTTTTGTAAAGCAAGTTGGTCAGGCCAAAGAAAAAACTCAAATTAGACTGTTGTGTTAACATTAGCAGAAAATTTTGCTGTGCCTCTTGATAGAATAGGACTTTTGTTATTTGTAGATGATGTAGTATATGTGTAACCTCATATTTCTTATATTCGTATGTTCTTCAGTGAGGAAAGAATCAAGAAACTACATTAGTTCCATGGATCTCATGAAATTCAAGATGTTCGTTGTATACATAGTTCTTCTTGAAGCACAAGTATCCAAACATTCAATCATCTTTCTTAAAAGGTCCTGATGGTAAGGATTGGTTGGAGTAGATTGAGTCTAAGAATCTTAAACAAGATGCTTGATCCGTAATAAACAAAATTGGGTTCCGTGTGCGTAGCTCAATCCATGATTTGAACTTCTTTTTGAATCAAATAAAATGATTTGGAACAAGATTTGATAGACCTGAGCTACATTGAAGGTTAATCTAGAAGTCCATCTCTTCTGCAACATCATGTAACAAGGGATTAGAGATTCCTTGGACATTGTAGATTGTTCCTCGTAGGACGCTTTTGGTTCAAGGGGATAAAAAGGTATACTTATACTATACCATAGGGATTTCAACTGTGAGCAGTGTCATGTTAAACAATTTAGATCAAATTTCTTGATGCTTTCATTCATTCTCTTGTTGTGCCTTATATAGATACAAAGGATTCCCTATACTAGAAAAGTATCAATCACTTTGGCCTTGATTGATTCTTAGTATCAATCACTTTTACTTTGATTGATTCTTTATCACACGTTTTCCTTAATTTGTGGCCCTTGAATGTAGCTTTCTTTACACTCCCCCTCAAGTTGAGTCAGTGGATCACCAATGCTCAACTTGCCTAGTACATCGTGGAAGACTCCTCCTGTAACTGCTTTAGTTAGAATGTCAGCTAACTGATCTTCTGTCGGTGTGTATCGAAAATCAATTATGCCTTCTTCAAGCTTCTCTTTGATAAAGTGTCGATCAACTTCTATATGCTTCGTGCGGTCATGCTGCACAGGATTTTCAGAGACGCTGATTGCAGCTTTGTTGTCACACTTGATTTGACAAGCTTTGCTCGGAGAGAACCCCATCTCAGTGAGCAGTTTCCTTACCCATAATACTTCGGCTAGTCCTCGTGCAATTCCTCGAAACTCAGCTTCAGCACTTGACAAGGCTACTACCTTCTGCTTCTTGCTCTTCCAGGTGACAAGATTCCCTCCCACCATAGTAAAGTAACCTGTTGTAGATCTTCTGTCGTTCGGGTTGCCAGCCCAATCAGCATCAGTGTATACCTTACCTTCTAGATGGCCATGCTTCTGAAACAATATTCCTCGTCCTACTGACCCTTTCAAGTACTTCACAATTCTGAGTGCAGCATCCATATGAGCTTTCTGTGGACAGTGCATGAACTGGCTCACTGCCCCTACAGCATAAGCTATGTCTGGCCTGGTGTGTGATAGATAAATAAGCTTTCCTACCAGTCTCTGATATTGTCCCTGATCAACGTTAGCTTCTCCCCTGTTTATCTGTAAACTATGGTTTACAACTATCGGAGTTGTCACAGGCTTGCAATCCAGTAGCCCCGTTTCTACTAACAGATCCAGTATATATTTTTGCTGACAGATGAATATCCCCTTTTCTGATCTGAACACTTCTATCCCCAAGAAGTACTTAAGTTGTCCCAAATCTTTCATTTCAAACTCTCGGAATAGCTTGTTTCGTAGTCGGGACATTTCTTCATGGTCATTTCCGGTAATGATTATGTCGTCCACATAGATGATAAGACACGTAATCATTCCTCCAATTTTCTTGAGGAACAAGGTGTGGTCTGAGTTACTCTGGCGATACCTGGTTTCTCTCATGGCTTTGGTGAATCTGCCAAACCATGCCCTTGGAGACTGCTTGAGTCCATATAAGGCTTTCTTTAGTCTGCAACCCTCGCCCTGTTTGAATCCTGAAGCGAATCCTGGGGGAGCCTCCATATATACTTCTTCTTTTAGGTCTCCATGAAGGAAGGCATTCTTCACATCAAACTGGTACAATGACCAATCTTGGTTTACTGCAACTGAGAACATGACTCTGATTGTGTCTATCTTGGCTACCGGAGAAAAAGTCTCCGAGTAATCCACACCATATGTTTGTGTATATCCCTTTGCCACGAGCCTCGCTTTGTACCTTTCAATAGTCCCATCTGATCGATACTTTATCGTAAACACCCAACGGCATCCTACTGGTCTTTTTCCTGGCTGAAGTCTACACTTCTCCCAAGTTCCATTTTTTTCAAGTGCATCCATCTCATCTTGCATTGCCTGTCTCCATTTTTGACATTTTTGTGCTTCTTCCACATTCCGAGGTATTTCTGTATTATGCACAGAAGAGGTGAATGCTCTTGCTGTTGTGGATAGTCCCCCCTGACCATATTAGACACAGGGTATCTAGAGTTTCGAGGCTGATACTCTGGCTCATACCGTATTGGAGGTACTCCACGATTTCGTCTTGGAGGCAAAATATATCTCTCAGGAACTGACTGTTCAGATATATCAGTAGTAGTATCAGGAGGCACAATATCAAGAGATGGGATACTGACCTTAGGAGGAGATTCGGATGGCGTCAATTCTGGACTTGGGTTTGAGGCACTGGACTGTCCCCTGTTTTCTGAATGCAAATCGTCGGTTTGGCCTACTTGCTCTGTTGGGACTGCTGCAGGCAGTACTGGGCTAAGGAGCCAATCTAGTGAGTCATCTTTGTATGTCTCCCCCTGACGACTAGATTGGGTTTGGAAGTAATATTCAGTTTCGACGAAGTCACAGTCCATAGTGGTATAGATGCGTCGAGCAACTGGATCATAACATTTATAACCCTTTTTATTGACACCATATCCAAGAAAGACACACTTGACCGCACACGGCTGAAGCTTATGTCGGTGGGTTTTAGGAATATGAACATAAACTGTACATCTGAAGATCCGAGGGGTAAGAGAAAGTGTGTCGGGTATAGCAACATGTTTTGTAAGGGTATCAAGTGGCGTGTGGAAGTCAAGTATTTTTGTGGGTAGTCGATTCATGAGGTAGACTGCAGTAGCAACCGCTTCAGGCCAATAGGATTGTGGTACACGTGACTCAAGAATGAGGGCTCTGGTAATTTATAGGAGAAAATCGATTTTTCCGCTCAGCGACTCCGTTTTGTTGTGGGGTATCTGAGCAGGTGGTTTGGTGGAGTAGTCCATGTGTTTGAAAAAAATGTTGCATTCGGGTGTTGATATATTCTCCTCCATTGTCAAAATGAAGAATCTGGATCTGAGTTTGGTACTGGGTGTGGACAAGATTGTAGAAGGCAGTGAACTTTTCAAAGACTTCAGATTTATTTTTTAGGAAGTATACCCATGTCATGCGGATGCAATCATCAATAAATAGCAAAAAAATATGCATAACCATTTGGACTTGGTGACGGAGACGGACCCCAAACATCAGAATGTATTAATGAAAAAGGAACAGATTTTCTTGTATTATTCAATGGAAAAACTTTTCGATGACTTTTTGCTAGTATGCACGTATCACAAGAAAACTGATAACGTTCAGGAAATAATCTAGGAAAAAGTCGTTTTAGATACCCCCAGGAGGGATGACCCAGACGACGGTGCCATAGCCATGCCTGCCTGTCAGTAGTTCCGTGAGCAAGCGCTGCCGCCCCATGTTGGCCAACTTCATCGACAAAGTAAAGTTCATTACGCTCAGAACCACGCCCAAGAATTTTCCCGTCCGAATATCCTGCAAGAGACAGAAGGAGGGATAAATGAGTACAGTACACTGTAATTCTTTAGTGACATGGCTGATAGATAATAATTTATGTGATAAGGTGGGAACGTAAAGACAATTAGAGAGTCGGAGTGAGGGTGAAATATTCACAGTCCCAGCTCCTTGAACTGGTGACTGCCCACCGTTAGTTGTGCGGATTAATGATTTTTTTGAGAATATCAAATTCTGGAAATCTGATGGGTCATATGTCATCGTATCCGTCGCACCACAGTCAAACAGCCACTGTGAATTTTTTTTACCAGAATTCGGTGTACCTGTGCACATTATATTTGACACAAAATGGGAAAGTGAATCAGGAGGGCAAATCTGTCCGTTTGGGGTTGGAAGGGTTTTATATCCCTTCTCAACCCCCAACCAACCTGCCGCCTTAGTTACTCTTGCTGCCTTAATTATTGCGTCTGTCTCCAGTCTCTCTCTATTCCTTCTCTTAACTTCTGCGAAGCCGTCTTCTGCAACCTCCCCTGCGATGGCTGCAAAGGCTGGTTCTTTGCTTTCTGGGGCTCCGCTGGCGGTTTCTGTGCTGCCTATGGTGGTTCCAACTACTGCTTGCTTGCCTCTTTTTTAGGTGTCTGGCCACCAGTCAGGATAGCCGATGATCTTGAAACACCCTTCCGCTGTGTGCTTTGTCCCGCCATAAAAAGTGCACCGGAGGTGTGATTTGTCTTCGTCCCGCCGAAATGACTGGGCCGGAGCTCCTCCCAGCTGTGATGGCTCTGATCTTGCGTCTGGTTTGTAGGTGTTCCGCCGTGGAATGCTCTTTGTGGCTAAGCCACTTCTAATTCTTGAGGGGTTTTCCCCCGATGATGGTCCATCTCCCCTCATAATACTCCTTCTGTTGGCCTCCCTTCGAATCTGAGCATAGGCCTCTTCAATCGTCGGTAGAGGGTCTTGTTTTAGCAAATCTCTCTTCTCAGGGTCATATTCTTCGTTAATGGCTTGCAAAAACTGGTATAGTCTATTGTGCTGCTGAATCTGGTTGTATTTTACCATATCCGATGGACATTCCATCGGATTTGGCTGTCTTCGATCAATCTCTTTCCATATCGCCTGTAACTGTCCATAAATTCGCTCTAGTGACTGTGTTCCCTGACGGAGGCTGTTCGCCTTGACTGTCAGGTCGTAAATCTGAAGAGAATCCTTCCCTGCACCGTAAGTTGCCGCAATTCCTTTCCATAGATCCCACGCTGTTGGAAAATCTATGTACTGATGTACCAAATCTGCGTCAATGTTCTCCAGTATCCATGTGATTACTGTGGAGTCGGCTTGACGCCACTTTGTGTATTTCGGATCATCTGTTGATGGGGGAGGGGCTGTGATGTGTGTGAGCTTGCCTCTCCCATCAAAAGCTAAACTCAGTTTCCTGGCCCAAACAGAGTAATTCCTATCATTAAGTTTCTCTGTCAGATTTGGAATCTGACCAGAGAGATTTTTGATGGAATTGTTTTTGGTTGGTAAATTTCTGAGGAGTTCAAGGACTTGGGTTAGACTATATGTTTGGTTTTGAGCAGGTGCTTCCTCGGCCATGTCAGAGGTGCCGGAGAAAGGTGTTTGGTCCCCCGTTCCTCCAGGTAAGGCCATGGTATATGATGAGAATGCGTTCTATCCGAGATTGGATAGTGGCTCTGATACCATGTTAAACAATTTAGATCAAATTTCTTGATGCTTTCATTCATTCTCTTGTTGTGCCTTATATAGATACAAAGGATTTCCTATACTAGGAAAGTATCAATCACTTTGGCCTTGATTGATTCTTAGTATCAATCACTTTTACTTTGATTGATTCTTTATCACACGTTTTCCTTAATATGTGGCCCTTGAATGTAGCTTTCTTTACATGTCAATGGTTGTATTCTCTGATACTAATGCCAGCCCAAATTCATATCTATTTTTTTGTATGCATGTATATTTGCAATTGATCAACATAGTTTGACACAATTTTCATTATAGGTCATCGGGAAATAACTTCAGTGTGTTTCTAGCACATAGGTATGATTGTGTATATTCGACTCCTCATACCTCGTCATAAACGGAAAGCTCTAAGATAATGGGACAACGTTGTTGTTGTTGCATGCCTATTTGATTTTTTTTTCCTTTCCTTTTTTTGGAAATAAAAAGTTACGCTTATACTGGGAGGTGCAGAAATGGTCAAGAGGACAGACAAGTTTGCCGACTTTCTTTAACATTGATGTGATCAATATTTAGTCCCCTGTCCCCTCATGTGGAAGGCTCTCACTGCGATATGGAATTTATTCGTTTTAATAGCTGGGATAGTTTTCATTGTCGAAGACTTTATGTGATTTGGTTTGATTTAATAGCGTGGAAATTATTGATACATAATAAAATGGGAATGACTAGATGAAAATGAAGTTCGCCCTCGGGAGTTGGGTGTTGTTTTCCAAACATTTATTAGAAGACTTTCCCTTTGACTTTTTTACCTGACTCACAAAATGAGAACATAATTATTATTTAGATTTTTAAGTATCTGATATGTGAGTTTACATGTCATATACGCTTCAAGGAAAAAACCATGCGTAAAGTAAAGATGCAAAGATACACCTTATGTCTGCAATCGATTATTTGAAAGGCGAAGCTTTTATTGAGAGATACTATAAATATAAAAAGATAATTGATTCTGTATTGGAAGGGTTAAATTCACACGACAAATATAACTCTCCCCCTCTTTTTCCCCTTCTCTCTTCCCTTCCTTTTTTTCTCCCTTTTGTCTTCGTTTACTTTAAGGTTTCAAATACTATGTAAAAGTTATTACATAGTTTGCTGACTATAGTATATTTTTATGCATATGCATGTAATATTAATACACTGCACATTCTTATTGATGATTTTAAATTCAAACCTTATTATATGAACTCGTTACTCAAGCAACTAAATGAATGATATAATATTGCAGAAATAACTCAAACCATCGCAATTTTCATTTGAATGGGTCAATGGACAGAGTAATTCGACCGGCAAATCTACTGGAGCTTTTAGACTTCCGTCATTAGATTCCAACTTCACTGTCGAAGGGATTTGGATGGACATGTTTCGTTTCCTTGTCGTTTTTATTCAATGAATTTCATGTTCACACTTTCCCGGTTATTTCACTGGTTTTATTTCTTTCACCTTCACTACTCGAGTGACCCCAATAATCTAATATTTTCTTTTTTTGTTAATATTTTTATAATTTTTGTTGATATTTATTTTATTTTATTTTTCATATTTTATTGTTATTTTGAGAATTTTTGTCAATGGTCTAGGACCATTTAGTAATGGGGTGATGAACGTTTGGCATGTGAGAAAATTACATTCTACAACAAATGTGTATGAGTTTTCTAACAAAATATCCAAATCTAATTTTATTATATGTTTCATATGAAACTTGTAAAAAATGTTACATAAAACATCAGGTGATCTGTTTTTGACATTTGATTCTGTTGGAGAATTTAAGGTTGGGCTTTGGCCCATCGTTGGAGATTGAAGATTTGGGCTTTGGCCCGTTATGAATGTTGCAAAACTTGGTTGTGCAACGTACTTTGAGCTAAATGAATCCTTAATAACGAGTAGTTAATGTTAGGATGTGAACTCACTCAATTATGTATTGTGTGAATGTGAAATTAATGCTCAAAGTAGATGGAAGTGTTGTGGATGGGTGACGTGTCACCTGTATGGAGGAATGCCACGTTGGATGTGTCCATGTGGCGTAAAAGGCATCTGAAGGACATCGATCGATGACATCGATCGATCGATGTCCCTTCGATCGATCGATGTTATCGATCGAAGTTGATCAGAGAGCTTCATTTGATGGATTGATCGATCAAAGACGATTAGAGGACATCGATCGATCACTTCGATCGATCGATGTCTCTTAGATCGATCAAGTTGATCGACTGAAGTACTCAGTCAGACATCAGTCGATCACATCGATCGATCGATGTCACTTCGATCGATCGATGTGATCGATCGAAGTCTGACAGCAGGCAGATTTGGTCTGTTGAGCAATTTGATTCAAATGTGAATCAAAACTCTATCCTCCTCCATTCAAGATAAGATCATCTGTTGTGATCTAACGGTGATGAGTAAAGCAGTTTTAATCTAACGGCCGAGGTTTAAACTGTCTTAACCGCTTAACCGATATGGTTTCCATCTAACGATCCAGGTTTAAACCTGTTAATCTATCTTCGATCTAAAGGCTGAGATTAAACCATCCTAATCTGGATAGGAGGTTTTAATCCAACGGCTTAAATTAAACTTCGGTTTTGATCCAACGGTTACGGTACCTCCGACTCCCCTATATAAAGAGGGTTAAGGGCTCATTCATTTACACCACTTACAACACAATCAAGCATTAGAGCATTTTGCATTCGTAGTACGTGAGTCTTGCATATCGTCCGGGAGAAGTCAGGACACTCTAGAGTTCGAAGGAGTTCAAGTTCAGCAGTGCCGCTCAACTGAACAGGTACCCGTTGTATCCTGGGAGACGGTTGCTCATACCGGTTGGGCACAGTATACCGGAGCAATACGTCTTAAGGACATAGTCCTTGACTCGCCCCGGGTTTGATTTATTTTGTTGTTTCATATACACACAGTGAACGACTGCGTCTTGGTACATGATTGATTGTGCCAACAATCTTAAGACGTATTTTATTCAATTACATTCTGTACCTTTTTTGTTTATTTACGCAAAGGCAGTTTCGTACTGTTTTGCAGTCTCTTTCTACTCATTCTTGAACCTGTGACTGTTCTGATCTTTACGTTTTGATCAAACTGAACAGGAATGGAACACGAGAGCTCAAACTCTGTTCAAGGCTTCAATGGTGCTCACTCCGTGTCTGCACCTGAAGGGGCTCACAATGTTGCTGTCGGGCCGCAGATCAATACGGTCCCGTTGGCACCAACTGGAGGGCCACAAATGAATCCGGCTGCCACTGCTGCTCAGGTGGAAAAGCCGGAGAAGTTTGCTGGAAGCTTTTTCAAGAGGTGGCAGCAGAAGATGCTGTTCTACCTCACGGCATTGGGGTTGGCCAGAATGCTGTCCGAGGATCCACCCGTGGTTGAGCCTGTGGAGGATCAACAACAAAATATGCAGAACGCCTTGGGTGCTGAGGCCTGGGCGTATACAAATTTTTGTTGTTTGAATTTGATTCTGGGTTGCCTAGATAATTCTCTCTATGGCGTGTTTTGTACATTTAAAACTGCAAAAGCTTTATGGTTGGCTTTAGATAAAAAGTATCGCACAGAAGATGCGGGTACTAAAAAATTGATAGTTGGAAAATTTCTCGACTATAAAATGTTAGATTCCAAAACTGTAATTTCGCAGGTGGAAGAAATACAGATGTTGGTTTCTGAAATGGAAGAGGAGGGCATGACGCTCAGTGAATCTTTCCTATTTGCGGCTGTGATTGAGAAGCTGCCTCCTTCGTGGAGGGAATTCAGGAGCTATCTCAAACACAAGCGAAAGGAGATGAAGATGGAGGATTTGATAGTCCGTCTTCGTATTGAGGAGGACAACCGTCGCTCCGAAAGAAAGTCGTCCATATCTTCTGGTCAAGCCAAGGCTCATGTTGCTGAGGCAAAGAACAAGAAGAAACATAACACTTTGAGTGTGAACTCCAAGGGCAAGGAAATTGCAAAAAAGTTCACAGGTAAGTGTTATAACTGTGGTAAACCAGGGCATCGAAGCAGTGAATGCAGGAAGCCCAAAAAGAATCAGAATCAGAATAAAGCGAAAGCAGATCTGGTCGACGCAATGGATGATTTGAACCTGTGCGCGGTGGTGACCGAGTGCAACGCAGTGGGAAACCCACGAGAATGGTGGGTGGACACAGGAGCCACTCGACATGTTTGTGCGAACAGGGCAATGTTCAGAGAGTACGTGCCCACGACAAACAATGAGCAATTGTTCATGGGAAACTCCAACAGCTCGAAAATCGAAGGATCGGGCAAGGTAATCCTGAAGCTGACCTCAGGAAGGGAGTTGACTCTGCAGAATGTGCTGCATGTTCCCGATATAAGGAATAATCTGGTTTCTGGCGCGCTGCTAGTCACGCATGGGTTCAAGCTTGTTTTTGAGGCAAACAAATTTACACTTTCTAAGAATGGGGTGTATCTGGGGAAAGGGTATCTTTCGGATAACATGTTTAAGTTAAATGTTATGACCATTGTACCCAAAAATGTTGCGCCTATTGAGGCTAATAAAATTGTTTCCTCTTCTGGTTACATGCTTGAGTCTTCCTGTTTATGGCATTTTCGTTTGGGACATGTAAATTATAAGTCAATACAACGTATGATTAATCTTGACTTATTGCCCAAACTGGACTTTAGTAATAAAGAAAAATGCCAAATATGTGTTGAAGCGAAATTAACAAAAGCGCCTTTTCCTTCAACAGAACGAAACACTGAATCGTTGGATTAATTCACACAGATTTGTGTGACTTAAAGTTTGTGCAAACAAGAGGGGGTAAAAAGTATTTTGTAACTTTTATCGACGATTGCACACGATACTGTTATGTATATTTGCTAAGCAGCAAGGATGAGGCCCTTGATGCTTTCAAGGATTATAAAAATAAAGTTGAGAATCAACTTAGCAAACGAATTAAAGCAATTCGTAGTGATAGAGGTGGCGAATATGATACACCGTTTAATGAATTCTGCTCAGAACATGGCATTATTCATCAAACGACTGCGTCATATTCACCTCAATCAAATGGTATTGCTGAACGCAAAAACCGTACGCTAAAAGAGATGATGAATGCTATGTTGAAAAGTTCGGGTTTATCTCAGAACTTGTGGGGGGAAGCAATTCTCTCAGCCAACGTCATTTTGAACAGGATTCCGTCCAAGAAAACGGATAAAACCCCATATGAACTATGGAAAGGCTATAAGCCTAGTTACAAATACCTGAAAGTGTGGGGGTGTCTGGCGAAGGTTGCAATACCTAAACCAAGACAAGTCAAAATTGGGCCTAAAACAATTGATTGCATATTCATTGGTTATGCAACGAACAGTAGTGCATATCGTTTCTTAGTGCACAAATCAGACGTTCCTGAGATACATGAGAATGTTGTCATGGAATCGAGGAATGCAGTGTTCTTTGAAAATATCTTTCCGAAGAAAGACAAAGACAGTGGAGAAGCAAGCACAAGTAAGCGTGTGCGTGAGACGATTCCTCAAGATATTGAGGAACCTCGTCAAAGCAAACGAGCCAAAATGCCGACGTCTTTTGGACTAGATTTTCTAACCTATATGGTAGAAAATGAGCCGAGGAATTTTTCCGAGGCTATGTCAACTCCAGAAGCTCCATTCTGGAAAGAGGCAGTTAACAGTGAGATAGACTCAATTCTTCAAAATCACACTTGGGAGTTGGTTGACATTCCACCTGGAAGTAAACCGCTTGGTTGTAAGTGGATTTTCAAGAAGAAACTTAAAGAGGATGGGTCTATTGGGAAGTATAAAGCCAGGTTAGTAGCTAAGGGCTATAGACAGAAAGAGGGTTTTGACTTCTTTGACACCTACTCACCAGTGACTAGAATCACTTCCATAAGGATGCTAGTAGCCATTGCTGCAGTCTATGATTTGGAAATCCATCAAATGGATGTAAAGACTGCCTTTCTTAATGGTGAGTTAGAGGAAGAAATTTACATGGAACAACCCGAGGGGTTTGTCGTTCCACGATAAGAAAGAAAAGTTTGTAGACTTGTTAAGTCCTTGTACGGACTTAAGCAAGCACCCAAGCAATGACATTTAAAATTTGATCAGGTAATGATGTCAAATGACTTCAAGATCAATGAATGTGACAAATGTGTGTACATCAAGAGCACACAGAACGCATTTGTGATAGTATGTCTCTATGTAGACGACATGCTTATCATGGGTAGTACTCGTGACATCATCTTAAGTACAAAGAAGATGTTAACACGAAACTTCGATATGAAGGACATGGGAGTTGCCAATGTTATTCTAGGAATTAAGATTTCTAGGGTGACTGAGGGACTCATACTCTCACAAACTCACTATATTGAGTCTGTTCTAAAACGGTTCAATATGGATGATGTGAAACCGGTAAAGACCCTGCTCGACTTAAGTATACACTTAAGAAAGAATCGAGGCGAACCTGTTGCCCAGTTGAAATACTCTCAGGTAATCGGGAGTCTGATGTACATAACGAATTGTACAAGACCAGACTTAGCTTGTTCAGTAAACAAGTTGAGCAGATTTACAAGTAATCCAAGTGATGATCATTGGAAAGCTCTTAACAGAGTAATGAGGTATTTGAAATACACAATGAATCTTGGATTACATTACACGAGATATCCAGCGGTGTTGGAAGGATACTGCGATGCAAACTGGATATCAGATAGTAAGGACTCGAAATCCACCAGTGGGTACGTGTTCACTATTGGTGGTGCTGCTGTGTCGTGGAAATCCACGAAACAAACCTGTATAGCTCGATCCACTATGGAAGCTGAGTTCATAGCATTGGACAAAGCTGGGGAAGAGGCTGAATGGCTTCGGAATTTTCTGGAAGATATTCCGTGTTGGTCTAAGCCAATTGCTCCTATTAGCATACACTGTGATAGTCAGTCAGCTATAGGACGTGCGCAAAGCAGCATTTACAATGGTAAGTCACGACACATACGTCGAAGGCATAACACCATTAAGCAGTTGATCTCTAATGGCGTGATTTCCATAGATTATATAAAATCAATGGAGAATCTAGCGGATCCGCTTACAAAAGGCTTGCCTAGAGATCATATGTCAAGATTGACAAACGGAATGGGACTGAAGCCCATAATGCATGAATCTTTGTAATGGTAACCCAACCTTGTTGACTGGAGATCCCAGAATCTTGGTTCAATGGGACAACTAAGTTATGAAGGTTCAGTTAGCACTTACTCATTCCGTCTGATAAAAGTGCTGTCTGCAGAGATTTCAGGGTAAGCTAAGGCTTTTAATGATGTCTTATATCTTGATGCGTCAAGTGGAGTATGGCAGAATACTCTTGATAGGAATCACCTATGTAAGTGTGAAGTGGGGCCGCTTCTGTGAGAAAGTCTGGGTGGCAAGATTTCTCTAAAACACTTTCTGAAACCAGGTTGTTCATGGCCAAAACGAACACAACCATGAGAACCAAAAGGGTGTTAAAGGAAATATTGTGTGAGTGCCGTTGTCTTGGTTCACAACAAAGGCTGACTAGTTCAAGACATCAAGTCACTATTTAGCCGAGTGGATCCGATGGTACATCACTAAGAAAGGTTCAAAGCCAGAAGCTACCTCTTCTGATGCAATATTTTCTTGTCTGACTTCTCCTCAGAGTCTGCATATGCGTCTGCATTAATTTACATTCATGTGGGGGATTGTTGGAGAATTTAAGGTTGGGCTTTGGCCCATCGTTGGAGATTGAAGATTTGTGCTTTGGCTCGTTATGAATGTTGCAAAACTTGGTTGTGCAACGTACTTTGAGCTAAATGAATCCTTAATAACGAGTAGTTAATGTTAGGATGTGAACTCACTCAATTATGTATTGTGTGAATGTGAAATTAATGCTCAAAGTAGATGGAAGTGTTGTGGATGGGTGACGTGTCACCTGTATGGAGGAATGCCACGTTGGATGTGTCCATGTGGCGTAAAAGGCATCTGAAGGACATCGATCGATCGATGTCCCTTCGATCGATCGATGTTATCGATCGAAGTTGATCAGAGAGCTTCATTCGATGGATTGATCGATCAAAGACGATCAGAGGACATCGATCGATCACTTCGATCGATCGATGTCTCTTAGATCGATCAAGTTGATCGACTGAAGTACTCAGTCAGACATCAGTCGATCACATCGATCGATCGATGTCACTTCGATCGATCGATGTGATCGATCGAAGTCTGACAGCAGGCAGATTTGGTCTGTTGAGCAGTTTGATTCAAATGTGAATCAAAACTCTATCCTCCTCCATTCAAGATAAGATCATCTGTTGTGATCTAACGGTGATGAGTAAAGCAATTTTAATCTAACGGCCGAGATTTAAACTGTCTTAACCGCTTAACCGAATATGGTTTCCATCTAACGATCCAGGTTTAAACCTGTTAATCTATCTTCGATCTAAAGGCTGAGATTAAACCATCCTAATCTGGATAGGAGGTTTTAATCCAATGGCTTAAATTAAACTTCGGTTTTGATCCAACGGTTACGGTACCTCCGACTCCTCTATATAAAGAGGGTTAAGGGCTCATTCATTTACACCACTTACAACACAATCAAGCATTAGAGCATTTTGCATTCGTAGTACGTGAGTCTTGCATATCGTCCGGGAGAAGTCAGGACACTCTAGAGTTCGAAGGAGTTCAAGTTCAGCAGTGCCGCTCAACTGAACAGGTACCCGTTGTATCCTGGGAGACGGTTGCTCATACCGGTTGGGCACAGTATACCGGAGCAATACGTCTTAAGGACAGAGTCCTTGACTCGCCCCGGGTTTGATTTATTTTGTTGTTTCATATACACACAGTGAACGACTGCGTCTTGATACAGGATTGATTGTGCCAACAGATTCTAGGTTGCCACTTTATTCCTAAAGTGGTGATTCTCCTCTTCCTTTTTTCCTCCGACTTTCTCTCTCCTTCTTCCTCTTCTCTACTCCTCTACAGCCCGCCTTGTTCCCCTTCGTTGCCACCCTAGGCCGCACCTATCTCCTTCTTTCCATCCCCCCCCTGCAAATTGGTCACAGATAAAATAATGTTGTAATAGTCTCGTGATTTTAATAGTTTTACCTTTGCTCAAAAGCTTATTTGGAGATTCAAATTTAGCTTGAGGTTTTATTTACTTGTATATTTTAATCAACACTTGCCGTTGTTGGTATTGCAATGTTGCCTTCTACAACATAATTTGACATCAAAATACTTTAGTTAAATCTTAGGAAAATAGTTGGGATTTGTTTTTGTTCTTTGAGTACTTTGTTGCTTACAATGAAACTGATACTAGTCTCACTATAAAACCACATCTTAGACCATTTCTAATCATTAGGATTAAATTTTACACCATACCATCAAATTTGGTGGAGACATCTGAAATACATCTCCCACCATCATACACCAAATTCTACACTAAAAATAATATTTTATTATTTTACACTAACTATAAAAAAGGAAAGAAAGCAAAAGCAAGATAGCCCAACATGAGTTTTGCGCCATATTTGGTGCAAAAGGGAGCGGGGCGCTATTTTAGCAGAAAAGATAACGTGCGTTGAAGGAAGTTTTGTGATATATAAGATATAACGTACCAGCCTTATGCATTATTATTACTATTATTTATTAGAGCACATGGTCTTGTCCTCGGCCAAATTACGTTGATGACCTGATTCTACCAAAACGGAAAAAGCAAAATTTGGTGATATGCATCACAGCAACACATTCAGAAGAGAATTAGTCACTGTTTTTACCATTAAAACAAAAAATAAGAAAAAACAATGCGTCAAGACAACACGGGGATGTAGCTCAAATGGTAGAGCGCTCGCTTTGCATGCGAGAGGCACGGGGTTCGATCCCCCGCATCTCCATCTTTTTCATCTTATTCTCATTTTCTGTCCCTGTTTCACGCACCCTATCCATCTAAATCTTACCCGCGATTGTCAACTCTTTCGTTTTTGAACCCCTTGAATTTCCGGCATGGCAGTGCCGATGTTCAATTTGGCACCGGATTTGGCGGTATCAAGACTCTGCTTAGGTTGGTTTCACCTGTTCAGCCTTTTCCACAGCTACGTCGGGACTTCTTATTGATCGAGGTGATTACACTGCTCTATGCTTCCGTTATTGACAGGAACTATGACTTTTGGTGAGCAGAACTCGCGGTCCCAAGCTTTCCAACTTCTCGATAAGGCGTTCGATGCTGGAATCAATTTCTTCGACTCCGCCGAAATGTACCACTGCCGATAGCTCTTCTTCTTTCTTTAACTCCTGTTATTGTTTGATACTTCTCTCATTTTCTATTCCAGTTTCAAGAGTTAATTCAATTATTCATGGACCTTTTTTTAGTTAATTCTTTAACTACGTTTAGGTATCCGGTACCTCAGCGACCAGAGACTCACGGAAGGAGTGAGGAGTATTTTGGCGCCTGGATTAGAGACAGGAAAATTCCCCGGGAACGAGTGGTGTTTGCTACAAAGGTCATCACCTTTTGCATTTTTGTTTTGTAATCTTTCCCCTTCTAGTCTTTTTTAGGAATAAAACGTTTGCTGCTTTAAAAAATTAAGGTACATTGGCCACAGTGCTCAGCTTTCCTGGGACTAACTTCAAATTAGTTACCAACAAATTGCAATAGTAACTTATGACTTGTAGTCTTCGGCATTCTATCATATTGGTACCTCCCATATTATATTTTTCTTATGCTGCCTGGATCGCCACAAAGACATTTGAGAACAGTTACTACAATATAACGAGTAACACGCAGTTAGCAACTGAGTGGGTATTACCACCACCTCCGTTTACTTGAATGGTGAGATTATGTATTACTACCACCTCCGTCTCTAGTAACTTGGATGGTGTCCTGAATGGCCAGTTTAATGCCACAAGAGATCTTAGATAAGGTGACCCATCTTCTCCCAGCTTTTTCATTCTTGTCATGGAAGAGTTCACACAACTCCACCTTAAAGAAGAAGATATCCAACTCCACCTTCAGCTTTCACCCAAAATTCGAACATTTCTGTCTCTCTTCTTTAGCCTTTGTTGATGACTAGTTCATCCTTTCCAAAGTTGATCCCCAATCTGTCCAATTGATTAAAGATACCTTTGAGGAATTCAAAGCAATAATATTCATAAATGTGAAATATATACTTCTGATATAAATTCTCAAGGGAAAATGGTTCTATCCAACATTCTAGGCATGCCCCTAGGTATCCTTCCTATTGGGTACTTAGGTCTACCACTGGTCATCGGCAAGCTCACCTATATTGACTGTAGCACCCTCCTGGATAGGTTGAATAACAAAGTTCAAAGCTGGATTACTAAAAACCTGTCTTATAGGGGGGAGTGGGACTTCAATTGATAAACTCTGTCATGATAACAATATGTAGATATTGGACATCGTTCTATCTTCTACCTAGGAAAGTGATCGGAGAGGTAGATAAAGTTTTGAAATTCTTCCTTTGGGGTAGCTTCAGGAAAGCTAAGGTAAAATGGTCCACTATTTGTCAGCCTAAGGATAGAGGTGACTTAGGAATATATGATTTGGGTCTGATAAACAATGCCTATATAATGAAAAGTGTATGGAATGTGTGTGAACACAAGGAAGAGCTTTTGGTCAAATGCGTTCACACGGTCATCTTAAAAGGCAAGTCTTTATGGGAGGCTAAGCCAAAGCGCACATATTCCTTGTTTTGAAAAAGGCTTATATGGGTGATGGACAAATTTGCACATTATGTTGGTAAGGAGCTTGGGAACCGACACACCACGTCCTTTTGTCATATGCCTTGGCACACTTGGGGTGTTTTGAGCACTTCTCACCTAGAACTTAAGAGGAAGTTGGTCATCAATGATGATGCTAAGGTTTCTGTAGTTGGCAGTACTTGGAGGCTTCCATATGGAAGGGGTTGGGACAACCAAATGGTATAATTTAGTCAAGCCTGCAATTCGATTTCTGTCAAACAGGGAGTTGATCACTGGATTTGGAAAGTAAATCATGTATTTTCTTTTAAGAATGCCACTATTGCTCTTCTACTTTCTTTACTTTTAGTTGATTGGGAGAAAAATGTCTGGTATAAACATTTTCTTTCATGTTATGCAATCATTACACGACTTGTATGTTGGAAGAGAATGAATACACTAAATAAGTTCCTTAACTAGGTCTGGTCCATCTGATTGTTGTTTATTGTGTGGCAGTTCCATTGAGGACTATGGTCACTTTTTCCAATGTCCATACTATGCTAAGGTGTGGAGTAAAGTGTTGAATGAGATGAAGTGCAAGGTTTGGACCAATGGATGGCAAAACCATCAACTGGCTCAACTCAAACCATTCTTAAAGCTTAAAATTTCAAAAGGACTTAACTATCTAAGAGTTCGCAACTAATGTATACCATATATGGAGAGAAAGGAACGATAAGCTTCATCAACAAATTGCAAAGGATCATGACACTGTACTCAAGGAGATGCTCTATGATGTTAGCTATTCTTTTGACTCCTGGAGGAAGTACAAGTGTACAAAGCTCAACTGGAAACTTGCCCTCAACCTAGGAGTTCCGATGAAAATCTTCACAAGACATGGTCATACATATTAGACATATCTTCTGCTCCTGCTTTGGTCTCTCCACTGCTTCATCTCACTGCTTTCACCATTGCCTCTTGGTGTCCATCCTGGCCATTTTGTTGTCCTTACTTCAACTGTATACTTGGGAGCTTCTGTTCATCACTGGCAGTATATTTTCAGTATTTGGTATTTCTGTTTCTTCTCTGTGCCTGCTCTCACCAGGGGCTCTTCTTGGCTCCTTGCTGCTTTTGTTTCCCCTGGATTCCCATGGAGGGTTGTTTGTTATTTTGGTTGCTTGGGTGCCTGAACACGTAAAACTTATTGTTATTTCAAACTGTGTCACTTACACCTCTGATTTGAGATCCTAGGGTTGTAGTTTAGTCTATAATCTAGTTATTGTTATCCTTTTACTTTCATTTTGCTTTTCTTGACTTATGTTGCTATTCTGAGACCATTTTTTTTTTGGTAAATGTTGGCACTAGAGATTGGATAGTCATTGTAAGCCACATATATTTTGTACAAGCTAAGCCTGCTGTTGCCTGCCTTCCTAAAGCAACTCCTTTGGTAAATGCACCATTCATGACTTATGTATGATATCTTTAACTTACAAAAAAAAAAAGCTACCGAATGGGTAGTGTACGTTTTATTGGTTTATGGGCGGCTGAATCATCAAGAAGTTAGAGTTTCTTAGTATCCTAGTCTCTTTTGCATCGATGAAGAATAGTTTAATTGCGATCTGTGTACTTGCAACTGTCCCATGGTTTTGCGTAAAACAAGGCCTTCAAGCTCCCTGTTCCGAAGCCTAGATATGCCTCTTTTGTGTAGTTTCCTCTTGCAAATTATGAAGTAGTTTATGCTACCTTATCACCAAAATGGCTTATGGTACAATTTCTTTAGACAACGTCTAGACTTACGTTTGGGTTTTAACATTTTATTTTATATTCACGTATATAAATGGCTTATGGTACAATTTCTTTAGACAATGGCTACACGTTTGATTTTCAACATTTTCGTGTATAATCATTTATATTTAGTGAAGGTGGGAAACAGACATGTTTGCTCCTATCTTTACTTATAATTTTGTGAACAGCTAATGGTAGCTTTTTGATGCAGGTCAGTGGGCCATCTGGACAAATGACTTGGATTCGAAATGGACCAGAAAGCTTGAATGCCTGGAACATCACTAAAGCTATAGATCATAGGTTTGAGTAAACTCTTCTCATGTCTTCCTGGCATTTGATTTTACCAGCTAATTTCAGCGCCTAGCTGCAAATTCAAAATTCCCGGCTCTATTCTTTGACGGAGTTTTTGGCATCACAGATTCTTGGGATTATGTGTATATGGCTCTCGTTCATGTACATCCTAACTACTTCATGTTTTTCATTTTTGCAGCTTGTTGCGTGTACAAACTGACTACATTGATCTATATCAAATACACTGGCCTGACCGGTGAGGCAACAAATGCCATTCTAGAAGATAAACCTTTCGTTATTATTACAAGACACATCGAATGTCCTTGAACATGCCTTCCTTCTGCAGCTAAACAGAACCCCTTTACAAGAACAAAGAAAAAATATGGAGGAGAAAACCCTGCAATTGGTACGCAGTTAATGCATCCTTGTTTGTCTGCAGATATGTTCCAATGTTTGGGGAGTTTCAGTATGATCCCGAGCGCTGCATTTCTTATGTCAGCTTTGAAGAACAACTTGGTGCTCTGGGAAAAGCCGTTGATGCTGGTAAGGTCAGTAAGTGTCTAAACTTGATACTTTGGTTTAGGTATCTTGTCATATAACATGCGTACTAACAGACTTCCGTTCGTAGATTAGATATGTTGGATTAAGCAATGAAACACCATATGGAGTCATGAAGTTTCTACAAGTTGCCGGCGACGGATCTTGTAACCCAAGGATAGTATCTGTGCAGGTGGTAGATGGTTAAATTGTTGTATAATGCTTTTTATGTGTTACACGTGCAATGTGGTCACACAAGAATGTCTATGAAAGTGATTCTTGGTGCATCTTCCAATTTTTTCAGAACTCATACAACTTGATGTGCCGAAATTTTGAATCCGGGATGGCTGAATGTTGTCATCATGAGAGGTACTATTAATTTTTGTATTGCCTATGGACCTCCAGCAGTGTATATTGATTGGTATAATGGTTTTCTGGAAGAGTAAGGTCGCCCTCCTCATGCAGCTTACCTATCAAAATCCTGTTGAAGTACTGATTAGATTATAATGTGCTTGGTACTCCCTGTATTTGTCAAGTGCCAGTTTCTGTTGATTGCATTTTCATTTTCTGGGTCTATTCTTTTTCTTTGTGTTTAAGTAGTAGGATCATAGTTTTTGTTGTTGGTGTTGATTTAGAATTTTTTAACACATATATATATAGATTGATCTTCTTAAGAACTGGACTTCTTTTTTTGTAACTTCAGAACTGTTCTTTGGCAGTAAGCTGTCTGGAGTTAGTTTTCTTCCACAGCTTTAGATGTCAGATATCTAAACTGGTAAAATTGAGTTCTGCATTTTTTTCATGTCTTAAATATGGAGTTATATATCTTGTATTTGGGCTGGGAGTACACTAGATTCATATCAAAGAAAAGAAAACACACTGACTTTGAGTTTCTTCACTTGCACATCCTGAATGGGGATTGGAATGCTGCATTTTCCCTAACTATGACTTGATCTGGTCTATACTGAGGATGCTTAACATGTGGCTGCGCTCTAACATCTGAAACCGTTCTTTATGTTATTGGCTTGTAACAGCCTCCTGTTCTTGTACTTATGGCAGGGTTGGTTTGTTGGCATACAGTCCTTTAGCAATGGGTATCCTTTCAGGGAAATATCTCGAGGAAACCGGAGGCCCATCTGATGCTCGTTTGAACCTCTTCAGAGGTTACAGTTATTACTTTCTAAATTGTAATTGAAACTGTTTGTTCTTCTCCTGAGAAACTAGCTTGTACTATCTTCTAGAAAAGTACATTGAAGGAGAGTCCAGATACAATTTGCGCAACAACAATATCAAGCAAGCCACTAAAGTAAGCCAATTGTTCTCAAGTCCTGTCCTCCTTCCTTATAGGACAGTTCCTGGATATTTGCAGACATTGTTGAGAAACTAGGTAATTTGTATGTACTTCTATAAGAGTGTTTGACTGCTTGAAAGCTGATAGAGGGTCGGAAAATATAAATCTCAGCGTGTTTTTCTTTTTCTTCTCTGCTCATCATTTCCTTGTCTTTAACTCCTACTTACCATTCTGTAATCATCTGTATCAATCCAAGTTCTTAAGTCAATAAACCTTGCAATCAATTAGATTTCGTCATCCTCACTTGTGAGGCATTGTAGGTTTTTCCAGCATGTGAACCTACAAATACCGATAGAAGCTGTGAAGAAGCTCTTTATAGATAAAGAAGTCATTACTCCTCTGTTTCTGCTGGTCATTTCTTTTTTAATTATTTCTCTTTGTTTTTTTGTTAATTAGAGTTTATGATGATTGTTTACTTCTCCTCATCCAGATTCCAAATTTATGTGCAGGCATATATCAGAATTGCAGAAAAATATGGTGTACATCCAGTGTCTCTTGCGATTGGTAAAATTCTGCTCTAGATTTTATGGCCAATTTGCTGCTGCTTTCAGTCGACTCATTTTTCTGATATTGCATAATCCTTTATGTGTGTATCTGTTTTGTGTTTTTCCAATTGCTTGCTTTATAGCCATGTCATGTATTCGTCCTTGTGCAATCCTTGAGTGTATTTTCTTCCAGAAAATGAATAACAATTGGTATTTTAAATTAACACAGGTGCGCAGAGTGTGCCGTTGAATGATTGTTAGTTGACAGTGTAAACGGTTTTCAAATGATCTGATATTTGAGTTGTATGCTTGCACTTTTAAGGAATAGGTGCGATATCATAAGGACTAATATTTTGAACTTTGGATAAATAAAAGAATGAGAAGATATTTAGGTCTGGACTTCTTTATATTCTTTGTGTAAGAAATAAAGGACATGTCCAGAGTCAATTTCCGGTTGGTATGATTCTATCATATATCAAGACGCCATGGATCTTAATACAGTCTTTGAAAGAAGTCATTGTTGGGGAAATGGATTCTATAGTAGGAAAGATACATGGAATTAGCGACCTCTCACCTGCTTCTTGCCTATTGTTTTAAAAGTGGACTATACGTAGAATAGTTTCTAATGCTGAACTGCTATTAAGTGGTTCACTAAATGGGTGATTAGATTATGTAACACTTACGCTCAGTTGCCAAAATAGTAACCATTTAAATTTTGTATCACTTGCTTCTATTTGACAGATTGATTATGCATCATATGTGTAGAACCTTTGCTAAAATTGCATTGGATAAAGTGGTCGGTGGAGCATTAAGTGCATGAAGCTAGTAAATATCTCTACAGGACTTGATCAATTACCGCATCAGCAGTGCAGTGGCATGAAAATAATATCCGGCTATTGTCACCTACAGCTAATGGCATATATCTTCTTGTATGTGGATGCATGCTTACTTTTGTCTAAGACCTGCAAAGCAGTAACTGACGCATTTTTTTTCCTAATACTTCTTGCAACATCCATACTTATTGTGTTTATTGCAGTATCTGCTGTTGTTGGTATGAGTACGATGATTTCTATCTGTGTTGTGTAATGTCATACTTCTTCTTGTCTCATCTGCCATCTAGCCTTTTAACCCCATGGATTATATCAAACAGGCTTTGTGTTGAGAAATCCCTTGGTTGCTAGTGCTATATTTGGAGTAACAAAGCTGTGGCAACTGCAAGAGGTTCTTAATGCCTGCGGGATCAATCTTGGTCCGGAACTCATTAAAGATATCAACAGGGTTCATTCGAGGTTCCCAAATCCTTGCCCCTGATAAGACGAGCTTGGTTAGTAGCACTTCAACATGAGAATCCGTCTTCATCATTTATCACCTCTTTTCCATGACCATCTTTTTTCATGCAACCTTGTTGTCTTTTTTCCTTCGTTTTTAATGATGCTTTAGATTAGTATAGTTTAATTGTTTTTAAATGTTCAATATTAATATGCAGGGGGGGAGGGATGTTTTGTTCAAACATACGAGTGACTGGTTTTGAGGGTGTATTTCCCACGGAGGAAGCATGAGGTTTGACAGTATACGTAATTTGATGATGCACGTGTTTTCCACATTATGACGAGGACAGAGGTCTTGGAGGGATTATGTTGGGTGAGCTGGTTGATGCAAATGGTTAGGTGGTGACATGAATTTGGACCGCACTCTTCATGGTGGATAAGGACCATTTGCAACAGATGCCTATTGTTTTCCTCGTTTATTTTCTTGGGAAAAAGTTATAAATTCTAGTTCATTTCACAGAAAGGAGCAATACGTGCCTGGTTGCCATAACAAACAAAGAGATGGTGGAATTCGTTGATTCCTATGTGCTAAAGAAAGAGTGAATCTTTTGATCCTCCAGAATAGCAATCTTTTCTGGAGAGTGAAGTTAAGCCAAAACCTTTTGATATTGTTGGTTGCTGCCACTTTAACAACAATCTTGTATTGTGAGCCACCTATGTTTTAAGTAGCTCTACTAGACATCCTCTTGTAAATTACCATTTACGGCCATTATGCATAAAAATTTTAAATTACAAAAATAAAAATAAAAAAATTTCCGACACAAATGCATCTGTCTATACCATACGATAGAGTTTACTTAGACAAGCAACCTGCTCTGCACAAATACTTGTCTTTTGACATAATCGCACAACTGTCTAGTATGATATAGGGTAGTGTTTACCTAGACAAGTCACCTGCCCTGCTCTTTTTTTTTTTTTAAAAAAAAAAAATTCTGCATATATACTTATCTTTTGACATAAATGCTTAACTGTCCAAGTAATCCATAGGGTAGTGTTTACTTAGATAAGTCTACCACCTCTGATAAATATTCGTCTTCAACATAATTTTGTCACAATGTGCATTAAAATTGTAGACTAGAGTAGAAGATATTTACATATACACAGCCACACTCGGTATAGATATAAATGGTTCCTTAGAGAGGGTACAATGCAGTCTTCTGGAGGTCTGTTATATTAGCCGAGGAATCTTTCCATCAGTTATTGAAGCGTAGTATTGCTCAGAGGAGCTTTACATTTCACCTTAAGTGCCAAAACTGCAGCTTTTCTTTTTAATTTTCTGCAGATGACATATTTTGTGCTTGCCAGGGCTGACTATTAATCTATAGAAGTGATCAAAGGGTTCCCGTTACAATGCAGACATTATTTTGCTTGCTTTGTAACTTGCAGAAGAGTGCTGCATATGTAGCTTCGTAAGATCTGTGGTGGTGGAAGTATTACGTGCAATGGCAACTACATGTTTACTGCCTACTTAGAAGTCTTTTTAGTATCCCCGAAAGTCAAAGATAGTCTTTCTATGAATAGTAGCCCTTTTCTCACCTTAATCTTAGTCTTTGATCTATAAGTAAAAGGATCCTAACTTAGACATATTCAAGATTACTTTACTATGGCGTATGTCTCTAGTACTTAAATTCTGTGCTTTAGGATACACAAAACTAATGTGTTAGTGATTTACTCTGCGCTAAGAAAGTAATGAAATGGAACAGCTCTCCCATTATTTCCTATTGGGGGTTACTGGGAGGCCTATCTGAGGGGAAGTGTGTCTGAGCGAGGGTTCTACTGCAAGAGAATGTGCTTGAGTGGGCCTTAGAAATGCATCGGGAAGTAGTTCCCAGAATGAAGTGGAATGGCTTCTCTTCTCTGTGCTCTATGTTTATGCGTCTTGAAGCATTTTGACAAAAGAGGAACTTAATATATTTCCCAAAAGCAAAAGATAGAATTACGCAACTTGCATGCAGGATTCCAAAACATAATGACGCATGATCAGTACCTGGAAAGAGACCAAGAGAATTAGACGAATTGGACTAGTTTGTGTGGCTTGTAATTTTGGCGGAAGGATCTTTTCTAGTATGCAGTAGAGAGTAATATTATGATGCGATGTTGGCGATAGCCTGCTTATCTATTTTACAAATACTCCTTTGACACATCAAGAACAAAATGAAACCTGTTTTACACATACAAAACTAATAGAAATTGAGAAAGGTCAAATTAGAAAAGGGTAGAATGAAATTACCAATTCTTTAGCTGTGCCGCAGTAACCTCAGAACCCTATCTCATTTAGGGTTGGGGGGAGAGAGGGGGAGGATGGTTAGAAGTCATCAGGGAATGGAAATTCTTCTGTGGAAAAAAAAAATAAAAATTAAGGAAAGAATCTTTTTCATGCAATAGGTACAGAAATACCTGAGCGCTTAATCTTTCGGCCCATTATTGCAAGGAAGTTCCATTTCTCTGCATATCAGATTCATGCAAGAGTGCTTGTTCAATGACAAATACCTGCTTATCATTCATTATGGTCCTCTTTCTTTTCTTTTGTAGTCTCTCCTCGTACTGTAGTGTCTCAACCTTTTCATCCCCTCGAGCATCTGCAGATGTACCCTCTTTAGCAGGCTCACTTTCATCCATCAGTTCAGCTGTATTCTTTCCACGTGTGCAGCTTGAATCAGAGCCACCTGCTTCAACATTTTGAGTATCTTTTTCTACTTCTCTCAAAGCTTTAGCCACATCCAGGTTACATTTCCTATTGCCAGTCCTACTTCGCTCCTCAACGTCAATGGTGTGATCAGTACCATTGCTCTTTATACTTGATCCGTCAAGTTTATGGAAAGCAGGAGCAGTCAAGAATTCCTGATATGAACCAACCCTTTTGTCATCAAGACCAGGATCTTCTATACTCGGTGCATCTAATCTTCTTTCCAACTGAGCCTCTTGAAAAGATTTTATTCAAAAGAATGGCTGATGAAGTTTGTAATAGATATTACTGCAGAAAGGAAAGGAAAGCAAAACAGCCGCAAATCTAACTGCCCGTTTGATGTTAAACACAGAAGCCAGCAATCTTCTACTGCATCACATTTTCATTTTTATTTTTGTAATTTCAATTTCACATGCGCGCGCGCGCGCACACACACACACGTGTGTGTGTGTGTGTGTGTATTTTACAATATTGGTAGCCAGTAGAGTTGACTATCAGCTAGATTCACTTGCTCAAAATACATAGGAAGGACTATAGGAAGGACTTGGAGTATAATCTGCTTTCAGGTTGGAGGATGCATAATTGCATCTTATCAATAAAATTTCTAGTTTTCTTTTTTAAGAAAGGAAAAAAGAAGTGGCAACAACTTTGTGTTGGATGACTATTTATGCTGACACACCTAACATTGAATATTCAAAAGGCTGCCCAGGAACACTTTCAGTATATTCTCAAGAAAACCACTTGGCAGGCATGAAATTACAATTATAAAAGATCATCAGAGCACTAGCACTATGTCAGGTCCGGAAATGGATAATAGATGCAGCATTAGATTACATTTCAATTCAATTTGTATGGAATAAGTCATTTCTAGAACCCAAACTAATGACCCGGCAAACAACGCAACAATGCTTACATTGGTGTCGAAACTCCCCTCCTTTCACCACTTTGAAGTGGCAGCTAACAGACGAGTTATAGCAACCAAAGTCATAGCCTCGCCCAGTTAACAGCCTAAAACAGTAGGAAACCAAATATTAACAGCCACAACTAAGGAAAGAGATTTGCACCTCATTTTGATTCCCTGCAAACTTAGCCGGCTTAGTCAGAAATTCTAATTGACTAATGAATGCCCTGCAAGATAGAATCAAAATCTGTATAACCCACACCGAGCTTCTGTAGGTAATTAGCATGAATTTTTGAACAAACTGAAGGTCTAAATACTTGAAAGCATACATCCTCCACCAAAAATAAAGAACATCATATTGTCACTGAAAATTGCCAGTATATTCTGAGGAAGACATACCCTTTTTTTTAATTACTGAGGAAGACATACCCATAGTCAACTAAGGCAAATATAAACCGCCAAATACGGGAAATAACAATTCACATTACAATAACTATAGGATAGATTTTTTTTTTGGTGGGGGGGGGGGGGGGGTTACGTGCATATGCGTACAAAGAAGATTTTTTGTTTCAAATTTATTAAGTCATATAATTTAAATCAAACGTATCCAATAAATCATATGATTTAGATCATGATTATAATGACTTTCTAAACAGTAACTAAATGGCTCTTGGTCTACATTTTTGAACGAATTTTTGTTTCTCATACTTTTACAAGACAAACAATACCATGGTTTCATAATTCAATGACCTTTTCTCCAATGACAACTCTTACATATTAAAGAGCAGATTTTGAGGATGACATGAGTACCATAATGGATAATTCATATTATCAAAGATGGCCATTTTCTCAATCTAATGCTTCTTTTCGTACTATGACCACGATCACTATATAGACAACAACTTAGAACCCACTCACTTTTGGTAAATTGATCTAAAAAATCTTCTCATACCTCAAATTGGAAACAGCAAAATTAAGCACCAAAATTTTTCCGTTAGTCTCCCCTTGCATATGCAGAACAGAATTCATTAAGCGAGGAAAGCAGAATCTCAGCAAACTTGAGATCTAAGAGAGCATATTATCCAGTTTAATTGAAACCAAAAAGGTACTAGAAACCTTATGCTTGACCATGCGTTCACGAATTAATTTTTGCTGACACAATGATTGAAGAAATTGGAGAGATGCTCCGCACTGCTGACAAATATGATTCAATCCGTGTTCAGCAGTAGGACCAGTGGTTCTGGTCAAATCAGCACTTTCATCTGATAACCTAGCTTGTAGAAAATCAATAGCACCACAAACTGCAGCAAATGCAGCATTAATGAATATGTCAACCTGCAAGATTACCCTTAACAGTAAGTCTTCCGAAAATAACCACCACCAGAAGCACAACGCAAACAACAGACCAAAGACTGAATTATATAAGTGAAATCACATATGGGCAAACTTGTACCTCCTCCCACAAAGCATAGTACCTCTAAAGAAAAGAATGAACCACACTACCTTGTTATATGCAAGCAACACCTGAGCAAGGTCTTGTATTTGTGAAGAGATACTTGCTGTCAACAAACACAGACCAGACGCAACCAGAGTCGAATACAAATGAACCACATGGTTTGAAGAATCAAGTTCCTAAAAACCAACAAATCTTAGTATACAACAGTTGTAAACTTCAAAATAACTAAATTGAAAAGGAGGGAAAAAGAAACCCCCACCTGTTTACAAGCAGCGAGTATAGTTAGTGAGTAAAATATCAAGTCAATCAACTGCTCCAACACTTTGACATCATCCAGCAATATCTGCAAAAGAGTTACAGAAGCAGATGCAAAAGTTGCCTTATAAGTTTCTTTCGAACCCATTCCACCAAACAAGAGAGAAAAAAAAAAGAATATTTTCTGGTGGAATTCTAGAGAACTGATCAAAGGATATCAGAGAAGTTATACCTCACAAGAAAACTTATGAGGAGCTGAGATGGTCCTTAAAATAGCAATACGATAGCATTTTGCAAATGATACACAGGATTTCATAAGTAAGAAAGAAGGGCGACATATGAGGATACGATAGTCCCCCCCCCCCCCCCCCAAACAAAATACCATAACGTTTACTTCTCTCTCCTCTCCCTTCCTCAACCACCCTCAAGGCTCTTTTCACCTCTCTCTGCCGCTACCGACTACTTCCCCTCCCCTTTTATCCTCAAAACCTCTCTCTCTCCTGGTAAACATCTGACGCTCAACTTCGGTGATTTCCCCAGCCATTTGTGTCATTCCGGCCGCCGCAACAAGCAGTCAGAGAACACTTCTACCACTCTTTTCTTCTCAAAATGACTGGATCTTCATGATCTAGCTCAGACCTTCAACATGTAAGTCACTGTAACAGCGGAATCGGCTTAGGCTTTTCTGGTCAAGCTAGGTTCTACGCCAAAAGCCTCGTCGTCCTTATCCTTTGCACAAACTGATGCTGATAATGGTAGACGCTTCTTTGCTATCAACCCAGAAGTTGTTGCTAAAAATAAGCTGAAATGGATTTCTAACAATGTCGGATAAGTCTTTGGAAATAATGCTTCTTTCTTCAATATGAAGAAGTTCGTAGAAGAACGTTTGGACTCTAAGGGTCTTCTTGAAATGCAAAGAATAGAAGATATCTTTATCTTTAGACTTCAGTCCGAAGATTCAAACAAAGCATACTTGCCAATGCCTTTTGGGAACAGAGTTCTTTTTGTGTGCCCCTAGGTTCCTGATAAACCAATCCAACACCTAAAACTTGATGTTGTTCATGTGTGGGTTCAATTTCCAAAACTTCGTCTTCAATATTTTAACACGCATGTTCTCAGTGGTCTAGGTAGCCTTAGTGGGAAGCCCATGTTCTCAGGTATATCCGGTGGCAAAATTGTTGTGGGAAGTTCATTTTTTTTCAAGATGAACATAAGATAGCCTCAGTTGACAGTGTCAAAGGCTTTCATAATATCCACCTTAATTGCAGAGCAGCTGGGTCCTCCAATTTTTTGATAGCTTTTGACAAGATTGTGCATTAGCAAGATATTATCTTGAATGCACCGACATTTTACAAAAGCAGATTGGTTTAGGTCCACTAGCTGCGGTAGGAGAGGTTTGATGCGATTTGCAATGATTTTTGAAATGGCCTTGTAACTTACATTGCAACAAGAAATGGGCCTGACCAAGGCTCAATTTGATTTGTAGAATTCTACAGTAAATCCATCCGGACCAGGGGCACTGTCATGTTTCAATGAAAACAGTGTATCCCTAATTTCCTTTCGGTTTATACTTGTTAACAGACCATTGGCCTGTTCTTGGTTGAGCGCTTTCTCCGTCCAGTGTTGGGCAGGAGTTGCTTGGAGGTTGGGTTCTGAGAAGAGGTTTTCAAAAATTTTACAGCCAACAACTTAACTTCCTCGTAATCATTAGTCCAGTCCCCATCCTCTTATTGCATCCTTAAAATCTTGTTTCTTACCGTGTGTGCTTTGACTGATATGTGAAAGAACTGAGTGTTTTTATCCCCTTCTTTCAGCCATTTTATTCTGGCCTTTTCCCTAAAAAAAACGTCTCCTCAAATGAGGAGAGTCTGATGTAGTTTTCTAGGGCATTTTCCTCCAATTGGAGCATTTGTGGGTTTGAAAAATCATCCATGGCACTTTTTTGCGCTATCTCAAGCTCTTGTCTGGCCATGAGCACCTTTTCCGAAATGTTAGCATAGTATTTGTTATTGAGTTGTCTCAAAGGTATTTTTAGTCTCTTCAGTTTTTTTGCTAGTTGAATTTGGGGATTTCCTTGGAGGGGAGTATGCCAACTCTCCTCTAGAATGGTATTGAATCTTGGGTGTTTCATCCAACCTTTGATGAATTTAAAAGGCTTTGGACCTAAGTTATGTGACATCTTTACCGAGAGGACCCCTGGGAAGTGGTCAGATATGGTAGGGGCCTCATAGTCCAGTTGGTAATCTGCAAATTTAAGGTTCCAATCCTCATTGCAGAACATATGGTCTATTTTTGTGTAGACCCTATTGTTGGCATCCCTTTTGTTTGACCAGGAGAATTCAAAGCCACTGGAAGGAATATGGAGGAGATCCATATCAAAAATCCAGTCTTTGAACTCCTGAATGGCATATTTGTCAATTCTTGTGTTGCCTTTTTTCCACTCCCATCAAGGATGACGTTAAAATCACCCATAATGAGCCATGCCTCTTGGCAATGTATAGCGTGTTGGTATCTTAAGGACCTCCAAAAATCCCTACGTTCGCTTTTAGTATTGAGTATGCCACAGAAATCAAGAAAGAAGTTTTATCTGGGGTTTTGTGGTAATACGACATGTGATACATTGTTCCTCTTCATATAAGGTTTGAACTGAGAAGAGGTTAGGGTTATACCCCAACCAAATCCTAGCAACTGAGTTTGGTTGATTATTGTGGATCACATTCCAATTTCCAAAAATTTTTGGAAATTATGGAGTCTTACTTTAACCTCCAGGAGGCCAATAATATTTATTTCCTTCTCTTGAATGTAACGTTTGATTTCTTTTTGTTTGAGAGAGGAGTTTAAACCCCTAATATTCCAACTAGCTAACTTAATCATTAAGGAGGTTGAAGATTGGCCTGATGATACAAATGAACTCCGCAACAAATTAACAAAGTGGAACATAAACAAATGGTGATCAATGATTGGAATCAAAATAAAAGTGATGAGAAGCATGAATATTCCTCCTCTCCATCTGAAGTGCTTCGGATAAAGATAGAACCTCTCAAGGTGAAGAACTAAGCTTGCCAGAGAATGACCTGCAAAGCAGCATGTCCAAGAAAAGGAAGGTATAAAAGGAATCTGAAAGGTATCTTTCCTACTCTGAGGAGGACAATGCAAAGACATGATACTCACTTAGAAGGAAAGATCTTATGACTAAACCTGGTTCTATTGAAGAGGTTGGCGTAGTTCCTTTATACCAAAAGATTTATGAAGGGCAGATGGTGGTGGATAATGATGCTATCTCAGTTAAGCAATATAGTGGAAACAAAAGCAAGAGGAGGCACGGAGAGATAAATCCAAAAGATGATCAAATTTGCTTGTTGGAACATAAAGGGGTTAAACTATCCCTTAAAGCAGAAGAAAGTTAAAAAAATACATACAACAAAAAGACATTGGTGATATGGGCCTTATGGAAGTCAAAGTTAGACAAAAAAATTTTGAAGAGTTTGGTATTAGAGTTTTTAAAGGCTGGGAGGTTGTACACAAACCTCCCAGACACTAGCAAGAATTTAGACTGGATGGAATCCAAATATTTTTAAAGGGAAAGTGCTACATTGTAAGGAACAATGCATCACTTGTAAGATAACAAAGTCCCACTGCATGGTGACTTTATTCTTACAGTGGTGTATGGGCATAATGAGAAAAGCACAAGAAGGGACTTGTGGCACATTCTGAGTTACCATACGAAGCTATATGAGCAGCAACATTAGATCATCATGGGTGATTTCAATAGTATCTTGGATAGTAGAGGGAAAATGAAAAACAAGAGGGTGGACAGAAATGCTATTAAAGAGTTCAAAGAGTGGATTCAACATATGGGTGTCGACAATATTCCTCAAGAGGTTTTGAATTTACATGGTCAAACAAAAGATATGAGGACAAGATTGTCTACACAAGGATAGATCACATCTTCTACAATGAAGAATAGAACTGCAAATATCCAAACTATCAACTGGATTATGAAGCCTTACTCTTTCTGATATTCCCCAGCTGTCCTCTCTGTTAAGTTGGGGCACAACCATGTGCCTAAGCCTTTCAAATTCATACAAGGCTAGATGAAACGTCCAAACTTCAAGGAAACTATTTTGAAAAAGTTAGAAAGATTCTAAAAAAGGAAAATCGTTAGGTTAGATTAGCCAAGAAACTGAAAATATTGAAGGATCCATTAAAAGAATAAACATAAACCGAAAATATTAAAGGATCCATTAAATCAAATTCAACTAATGATATAAGTCTGGACCTAGAACAAGATTTTCAAAATAGCACATATAAGAATCCCACAATTTAGTTCAATCTTTATGGTAGACTTATTTGAATGAAACAGAAGCCTAAGAATCACTTCAGATAGTTAAATGCGCAACTCATTTCAATTAATTCTTAAGCATAAGTCACAAACAAAATGTAAACAGTACCACAAACTTGGAAATTTTTTTTCAAGATTTAACAAAACCAAATGGAAAGGCCACAAAACCCAAGAGTCTCACAATATCATCTGTTGACCTCCAAGGGCCACGGCATTTGCATCACAACATGTAACCATCATTCTAAGAGAGTATTGTTTTCAATCAAAACATTTAGCGTATATCACTTCAAGGGATCCCCTGTAGCTATAAGCCTATAATAACCTATTAACAAAGTTTTCCATAGACATCAAAGTTGAAACCACGTGGAGGAAAAATGTCAATTCCCCAGAGAAAAAAGGTACAGTAACAACTACGAAAAGAAAGCACAACCATATAACGCTGCAGGAGACAAAACTGAAAATTGGTAGGTTCAATTACTAAAGCACACATGACAAACATAAAAGTAGTACAGTACTTGAGCTATTTCATTTTTGTTTCTCCCTTTTCTCATTTTTCTTTTCTTGGTGGTGGTTGTTAGAAGGATAGAAATGAAATTTGATGGAGGATTGTCTAAAAATCCCAGACATAAATCACAAAAACTTAGATGGAAGATTTGCTCTCGGTAACCCTCCATCCATCCAACACCACCTCCCAAAACAAAAGAGCCGAAGAGAGGAGAGGATCTTGTATCTTCCTAAAAGACTTAAACAGAGGAGCAATTGATGGAATGCCTAAGGCACAATAACACTTGGGGAAACGGCAGCATCACAGGCCAATTTTGGAGCATAAATTGAGTCTATCTCATCGTCAGTAAAACTTGCAAGTCGGTGAGAGAAAAGCAAGGTATTCTCTATTTTTTTTTTTTTTTTTGTAATTAAAGCAAGGTATTCTCAAACAAAACAAAATAAGAAGTAACCAAGATTTGGTATCAAGCAACCACACAAAGCAGATTCAGACCCACCATGTGTGTGTGTGTGTGTGTATTACACATTCAAGAACGAATAAACAGAATATAACAGAAAGATATCTCTTTTCCAAGTGAGAAATATGAACAAATTAGGTAATTTGAATTGAAACATACCCGCTGGTTCCCTCGTATTAAGTAGCTGTCAAAAGCTGCATGGCTTTTCCTCCTTGGAATTTCTCGTTCTCAAAATCTGCGGAAGTTCTCAACGAAACGCATAGCAAATAACAACTTCATGCGTATCCTAGTTGCCTGAGTGAATAAGCAACCATCTCCCGATCTTTTGCACAGTGCGATGATTGAGTGAACAATAAATGCCCGTAGATTTTGTTCGTTAATGCAGGGACTTCTTTAAAGGGGAAACGAAAAAAAGACAAATATCAGTTAATGGATAGAAGCAAATGTCGCCCTAATTAACAACTTAAAAACGTTAGAATATTTAAAATGGATAAATATCGTAAAACCCCAAGAACGAACACGGGAAGAGTAAAGAATCAATTTCACAACAATGAAAAAAAAAAGATTCTTTTAAGGGGAAACGGAAAAAAGACAAATATCGGTTAATGGATAGAAGCAAATGTCGCCCTAATTAACAACTTAAAAAAGTTAGAATATTTAAAATGGATAAATCTTGTAAACCCCCAAGAACAAACACGGGAAGAGTAAAGAATCAATTTCACAACAATGAAAAAAAAAATTAACATGACTGAAAAAATATATAAAAAGATGACCGGGAAATACCCCGGCTGACGGTAAGGAATCCTGAGCCTGGTGGAAGAGAAGGAGAGGAAAGATGACAAAGAAGTCGGAGGGAGAGCGGAAGAAGCGAGGGAACTGTCCCGAAACGCAGACGATTTGCTACAAGTAAATTGGCGGTGGCGTTGGCGTTGGCGTTGGCGTTGGCGTTGCAATTTTGAATAATTTTATACAGATTGTGGGCGGCGGTTGCTTGCTGGATAACGCGGGTCCCTCGGCTGTATCCAGCGGTACTTTCTTCTTAACCTTCCTGTTTCCTTTTTTTTTTTTTGAACATTAAATTTTTTCTCTTTTGGGAGCAACAATTAGAAAACTTGGTCGGAGAGTCTTTTTTTTTTTTTTTTGAGGCAAGTTATTACTGATTATACATTTTATTTGTTTTATTTAATAAATTTAGACTATATGACTCAATTTTCTTGATATGATATAATATTCATTTTAGTCCTCCAAGTGTGATCTTTAATATAATGTGCATGTATACACTTTGTTTTAGTGATAGTCTCGTTATTTTATTGGAAATTGCTCTTTTTATAAATTGAAAATATAAAATAAAATTATTTATAAAACTTATAAAGACTCTTTAACAAAAATATCATGATTATAATCATAGAACCAAATAGTATCAACATTTACTTAAGAGGAACTTTATTATATGCAAAAAAAGGAACTTTACTAAAACGACACAAAATAAAACTGCAGCAATAAATATTTATGAATTCGTCTATCAATTATTCCTAATAGAAAGGGTCCGAACATGTCACTACCAATCTATACAAAATGAAAGTATGATTTGATGTATTTAAAATATTCCACCTCCAAACCTAAATTGATATATCTCCTAGTGTAACTCTACGATCATGGAAAGAAGACGTTATAATAAAAAAAAAAAAAAGTAGGTATATTTTGTGTTAATGACATTTTTATTATTTTAAACAAAAGCTGCTTCGTTTATAGAGTGAAAATATAAGAATAAAATATAAGTTAAAGTTATATTTAAAAAGGTTTGAATCAAAAAAATCATGATTATAATCATCAAATCAAAAACTACCGATCTTTATGCAAAAAGAGCTTGTTAAAACAACACTCACAAATAAAATGCAACCATAATATCTGTAAAGTTCTATCATTTATTCCTAATAAGAAGGGTTTCAACATTATCATTATCAAGCTATTTTTAACCATACATATTATTTTTATTTATTTATAGTATCCGTCTAAAAGCCCAAAATCACTGTGTATATGTTGGATTATGACGTGGGCTGGGAACAATCTGAAATATCTTTTCATAGAGTGAAACATTTTTAAAACAAAAATGTCTAGTTTTAACATATGTTTATGGGGATAGGATCTCCTCACCACAACGGGACACGGTGACGCGTGACTGCGTGACACATGACAGCAAAGAGTGGTGAGGAAAGTAGGGATGAGTAGATCCCAACCCATGTTTATGTGTCTTTGAATATCAAAGTCGAGTTCGGGTATCTTTAAAGTCAATTCAAACTCAAATTAAATTTAAACTTTTTTTCAGCAAAAATGTAGTTTCTGAATATTACATAATACAAATGCAAAATTCCCATTTATCTAAGATTATTGCATCAACCCTACTTTTTAATTTAATGTTTACATTAAATAAAGATGTAATTTAAAGAAAAAATATACATAATCTTTGTATGTGTGTATTGAACTCGAATATGCTCACAAGCTAACAAATCGAACATCAATCTGTATTCGATTTTTATTGAACCATCAAGCAAAAAATTCAATCAAACTCGATTGATTCATGATACTCTTTAACTTATTTGCAACCTTAATTATAACCCTACGCTGATATGTAAGGAAAATGAGATAAAAAGCGTGTGCTTTTGTGTTGGCAGAAATAAATTGTTTCTTAAAATAGAAACCAGACATCATAACTATAGATAATAATTAAGAAAAAGTTTATTGCACTTCCCACAAAGTTATTATTCAGTCTTTTTAATCCCTTTTGCATTTTTACCTTTGCAAAATAAATTATTTTTACATAAAATAATGACATAATTTAGAAAGGCATATATTCTCATATTAAAGAGAATGCTACAAATTTAAATGAGTGCTATATTAAATATTTACACTCTACTTGGTCATAAAAATATCATCATACCTGTTCAATCAAGTATTTAATCAAAACATCAATTAAGATGAAATTTTCAACCGTGTTTACCATAATAGTTTCTCAATACAGTAATTCACGTTATTTATGAAATAAATCTCAATGAACAATTTGTAAATTATTTTAACAATTTGACGTTAAGTTGTGTTTTACCAAGTGTGTGTTTGACGATGTCTGATAATATTTTTGGAATGCATAAAGTATTATTTATACTAATAATCAAAAACCATTTAAATCACATGAAACTAAACTTAATTATAAGGTAAAGATAGATATCATAATTACAGTATTACCTTAAAGCGAGAAGAAACAGTAATTTGGAAAAATACAGGGGAGACAAATGTAATCAACCACTTTTTATAGTCCTCTTTTTGTTATCCTCTGTAGTATACTACTGGGCCTAGTTCCAACTTCTAATAATATATCTAGGGTTCATCTAGGGTTAGACGGAGATGAGTGTTCCAAAATTATGCATCAATGATGATGCATTTGAAGGCCAAAGGCGATATCCCCCATGCTTCAAAATACTATAAGAAATCATCCAAACTACGGATGCTTGCCTATATAAACCAAGATAGGACGTGGATCGACGGCAGTCGAGCGAACTCTCGTTAAATTCTTGCGCTAGTTACCAGTTTAGTTTTCCTTTGACACCCATTTTCGAAGGTGCTTTCTTTCCGGGTATGTTTGATTCGGGAGGTTCTGCTTCCTCTCAAAAAGTATGTGTATCCGTTCCAATTTGTCATGTGTTAAAGAGGTGTATATAAGCATATATTTATGTCTAGAAATAGACCAGTTTTTTGTAAATGGTTGTCTATTCCATATTGTTTTTTCAGAGGTATATCTCGGTATTTCCAATTTCAAAAGTGATTTTGTTTTCTTTTCTAAATTCCACTTGTGCTCTTCATGGTTGCTGAAATTCAAATAGAATCTTATAACATCTTATGGACTTTCTGTGCCATGTTCCATATAAGTTCGAAAGATCCGAACTTTTTTTCCTCTAAAGCTGCACAAACGATAGTCTAGTGTTAGTTTCTGTGCCTTATTTTAATTGGTGAACAAAAGCATGTGCTTTTATGTTGGCTTTTTTTGTGTCTTAAAATGTGTAGATAGATGGAGTTATGGCATTATTAGGGCCAAATGGTTGCTGCAGTCATGCATGTTCATATTGGTTTGTTTAATGAACTTGGTCTCACACAGGTTTGTTTTTAATTTAAATATGGTCTCACATCGGTGTCCTTTGGATGTAAATTTTCAGATTTCAGAGTTTTATGGGGTGTTTTGCACATCACCGGCGACGTGCTAGATAGATGTATGAATTTTATAGGATTGTAATGAATTAACATTTATTTTCGTTGAATTTGCAAAGTCTTGGACCATTCACATTTTGATACTTCTCTGGCAGACTAAGGCTTTTGCAACCCAAAGCACCACTAGCCAATAGCCATGGTTGAAGAAGATCGGCAGCTATCAAGGAACACTGCCAAGTCTTTCCCTGTGAAACCCAAACTAAAGCCCGCTACAAATAAGTCTACACTTACTCCAGAATCCAAGTACTGGCGCTCCTTCAAATCCCCCAAAGATCCCCAAACCCAAAGACTAGCTGCCTCCATATCATCTGTTTCTTTTTCTCCAACTTCTCATGAATTTGCTATCACGCACTCTGCCTCTGTTACCATATTTTCAGCACAAAACTCCCAGCCCAAGTGCACTATCTCATCTAGCTTCTCCGATGTTGCCACGTCTGCCTCGTTCCGTTCAGATTCTCGCCTACTTGCTGCTGGAGACCTCTCTGGCTCTATCCATATATTCGATATCAGTTCTCGTAACCCCCTACGTTCACTCTGCAGTCACACCCGAGCTGTCCGTTCTGTTCAGTACCCTCGCATTGATATGCTTCATCTGTTTTCTGGAGGTGACGATGCCATTGTGAAGTACTGGGATGTTACTGCTGAGACCCCGCTTTTGGATTTGTTGGGCCACAGAGACTATGTTAGATGCGGTGATGTGTCTCCCCTGAGTGATGATATGTTCTTGTCTGGTTCTTACGATCACACTGTACGTGTTTGGGATATTCGAGTTTCAAACTCAGGTGCTGCTATGGAAATCAATCATGGTAAACCCGTGGAGGATGTGATTTACTTGCCGTCTGGAGGTTTGATTGCCACTGCAGGTGGCAATTCAGTGAAAATTTGGGATGTGATTGGAGGTGGGAGACTATTGCACTCGATGGAAAGTCATACCAAGACCGTTACTTCAATTTGTGTAGGAAAAGTTGGGAAGACAAGCGGCGAGGAGGCCCAGCAATACAGAATCTTGAGTGTCGGACTAGACGGCTATATGAAGGTCTTTGACTACACAAAGTTGAAGATTGCTCATTCGATGAGGTTCCCTCATCCTTTATTGTCTATTGGTTTCTCTTCAGATTGTTCAACTAGAGTGATTGGGACTTCAAATGGGACATTGTATATTGGAAAGAGGAAGACGAAGGAGAGTGAGATGGGAGAGACAGCACGGGATTATGCTGGGCTGGGACCTGTGGCAGAGGAGAGGCAGATGCGGGTGCTAAGGCCATCTAATTTCAGATACTTCCGTCGAGGGCAAAACGAGAAACCGTCGAAGGGTGATTACTTAATAATGAGGCCAAAGAAAGTCAAGTTGGCAGAGCATGACAAGTTGTTGAAGAAGTTTAGGCATAAGTTAGCTCTGATTGCTGCTCTGAATGGGAAAAATCCTGAGAATGTGATGGCTGTTATGGAAGAATTAGTAGCAAGAAAGAAGTTGATGGCTTGTATTTCGAATCTGGACCATGATGAACTTGGTCTAGTGTTGTCCTTTATACAGAGGTATTCCACCATGCCGAGGTATGCAGCGTTCTTGATGGCCTTGGCAAAGAAAGTGATTGATATCAGAGGAGAAGATGTCAGATCCTCTGATGAGTTAAGAGTCCACATTAGAAATCTCAAGCGAAATGTTCAGGAGGAAATAAGAATACAGCAATCCTTGCAAGAAATACAGGGAATAATTTCACCATTAATCAGAAATGCGGCAAGATGATAATATTTGTTTAGGGTATGTGACAGTAGACTCAGCGTTGTCCAATTTTTGAAATGTAGTGGGAACGGAGTGTGCAAATTTTGAGTTTCTTTTCTATTTTTTCCTGCACCCAACCCCACACACACACCCCCCCCCCCCCCCC
>AP025074.1:30881517-30949150 GCA_036186865.1 Eustoma russellianum
CCCCCCCCCCCCCCCCCCCGAGTGGCGTGCTGGCAATGGTGTCACAACGAATTCAACGTCTCGATTTGTTGTCAGTGTATTTTATCAGGAAAGAAATGATCAAATTGCCTTTTCATGTTACCCTTGTCTTTTAAGTTCTGTACTCATGTCTCCATGTCTAATACGTCTACGAAAAAATCATAACAGAGTATTTCGCTGGGAGCTCAATAACTGGTAGACATACTTTTATTTTATGCCGAAACAGCAAATTTGCAGAAAGGAGTTGGCTCAAACGCTGTTTGTATTTTTTCGATTATGACTTAGTAGTTAATGCTTAATACTGTTGAATAAAGACTTGAGTAGTCAACAGAAAATAGTTATTGAGCTCGTCATTAAAACAATAGCACCTAGGAAATTCGATGCGTATAAAATGGTTGTCTTTCTTAACAAATCTTTATATAATGTGTGTGATGAAGAGGTTGGTATAAGCAGATGATCTTTAAATGACAAGCTTTTTCATGGATGAAAATGAAGGGAAGTTACTCTTAATGACATGGTGAGCTAATTGAAAGAAAAAGAAACATATGAAAGCAGAAGCTCGGGCAGGCAGAAGAGTTGTTGCCGTCCGCGCTTAAAACTTGAGAGAACAAGGGACATGGTACAGACCAGAAGAATAAATTCCTTCACAAATCTCCATAGAAATAAAGGAGTGGAAGCTTTCGGAGTCAATGTATGACCTTTTCACTATAAAAATAGAAGACCTACTTATAAACCCGGAGAACACCAAACGGGAGCATGTCAGAAATCAGCTCAACAGAGGGATTGTGCCAGAAGACATTGATGTCCACTTCTGGGTTAATAAAGGCTTGGTTTCGAGAGCTTCCATCAGGGGTGCTTGATGGTCTTTCGCTTGAACAGGTCTTACAATATAATACAGAGGAAGATTCTGTTGAACTCATAGAACAATTAAGACCGACTGATATAGCTTTGCTAAACTGGGCAGTAGATCTTATGGCTGATGTGGTTGAGCATGTGTCCAAAAAAATGAATGCCAGAAACATAGCCATGGATATTGCCCCTAACATGACTCAGGTACTTAATAATTTTTACAAAGTGAACATCTGAATGCTTGAGATATTCATCTGAATCTTTGAGATAGTGTATTGCTTCCTATGTAAGGATACTGAAACCTTTGCTTTCTTCCTCTGGGTCAGATGTCCAATCATTTGACTGCTCTGATGCATGCGGTTCAAGTCATGAACTTGTTGAAGACCCTGATCATGAGGACCCTGAGAGAGCGTGGTGAAACAATGACCGGAGAATATTCACCTATTTCAAGTCATTCGACTAGGCAAACTGATGATGAAATGGGCAAGCAAGAAGAGATGGATACCAGTTCCGAATCTGCTGGACCTACATCAGACGATGATGCCCATCTCAGCCACAGGAGTGACGAAAAAGATGGAGTCATTAAGTGATATTGAAGAAAGCTTCTTGAAACAATTGGATGAGAGTGCGAATGCGAAAAATGATTTCAAGAGGCAGATGGACGGAATTCTAATCAACCATGTTAGTTCCTCAACCATTGATGCATATTCGTGCCCTGACTGTAAAGTAGGGAGCTCCTCCCTGAGCACTATGAAGAGGATTCAAGAATAAGTACTACTCTATTTCTGCGCGTTGACAAAAGGGGAGTTGGAACAAATTGCAAAAGCAGCTAAGATGAGGTTATAGTGGAAAGTATTCCGGTACCTTCACATCCCTCACATCTGGGCGTTTCGAAATGAATCTAACTGGAGTTTCATAGTTCACGTTTAGGAGGTAGATACTTTCATTTTCCCCAAGTTTGCTGTCGCGTCATTGCATTACTTTGTGTATAAGTTGCATTTGGTCAGGATTTTAGCGAGACAACGAATGATGTAGTTTGCTGTCTGGGCTTGGTGCTTCAGATTAGGACTGATTTTAGATGCTTGCTTGCTTTTAGCCAAGGTGACTTGGCTCTAAGAGAAATTGTCGTAATTTTGGATCCATGGGAAAGTCGGTGGGGGATTGCCCCATGTACCATAGGATTGACCAATGAAAGAACATGTCTCTGCTGTTCTAATATCAGGCACAAAACTTAATCCAGAATCCTCTGCACACCTAATTTAGAGGCTGATCTTCAAGCAGAAACCTCTGCACCATCTTACTTAGACACCAATATAGAGTACAAAATATGTCCGAAACCCTTGATTCACTGATGTGTGGAGATTGCTCAAACCGGAAAACACTGCATATGGGGAGCTCAATAAGAACAATAAGAGCTAACAGTAGAAGCTACTGCTGCTATCAAGGGAAAATAAATCCTAATTCAAGGGGAAACGTATCTGAACCCTATGCAACTTGCACAGAAAAAACCAGAAAAGCTATCAGCAATAAACTGTGTTCGCACAAGACAGATAAAAGAAATCCAAAGAAAAAGCAATTTAAAACATCGGTTTTGAAACAAAGGCAGAGCAGAAGCTTCAAAAGAGGAAATATTCTGGGTGAAAGGAAGATAAATCAATCAATAAATGATTAATTGTCTAAACAATTTTCAATGTTAAACGAATTGAAAGGCAAAACAATGAATAATTTTACAAGATTCTGAGACTTCAATTCCTAAAAGAAGCTGCAATCAAGATGGACCAGGTAAGATTGATTGCCATATCCATATCCATCACTACCCCCCCCCCCCCCCCTCAACGCGTTCTCTTAACCAATCTTCCATCTACAAAAACCACGTGGCTGTTTCTGGTAGAAATCCACCCTTATGCCCAATTATCAGTAAGGACTACTTTGCTTATTTTCCCGTTTGAGTTGAACCTTCAACTTTTTACCTCCTAACTGATAGCCATTCATCACGTTAATAGCATTTTGGGCAGCTGTTGGGGAGTCAAAACTGACAAATCCTGTACATAAAAAACATTTCGGTAATGGAATAGAGTATCAGATTCAGTTGAAAGTTATAGAAATGAAACAGAACTTTACCAAAGCATTTGCTAACTCTGGTTGCCTTGTCAACAAAAACCTTTGCACTCAAGACTCTACCAAAGGGATGAAAAGCATTTGCAAGTTCTTCATCACCGAATTCTTGAGGAATGTGGTAAATAAACAAATTTGCACCTGGAGGACCTACAATTTATCAATGCGAAATAGAGTATAATCGACATACGTATAGAAAATACTTGAACTGAAATGCTTCATTATGTCATCACCAAAATGGAGATTAAGACATTGCTAAATAGAGAAAAACATGATATCCGAATAAAAATTTATAACCACCTTCAACCTGGCTCCCAGAACTTGTACTGACACTTGAAGATGCTGCCGCTGAACAGGTAAGTGGTGCAGAACCAGGAGAACTCAATGGACGGTGATTAACTAATTGTCCAGGATATGCCACAGGATACTGGACACCAGGTACAGCTGGATAAGTAGACCCCACAAAACTTCCAGGTGACATTGCGAAGTTCCTTGGGCCCATTCCATGCGGAAAATCAGGTGTCACTCCTCGTATACCAGTCCCTTGGTTTGCAGATTGGATGACATTATGAAAAGCATGTTGATTTTGCACTGCAGGCAGGCGATACGGCATGACTCCATAAGTCCCAGGAGTCTAGAAAGGCAAATATGTCAAGCTAGATACACATTTGGTAAAAGTCCAAAAAGAGCCAGATAAGGTGAACCTAAAATCCAGAGCTTTGAAAAGGGAAAATGAGAAAAGCACACAATTTCTACGTTATGAATTACATCAATTACAATGAATAGTTTCAATCGAAAGACCTGATAACCATATCCATTATATGGTGGCATATAACCCATTGGTAATGCTCCAAACAAAGATGTGTGCTGTCTCGAGCCAGAATTCGGCACATTAGATGCCTGCGACATGGCTTTTTGAGCCCTCCGGGCTTGCCTTTCTTTCTCTGTGTCGGCCCATTTAACCACCAAAGGAACAGTAGAACTCTAAAGGAAAAGGAAGCAAAAAGACTAATTAATTTTCAAATTCAATACGTAGAAAAAGATACTCGTTTTTTAAAGGGGAAAAAAGGAAATATAAACTCACAATCCTTTGGTATTTGAGATTTGAACAACTAAATTCCAATGGGCTATCTCAAATTTCATATTTACAATTTAGAGGCATAATTTTTTCCAGACTCCAAATGATCTTCACGATTATACATACAGAAAGGAATATAACATCTAAATGCTGTTACTTGTCTGTAGAGTCAAAAACTTCTTGAACAGAAGCCAGACAGAAACTATATAGATATTGGTTGTATCATTATATATTAGTTCTCGGTTAATTTTCTTCTTCTCTCTCTCTCATTGGGATGACTCGAAAGATTGAAAGCAGACAACCTCCATTTTATGCTTTCCATTAAGGGCCTCTATGGCTGCTATTGCCTGTTCTTTTGTCTCGTATTTTAGAAAGGCACATCCTGCCAAAAATAGAGACAACCCAGAGAACAAATAAGTAACATCATTTCTAAGTGCCATGTCAAGCCAAGCCAAGAGGGGATCTTGAAACGCATACCTTTGCTAGTTTGTTGAGGTCCCTTCAAAATTTGCAAGTCCGTAATAGATCCATATTGAGAAAATAATGCAGATACTTCAGCATCAGAGACATTCTTTGGGAGCATACCAATAAAGAGCTTGTGTTCTGATACCCAAATGAAAAAGAAATGGGAACAAGGGAATAGAAAGGAAAGAATTCAACAAAGAAATTTCAAAGGAACATCACAAAACAGTAAACAGATTACAAGACCAACTACGACTAAGGGAAGATTATAGTCCACCTAGTCTTTCCAACTCGCCATCTGCATACTTCACTTGTAATGGACTAGATGCCTGAGTTCAAAGAGAGAAATATTTATATTAGAGAGAGACACACAGAATCCAGCAAGCACACAAAAAAGCAGTGTGTTACATAAAGTTTAAAGGCAAAACAATGCATATACAACAATTACAGTGGTAATATAAAATCTCCATGCTAGAAACTAAACAGCAGTATCATTTCTAGCACAATGATAGTGATTCTAGAAACCACCAAACTAAATGATTACATGGTCTTCCACCAACACTTAGCCAAAGATGCAACATCTCCAACACAAAATTATGCAAAGACAGATTGAAGTGTATACATTTCATTTACAGGCTGAACTTTCGACAGATAGATTTGCATCAGGAGAGAGTATCAAATTATTCTTTTCTTATTCTCTAAATGATTACATGGTCTTCAACCAACACCTAGCCAAAGCTGCAACATCTCCAACACAAAATTATGCAAAGACAGATTAAAGTGTATACGTTTCATTTACAGGCTGAACTTTTGACAGAGATTTGCATCAGGAAAGAGTATCAAATTCTTCTTTTCTTTTTCTCCTTTTCCTTCTAAGAAAAGGTAACTTTGAAGTTTGAAAAGATCAAACCAACTGATTCCTCTATAATGGAACTTGTGAGTCAACACAAAAAGAAAATTGCCACTTGTTGCATTTGACACTAGAAGCGGCACAGTTCTTTCAGATCCAAAGCCAAACTCATGAATTATGTGACTTAAATTTGAGATATGCCAAGAGAATTAGGTCCAGAGGCAATCAAAGAACAGTGAGAATCTGACTGGTGTGTAGTACTACTTGCACAAAGCTAGGAGCTTCTTGAGGACTGTGCCTTCCAATTACTTCACTCATTCTCCTTGCTGCTACCCGTCAACATTGCAATATGCAAGGGTCAAAATTTGAAGATAAAAGGATGGTCTTGGCATGCTTGTGACTGCCATATAATAAGGTGGTTGTTTTGAATAGGAAGGTGATTTGGCAAAAAAGACCCCATTAGGTAAGACATTGGACTTCAGAAAAAGAAAAGATTTCATTATTTAAATTCTAGATTTTAAAAATGTAAAATAAATCAAAGTATATACATTTTACAAAAGAAAAATATCAAAGGCCAGGTAACTAACAAGCTATGACATGCTAAAGAAAATTACAAAAAAAAAAATGACATGCTAAAGAATTAAACTTCTGAAGAATGTACATATTTGGTTAACCGCCATTTAGCAATGCTTCCGACGCATGTTAGTTTTAGATGCTTGAATACCGTCTGCCAAAGGTTTATCTTCTTTTTTATCTTCTTTCGACGAGATGGACATGTGCTGCACATAAATCATTTGGCCTAATCAACCCCAAAATATGCGCATGTGTTGAGGTTATATTTCCCAGCTAACCGTATGGATACAGGGATAAGAACCTGTCAGATACTTTATTTGGGTGATCAAATCCACGCGCACACACACAAAGGAGAAAAAAAAAAGAAGAAGAAGAACTTTTGCATTGCCACTTATGATCACAGGTTTTTTCACCTATTACAAAACTTGGCATCAACCTGTAAATGGCCTCAAAACATTAAGGAAAACTAAATTTCAAATGCCAAGTACTCTGGTTATCACAATTGGGGTTGGCAGATTTATAGGTATATAATTAATAACATGACCAGAAAAATCAGGTTTAATTGGTAATCCATAACATATATGAGAACAGGTTGCCAGCTATATAGAGTTTTATCCATAAATAAAGAAAAGGTAACATCTTTTCCAATCGACCAAATAAAGAACGAAAACAAATTTACAGGCAGCATTAGATCAACCACTACAATGGAGGGAGGGGGGGCATCAATCAATGTCACATTACAGAAAATAAAAGCAACTAACCCCGGGCAGAGTCTTCTTGTTGTGACACGCGCTAACCGCCTTGTCTGCTTCTTCTCTCGAGGGGCATATCACGAAACAACATCCTGTAAGAAACAGAATGCATCTACTAATTAGGGTTCCTAAATAGCAACCGCATTCAACCCGTAAACATTTTCAAAATAATTAATTGCACAAATCGAACACATTGTCGATCTGGGGAAAATTGAGGCATTGAGGCGGGTGAAAAAAACCTCGAGAAGCTCGCGTAGCTTTGTCTTTGATGATGTTGACTTCATCGACAATAGCAAACTCTTTAAACAACGCCATAAGCTGCGGTTCTGTCATGTGCTTAGGCACTTGACCGACAAACAGCTTCACGCTATCCTCGCTCTGCTTATGCGGGTTTTGCCCCTCCGCCATCAATGCCGAACAGGCAAATCACAATTTTCTCTCTCTTCTTCTTCTTTCCCTTGTGGATGACGCACAATGTTGCGTACAGGAACACAGACACTATGGATTTTCTCTCTCTTCACCGTCACTTTCTTCTTCTTCTTGTTCAAGGCGTTGACAATTGCATGCTGATCTCTTTTCTCTTTCTTTGTTTTTTCTCTCTCTGAATTTCTCACACAGTGTCGTCCCTTCGGAGAGATTGGGGATTTTCTTTTCTTGAGGCTTGTCAATGTTAGATCTTCGACCCTTTTAATTACACAACTTGTAATAACTGTACAATATATATGAATCAAACTGGAGCCGACATTAGTTGCCCTTTGTGTTTAGATTTATTTACCGAAAGGCCACTGTCAACCGTTTTGTATTTTTATTTTTAGTAGTACTAGTTTTTCTTTTCTTTTTTCACCGGGAATGGTCAACGGTAAAGCCAAAAAGGCAATGTCGGCAATGACTGTTGTGAATGATCCCACAGACAAAACGCCTTATGGATATTGTTACAATGACTTACTCTATAGACAAACTTTCAACTTCTATTTTCCTTTAAATCAACCGTCTAAAATTTTGTTTAGTTTATATTCGATTGATATATTACATACAATAAGTTGTCAACTTATCATCTGACGGTTGACATCATCGAATGTCCAAGTAACTATAGACGTGTTAATCTTGATGTTTAAGAACAAACATTTCTGCCTATTTGCTATTATAAAAAAAAGACGTTTTCAGTGTATCAAACTTTTACATTTGCACAAGATCCCAAAAAAATATCGGATCGCTTCGCGATTTGATACAAGCAGTCTTGCTCTACATATTTATGTACATAATGTTTTTAGTCGACTATTTGTATCACAGGTTATTAGAATTTACAAGAACGTTAAGTTTTGTAACAAATTGTTAAGATCTATATGATCATCGATCTGAAAATGCTTTTACACATTATATATTATGTAACAATAGTATATGTAAAGCATGTCAGGCTTAACTCATCAATATATTAATGATTTTACTAATCATGGTCGGTTTGTGAAATTCTAAAAATTAAGTATTAAACTCATTTCATTGAAAGAATCGAGGCAACACTATGCTCGTACACTTTGCCCTTAAAAAAAATATTAACTCGGTCGTCTAGTCTTAATGTCGATAATTAAAAACAAAATCAATAATGTGTCCATCACGTTTTGACATGAAAAAATAGTAAATTATTATTTTGTTGCACTGGTATCTCAGTAATCACATAATAACAAACAGATACAATAATATTATCAAAAGGATCATACATTAATTATAAAATCATCAGCCAAGACCTTAGTTTATTAAGTTCACGATTCTAAACAAAAATGTAGTTTTGGTTGAATCACGACTAAAAACAGTTGTGAAAAGGACACGTTAGGTGAAAGGAAAGACAAAAGAACACTCAGTAAGCTGGGATGAGATCTTCTCACCGCGCGGCCCAGGACGCGACACGTGGCAGCAGTAGGGGTGGTGAGGCTGGATGAGGGTGACCTTCACCCAGCCTCACCACCCTCCCTTTTTGCCACGTGTCGCGCGGTCACACACGCGGTGAGGGAGTAGCGGTGAGGGGATCCTATCCCCAATAAGCTATCCTTCTTCAGTATTGTCAACCTTTTTTTTTTTTTTTTTCTCTTTGTCTTTCTTGAAAACCTGTATTGTCAACTTTCAGAAAACAAGCACGAAATTATTAGTAAGTTTTTGACTACACAAAAAAAAAAGGTATAATAAAATAAGGTAAGTTCATGGCCTTTTCCCCCTTCTTTTTCTGTAAGGATATTATTTGGACTTCTTTAACTTGCCATCATTGCTATTAAAAGATAAAAAATAAAAAATCGTCATGTCATACAATGACCATGAGGACTCCTACCGCCTCATCTTCAAAAAACATGGTAGAGGATGCAAATCAGGAACTCATCGGCCTCATAGGTTAGTGAGGACTTTATGGAAGAATCCACACAAGGTGTCTTCTTACAAACTACGCATTTGGCTTAGCAGCAGTGAAACACTCATACTGTGCGTGTCACTAGAATCAAACTATTAACCTTTTGGAGCAAATCTAACCCAAATACTAAGTGAAGTATGCTTGTAGACTGTCATGATTATTATTAGATTATGCTAGATGAAAGTTTCTTTATTTCTAAATTGTAGCAAGAAACGTCTTTACGGCTTATACATAATTCATTTCAAATAGTTCTAAATCCGAATACTTACCCGTTAAACCAAATATTAGTGACAGAATCAAGTGGACTTTCCAATTCAAAGCTCAGCTGTAATCAGTCAGAGGAGACCTCGTTGATTTCAAATGTTAAACACAATTCGTTTCAGATTTTTTTGGTTCATGAAAGTAAGATTATAAACAATTTAAAAGATATAAATGAGTGAAAATACATCCTCTGCAAACTGGATATGGCGACAATGCACATGCAGGTGTAGCGACAAAAGGAGAAGGCCTCTGTCTTTAAATGAATGTCGTAAATGCTAAGATCTGCTATTCTTCTCGAGACAAGGGGCACCAAGGGCCGGGGTTGGGATCTATTCACCCTCACTTTCCTCACCTCCTTTGTGACCGCACGACACGTGGCAGCAAGAGGGTGTGGTGAAGCTAGATGAGGGTCACCTGCATCTAGCCTCACCACCCCTCTTGCTGCCACGTGTCGCGCAGTCACGCGTCACCGCATCCCCCTTGCGGTGAGGGGATCCTATCCCGGGCTGGGGTGTGGCTGGGGAAAGGTTGTGTTGCTTCTTGTAGCTTTCAAAGAAAATTTATTTTTTTATTTTTATATATAAGTTTTTGGCATTAAGACACAGAAACCTCAGCAAGGAAAAACAAATGAAACAAAATTAGGAATAATTTGAGTTAAAAGACTACTAAAGAGGGTCCAATACTCTTAAAAATAATTTATAAATTTAATATTTACATGTCACTATTTATTTGACAAAAAGTATATATACATACATATATACATTTTAAACTTTGCATACGTATATATATGTACATTAATAATTCGAGTATTTCTTTTTTCCTTTTTACAACAATTCGTGTATTTCTAATTGGCTGTATTTTAAAGACTAAACCGCGTCAAGTCATGTGGCCATATACATCGGGCCAAAAAGTGATGAAAAAAAATTACCCCACTCAACTGACAGAATTTTTATTTATTTAGTAGTGTAAGGGTTAGTGTGACAGCATCAGTTACCTCTTACTGTTGTGAATCCACTCCTAAATATTAAATAACGTACTACGAATATGAATATGAAAGCACGTACTACGAATAGTCTATAACGCATGTCCCTGCACATATACGCCTCAGTCACAAGATAAAAACACGTTTATCCTTGTTGGAGCAAAACTTGAAATCTTTTACCTTAGATAAAAACATATTTGACTCTTTGGAACAAATCTCAATACGAATACCAATCGGACTATATCTTGAGGCTATTTCTCCTTTGTTTTATGTATGGATTAAGTTAGCCTTCAAAAATCATTACTTTTTAATTACTTAACCAACACACATATAAAACACATGTTATATATACATATATACATAACTGGAACTTTTTTTTTTCATATCTATCGTTTCACAGATCATAATGGGCTATAAATTTATTACCTTAAAAAACTGAATATAATAACACCATTGAAATGGCCATGAAACTGACAAGGACTTCGGGCGGAGAAATTGGATTTAATTGAAAAATATTAATTGATTAGTAGCGTGTCCTTAGGCCGGCTTGGATACAAAACATTCCAATTGGCCTGTCTGAGTAAGATACGCTACGATGTTCATGGGTGGCCAACAATTTGGAAGCTGGATCCACTTGATTTCACTAACACAAAGGTTAAGGTAGTATAAAACATCAGAATATTTTAATGAATAATCCTGCTTACAATTGTTATGGTCAAAACAAATATTCTGGAACATAACATTAAACTATATATTACTCTCTTGTTTGGCTTTTTAGAGTCGTGAAATGATAACCAAAACCGATGAAGGTGCAAGTTGAATACGTACGATCGAACTGGTCACATAATAAAAATGAATTATTATCATGAAAATAAATGTACTAGTCATGTAGCTAAGGGATGTGGAAGTAACTATATTAAGTTTCACACATTTAACATCCTAGAATTTAGGTCTAACCATATTGATCACGACGTTAAATGTCAACTTTTTGATTTTCATAACCTAGTTTGAGTTTCTAAAGCTATGTAATTATATGTCATGCTTTGCTTTATTTTCTCTCTAATTTGGGACATGATGTTATATCCGGTACGTTGAAAATAAACAAAAAGTAAATAACCAAGGGAACCTTGAACCTGGGGAATTTTGATGCTGTCGGCCAAAAATGTAGCTGTAAGAACTAGAAGTAAAGGTTAGATAGACCACCATATGGCTATGTTTCCCTGGGATTGTACAGTGGATATGTTTGCTTTTTGGCCTGCAATCTATCACCGCTTTTCCTAAATTGTCATGGTGATTGTATTTTTACTTCGAGAGTCTTATATGTCTTGATAACATGGACAATTATGTCTGTTTTCGTAGTATTAGGCTTGGTTAGTATTATGGTTATAACTAACCATTTTTGGTTAATTTGACAATAAGAAACACACAGGAATGCAGCCGAAAGCTTGGGGCAAAAAGGGAGATTAAGGATAAAAGCAATAACACAACCAAGACAGGGTACATGAACCAAATGTAGATATACAATTTATGCAACTGTGATACACTGTAATATGGTCTACAATGTAATACGTGAATGAATGAAACATAGGCGTTAATATTCTAAGTATGTTTAGCCATTTAATACGGTACATAACTCTTCATTTCACTAACAGTTTCATTATTCGAATCTGGAACCGGGTGGACAACCATAAGATAAACAGTCAGCTTCATGAAAACAAAGATTATTTTTTCAGCAAAATTGGTGATGCTGAACACAACCACCATTTATATATATATATATATATATATATATATATATATATATATATATATATATATATGTGTGTGTGTGTGTGTGTGTTTATAGCTGGGCATACAACAAACTAGTAGATTTGAAAGTCAAAGTCACAAAGCTTTTACAAAGGCTAAGTCTTATTCAAACTCATTAAGCTGAATCAGCTTCATGAAAAACCACCATTTATATATATATATATATATATATATATATATATATATATATATATATGTTTATAGCTGGGCATACAACAAACTAGTAGATTTGAAAGTCAAAGTCACAAAGCTTTTACAAAGGCTAAGTCTTATTCAAACTCATTAAGCTGAATCAGCTTCATGAAAAACCACCATTTATATATATATATATATATATATATATATATATATATATATATATATATATGTTTATAGCTGGGCATACAACAAACTAGTAGATTTGAAAGTCAAAGTCACAAAGCTTTTACAAAGGCTAAGTCTTATTCAAACTCATTAAGCTGAATCAGATTGAACTGTTCGAGTTCGTTTTGTATTCGTCGGTAAACGAATCGAATTTGAACAAGTGTTTGAGTTCGTTTACTAAAACGAGTCGAACTATTGGAGAAATATTTGGCTCGTTTAAAAATGAAATGGTTATCGAACCGAACTCGAATCAATTTTAAAGCCGCTAAACAAATTCGAATTCAAAAACCAGACTCTTCTCGCTTACCAAAGCTTCTTATCCCGCAAGTGTATGGTTTTAGAAGAAACTCTACGAGCTTCTTATCCCGTTAGGTTTTCAGCCAAAAGTCTCAACAATCTTCTTATCCCATTAGTGTAATGTTTTGGAAGAATTGTGATAATTTTGTTAAAATCTATCAACTGACTGTGCAAGTGACCTTTATGCTTTCAAATATATAAACGACCTGTGCAAATGTTTGCTGAAATCGTTTAGGCTTTCGAAATGAATCAACTACAAATTAGCAAAGGAGGATAATATGGAAAAAGAAAGGAAAGAGCATCCAGTAAGGCCATGGGCTGATCTTATATGCAAGATTGTCGACGGCTTGGGTCTCATGGACCTCATGTTGCGTTGCGTCTGCAAGGGCTGGAGCTCTCGATCCTCCGTGTGTTTAGTGATGGAAAGCAGCCGCCTTTGAAAAGGAGCCTTTGAAAATAGGCATCACTTTAGCCGTAATCAAGATACTGAGTATCTTGACTTTGGCAGGAAAATATTGAACAAGATACTCTTACAAGACTTTGTAATTCTATAAATAGCAAAGCATTTTACTCTACAAAATCAATGAAAAAAGTTTTCATTCAACTACTCTATAAACTTCTTCATGGTATCAGAGCATTTTTGGATCCCTTGTGGACTCAGAATTTAGTTCATCACGGTCCAAGGATTGCACTGATTGGAATACTCCAAATCAGACCTCACCAAATAAACAACCTATCTCAAACCTCTTTAACTGGAACTCAAAAAATCATCATAGTTCCAACAAACCATTTCTCAGCCTGGGCTAAAATCAGCACAGAACTTACCTGTTCCAACATACCATTTCTCAATCTTGGCTAACATCAGCACAGAACTTACCTGCAAATCAAATCACGATGTCAGGAAGTGAAGGACAAAAACCAGAAAATAATGAACTAGCAGTACAACTGGTCAGCCTGCTTCGGAACAGTTTGAATCTCCAGGCTCCAAACATCAATACTGATAATTTGTCAATTGATATTAAACTTGGGAATGACAATTATCAGCTATGGGCCACATTGATGAGAAGAGCAATCGGAGGGAGGGGGCAAAGCCAACATATCACCGGTGTACCTCCCTCTCCTCTAGTAAATGACCCCAATTTTGCACAATGGGAAGTAAATGATCATCTTGTATTTACGTGGCTCATCCAGAACATAGAGCCTAATTTAATAAATAATGTGTCGCAGTATCCAACGGCACAAGCTCTGTGGAATGGATTAACAGTGACTTATGGTGTTGAACCTGACTCACTGCAAGTTTTTGACTTGCACAAGCGAGCCTGTACCATAAAGCAAGGAGGAGATACACTTGACGAATTATGGAACAGGCTTCAATCCATATGGATGGAAATCGACCGTAAGGCACCCAATCCCATGAAGGATAAGGAAGACATCACCATTTACAACACCAAGGTTCAAGAACAGAGGTTGTTTCAACTCTTGATGGCAGTTGAAGACAAGTTCGAATCCATCAAGAGAGACCTCCTAAAAAGAGACCCTTTGCCCTCACCAGAAATGGCATATGCAGCCATTCGAAGGGAAGAAGCAAGGATGGGGATTTTAAAGGGAAAACCCTCAGAGAATGAAACCTCATCACAGGGAATAGGGGCTGGATTGCGCTCAAAGGGCAAGACGGACAGCTGGAGGAACGAACCTCCCCGCTCACAAACATCACTGCGGGGAGGTGAAAAAGAGGACAATTCAAGGCTAATCTGCAGCCATTGTGGAAAACGCAAGCACACCAAGAAGGAGTGCTTTGAACTGGTAGGTTACCCCGATTGGTGGAAAACCTTACCCGGACAGAAGGGACACGATGGATCTGGCCATGGAACAACACCAGCGGACACACACAAGGGCACCAGCACTGGTCTTGGAGCAGCAGCGAAAGGCTCTGGCCAGAAAACTCCAGAAACAGAGGATTCCAACGGCAGGAGCAAAGGGGGGCGGGAAGAAAATGGTAGGGTTTGGGAAATGAAAAGGTTGGGGTTGGGAGAGAATTCTCCAGAGAATTCTAGCTCCAAAGTGGAGACCAGCGGCAGACTCCAACTGGGGGGGACGAAAAACTTAGGGTTGGGGAATTTATATTCCCCAACCAAAATCCAGTTTTTCCAATTTTAACCCCTCCTGATTCCTTATTTTCAGTTCAGTCCAAAATACCCAAAATACCCCTCCTTTTACCAAAACACACCCTACATGCCAAATAGCCTCTTCTACCCAACATCAACACCCTCGGTGGATACTAGATAGTGGAGCTAGCGATACAATGACTTATGACCAAAATGATTTCATAACCATGTCCACCACCACATCACCTAAAACACATATTGAAACTGCCAGTGGTGAACTAATTTCGGTCCATGCTAGTGGCACAATTGAAATCTCTCCAAAACTAAAATGGTCTCATTGCCTTTATATTCCCACATTATCTTCAAAGTTATTGTCTATTAGCCAAATCACTAAACAGCTTAATTGTGTTGTACTCATGTATCCTGATTTTTGCCTCTTGCATGACATTCATTTGAGGGAGATAGTTGGGCGTGGCACTGAAAGTGGTGGATTGTACTACGTGGAGGAGGTTGTTCAACAGGGCCAGTCCATGCTTGTTCATGGGACGGCAAATCGTCAGCTGTGGTTGTGGCACCGTCGGTTGGGTCACCCTTCCTTTGGTTACCTCCGTGCCTTATTTCCTTTCTTATTTACCAAGTCAGATACACATATTTCTTGCGACTCCTGTATTCTTGCTAAACATCATAAGGGCAGTTTTCGCCCGAAAAACACTAGAGTTGACCATTGCTTTTCTTTAATACATTCAGATGTGTGGGGACCTGCCCCATCACCCACACCTCAGGGGTACAAATACTTTGTTTTATTCATTGATGATTTTTCTCGTATGACATGGGTCTATCTTATAAAACATAAGTCAGATGTTCCTACTAAATTTATTGATTTCTTCCGAATGGTGGAAACCCAGTTCAACAAAAAAATTCAAATCCTTCGTTCAGATAATGGGGGAGAATACATGTCGCATCATCTACAAACATTTCTTACAACCCATGGCATTATTCATCAAACATCATGCCCAAACACACCACAACAGAATGGCGTCGCAGAACGAAAAAACCGTTTGATACTTGAAATGACTCGGGCTATGATGATTGAAGCAAAAATGCCCAAAGAATTCTGGCCCGAAGCTATTGTCACTGCCACATACCTTATAAATCGACTTCCCACGCGGATACTAAATCAACACACTCCAGTTCAAATATTGTCCACTCAAGTGTCTATACCATCCATCCTAAATCTCCCACCAAAAATATTCGGATGTACTGTCTATATCCATGTTCCTAAACATGATCGGAACAAATTTGATCCTTGTTCGGAAAAATGTGTATTTGTTGGATATGCCACTCATCAAAAGGGCTATCGATGCTATAACCCTCTTACACGACGCATACATATTACCCTTGACTGTATCTTCGTCGAAACCGAATATTTCTTTTCCACCAGTACTCAGGCCCAGGGGGAGACACATGGTGAGCCCTTCGACTGGTTATACAACCACAGATGGACCGAAGAGCCTGCCCAACAAGAGCAAGCAGGTGGTGCCATCACCAAACATACCCAATCCAATGTAGACAATCCTCTAACTGAAGTATCAGGTCCAAGCGACTCTCCCTCCGTGAATGATCAACAAGAGGTAAGTGGATCAATTCCTGATGTACCATCTTTGATTGAATCTACTGAACCATGCTCGCCATGTCACCCTACCATAGTATTACCTGAATCTGAAATTTTTGAATCTATGAATGAGTTTCAATTATGCGCCGAAAATGTTCCGCGAAGAGTTGAAGAGGCTGTCAAACAAAAGAAATGGAAAAAGGCAATGGAAGCAGAAATGGAGGCACTAAAGAAAAACAATACTTGGGAAATCTGCGCACTACCAAAAGGAAAAAAACCAGTAGGATGCCGTTGGGTGTTTACAGTAAAGTATAAGGCAGATGGAACGGTGGAACGATACAAGGCCAGACTTGTGGCGAAGGGTTATACACAAACATATGGTATTGACTACTCAGAGACCTTCTCTCCAGTCGCAAAAATTGATACTATTCGAGTGATGTTTTCTATTGCTGTAAATAAGGAATGGCCATTGTATCAATACGATGTAAAAAATGCATTTCTACATGGAGAGTTAAAAGAAGAGGTGTATATGGAGGCTCCGCCGGGATTCACAGATGAGTTTCAAAAGGACGAAGTTTGCAGACTTAAACGAGCCCTCTACAGATTAAAACAGTCACCAAGAGCATGGTTCGGAAGGTTTACCTTAGTCATGAGGGAAAATGGATACCGGAAAAGTAATGCAGATCATACATTATTTTTAAAGCATAGAGGTGAGTTGATTACATGTCTTATCATTTATGTGGATGATATGGTAATTACGGGAAGCGATAGCGAAGAAATGGTCCGACTCAGAGAGAGTCTGTTCACTGAATTCGAAATGAAGGATCTAGGAGAATTGAGGTATTTTCTCGGAATTGAAGTTCTCCGGACAAATGCAGGAGTATTTATTTCTCAAAAAAAATATATCTTGGATTTGTTGACTGAAGTAGGAATGCTGGATTGTAAGCCAAGTAACACTCCAGTAGTAACTAATCTGAAATTACAACTTAAAGAGGAAGCCCCAGTGGTAGATAAAGAACAGTATCAGAGATTGGGTGGGAAACTCATCTATTTGTCTCATACACGTCCAGACATTGCTTATGCAGTTGGGGTGGTGAGTCAATTTATGCATCGACCACAAAAGGAACATATGGATGCGAGTCTTGAGGTATTTAAAAGGAACACCTGATAAAGGAATCTGGTTTAGAAAACATGGACATCTAGATGTGGAAGTCTTTACAGATGCTGACTGGGCAGGAAACTTGAATGATAGACGATCAACATCTGGGTATTTTTCATTGGTAGGAGGCAACTTGGTCACATGGAGAAGCAAAAAACAGAAGGTAGTGGCCTTGTCAAGTGCCGAAGCTGAGTTCAGAGGAATATCCAAAGGGATTGTGGAAATCTTGTGGCTTGACAAGTTATTAACGGAATTAGGGTTTCCAACGCAACATCCAGCAAGGTTAAAATGTGACAACAAAGCAGCAATCAGCATTTCTGAAAATCCAGTTCAGCATGACAGAACTAAACATGTCGAGATTGATAGACATTTCATCAAAGAAAAGCTGGATGCAGGGGTAATAGAAATTCCACATGTTCGATCTGAAGATCAGCTCGCCGACATTCTCACAAAAGCGGTTGTTGGGAAATCATTTGAATCAACGTTACACAAGTTGGGCATTGGAGGTCCCAATACTCAACTTGAGGGGGAGTGATGGAAAGCAGCCGCCTTTGAAAAGGAGCCTTTGAAAATAGGCATCACTTTAGCCGTAATCAAGATACTGAGTATCTTGACTTTGGTAGGAAAATATTGAACAAGATACTCTTACAAGACTTTGTAATTCTATAAATAGCAAAGCATTTTACTCTACAAAATCAATGAAAAAAGTTTTCATTCAACTACTCTATAAACTTCTTCATTTAGCCGAAATTGATTCGGCCCCGTGCGTGGAGCCCAGCTTTCTGATTGACTTAGGCGACGGTAACATGGAGTTCTACTTCAGATCAAAAGAGATGAAAATGTACAAGATCCCCATCCCTGAGTTGAAACTACCCAATTGCCTGGCGTCTTCCCATGGATGGCTTCTGATGTCAAGACAGCAACAAGATCAAGTCTCCACATCTTCTTCTCCTGCCCTTTGACATGTGCCGAGATAGACCTCCCCCCATTTACTCACTCGGATCTCTACTATCACATTGCAGCATTCTACGCTCCCCCCGACTTCTCCTGACTGCGTGTTGGCCGTGCTGAACCGCTGTCCTGGCGGCGAGACAGTTGAACTGCACATGCTACGGCGTGGAGACGGCGGAGGGAAGAAAGAGAAGGAACAGAAACGGCCGTTGGGGAAATTGACGGGAATGCAACTTCAGCTTCTTCGACGAGGGTAATAAATTATTGGAGTACTGGATGAAGGAAGGAGGGTGGAAAATCTTGAGAATTGTGGATAAATATGACCCGAGTAGTCGACAGATTTCGTTCTAGAACAAGACAGGGCATATGGGGTGGTTGGATAAAGTTCGATTGATGAGACCAAGGGGTGAGGAGGGCATTCTTTCCATATCTATCTGCGGCAAATCCTATCGGGACAATAAGCATCAGGTTCTTATCAACACTCAGTTCATATCGTCCGAAAATGGAGTCCCCTGCCTCCATTTACTTGTGTTTGTCAATATTAAATGACAATTTCTTGAGTTTTGTCCTCCTAATACCAAAAACAGTCCATCTAAATTGACATTTAATACTTAAACCAATACTTATTTATCAAATCATTCTTTTCTTACTTTCTAATAAAAAATGTTACACGAGTGAATAACATTTTCCTACAGATATAACTCATCCGCTTCAAGCGTCCATGTAAAGTAACAAGAAGTCACAAAATATGTATCTCCATAAAAGTTGGGTGACCAACTAATTTCATGAAGTATACAGTAACGTGGTGCTAATGGGTGATAGTAGAGATGGGCAATATTTGGTTCGACAGGGAAAGAGAATTAATTTTATGGCTTTATGTATTTCTATTTCTTTTATAAAAACGGGTTCAACTATTCGAAGCTGACTGTATTGAACTTCAGTTTAAAGTAATAACACAAAGTATAGGACGAAATGCTGCAGCCTAAAAAAAAAGGTATGTGAAACAATACATCCACCATCTTTTATTATCTTCACTCATCAATTACTAAACTTTTTTACTTAAAGAATTCAATACATTTAAAAATATTCCTGATATGATAACCATTTTAAAAGACCAGCTTTGGTCAAATAGGCCCTCAAGCATAGCTCAGTTCATATTCGGATTGAGAGTTACAGAGATATACGATTCGATTCCAGAGACACATTCAGTGTGGGTGTTCACTGTTATCTGGGTCAAAGGCCCAGTCTGCAATGGACACATTGTGTGGGCTCCTTGTGTATGACCTTCCTGAACCTAAGAAGACGATGAACTCTTGAATTATATCATCCACAATAATCTTTGAGTTTGGAACGGTAAGGACCCTCAAGGTGGCCTTTTGCTCCAAGCTTTCATCAAGTGGTGAAAGTAAGAGTAAAACCATTAGGTGTGATTGGAGAGACGAAACATCCACCTAATACAAACAACTCAACTGAAGTTTTGAAAAATATGAAGAAAAGGACAAGAGAATGTCACGGACGATGGGAGCCAGCAAAAAAGGCCAACCCCACCACCTCAGAAATGGACCGTTTTCAGAACCACCTCCACATTCATCTGCTCCTCTCATGTGTTTCTGCGAGAGAATCATTCGTCAATCTGTCTCCTTCTCCATAGCTACACATGCAACCCTGTCCAAATCCCACCACATCCAATCATCTTCTGCCACCTGTTATCCTCTGTCCCTACTACCACATTTTTCACCCTTCATCATTGTTTCATAATGTTGATTTATAACGAATTCCCATGTGTCATTTTTTCTGTCCAAAAGAGAGGCACATAGTTCTTTTTCAGTTAGCAGAGACTTAATTCTAATTCTAATGGCTGCTGCAGCCATGAGGTCACTAATTCTGATGTCGATTCTCATCATTCTTGTTGGAAGAATTTCAGCAGCAGCAGTTAAGATTATTGGAATGTCAACTATTTCTGCTGCACCTGCATCGCTACCAGAATCTCCCTTGGCCTCGCCGCCCTCAGCACTATCCCCTGACATTAATCCTCTGTTTCCTACAACGGGTGGTCCGGCGTTTTCTCCGGCGGACTCCTCATTTCCCACCATTCCTTCCAGCCTCAGCCCACCGAATCCTGATGCACTAGTGGCTCCAGGCCCTTTTATGGCTTCTTCACCACTTGGCTTACCAGCTTTCTCAGGCGCCGCGCCTGTTTCAACTAAGCTTTTCTATCCTGTTATGTTGGCGTGGTTGGTTTTGCAGCTGTGAAGGAGAGATGAGCTTCATTATCCACTGTTTTTCATTTTGCCTTTCTTTTCACTGAGCTTATCCTTTTGTGTTTTCTCTCTTTATTGAACTTACATTTTCAAACTTAGTATTAAACTTGTTGAGACTACCTTTAATAGACAATGTTGTACTTGTACCAGGTGGGTTGTTGGGTTGATATACAGAGTATTATAAATCAATAGTATTTATTATGTTGGAATTGATTAATTGGATGTTATCGTTGTCCATTCCCTTGTCATTATCATTGTCATCGTTATTGTGTAATTATTATCAAAAGGCTTTACCAAAGAAATAAATGCAGTATACAAATAGGGAGTGTTTGTCACCAAGCACTAATTGGGATATAAATGTTGTTTTTTTACTTGTGCATATTATATCAACCAAATCAAAAAATCCAAATAATCTATTCCATAGAATTAATACGATTAAAAAATGATCATATTTGATATTGCTCTAGAAGAAAATTATAAATTGCAACATAAGATCTACAATGACTTGAACTCTAAATGACTCGACTATCTGCAGCACCAAACGTAAAGGTAAGGTTGTGCAAGTTTGTATATGTCTTCAACCTAAGAGCAATACTCATCTAGCTTTATACAGAATTAAATGCAATACTAATGCCCGAGTTTGTTGGATTACACTAAGCGCAGGTGAAAAAAGAAAAGGTCCAATAAGACGGAGAGCAAGACAACCATGATTCTGAGATCAATTGAATATTCTGCCCCAAAGTGTATCCTTGAATTTGTTAAACTCATTGCCCTTGGCTTTCTGCTTCTTGGGAGCAGTGTCTTTAGTTGCTGCTACTCTCTGCTTCAACTTTATGTTCTCCTCTCTAAGCAAGTCCATGGCAATGCTAAGCTGTCTGATGACCTCTCTTTTCTCTTCATCCTTTATCATCAGCTGCTCCTTTTGGATCCTGTTATCTTCTTCAAGTCTCTCCACTTCTTCCTTTAGCTTCATCATCTCTTCCTCCACCTCAGCTGTTCTTGGTTCTTTTCCAGAATGCCCTGCTTCTTCTGGTTCAGGATCTTCAACATCCGATTCCTCGTATTCGTCTAAGTCTTCCTTCCTCAGCCACTTCGGATCATTGTTTGCATAATCAAATGAAATTAAATTTGTTTTATTGTCTTTCTGAAAATGTCCATCTTCGAGTGGCTCATACGGATCTTCAACATCAGATTCCTCACACTCATCAAGTTCATAAATTTCTGAGCAGCTGTCGTAGTCTTTATGGGAGGAGGATTGGGATCCCATTTGCTTGTTTGATTGACATTTGACCATAGGCAGAAGTGAGGACCGAGGTGTCGAAATGCGAGATTCTGATTTTACTTGATCACATCTTTCAACTAATGACCTGTGGGTGCGGTAGAAGTCTTGAACCATGTTGATGAGCTCTGGCCTCTTTTTGTAATACATCTCTGCCCGTTGTGCAAATGAATCGGCATCTTCCTCTATCAGCTTTAGCATTGCCATTGTCTTCTCATCCAGCTCTGCACCAACCACATTGGATCGTTACAAACGTATGAGATATTTGCAAACTATGTGATAGATAATCATAATTTGGGCAGAGAAAAATATGAAATGTCATGAGAATAGATTGGCTAGAGGAAGCAACAGGTAGCTCAAGAATGCGAGTAGGATTGATTTCTCTAATCAGTCAGCTGGGTTTTACCACAACATCAGGTACGTTCAAGAGCCAGCAACAAACCACATGAATTACACATCCAGAGGTGCAGAAGTATAATAAATCTTGATTATTTTTGTAATTAAATACATTGATAGGTGGCAGAAATAAAATTGAGCGAGTAAAAGATTGAGGAAGCAAGAATCTTTAATACAAGTGGAAACTCAGATGGAATATCTTCCGGTGCAATCTTGTCTAGCACCCTATATAGAGGCGCTATTCATAACATTAAGCTCAGGGTTGCAAAGGCTATTCAAATCAACTGTGACAGGGTGGAGTATGAGATATCATCCAAAAGGAAAAATCTGTCATGAATCAGATCTTATGCAACTTGAGATTCAGATGGAACAACATCACACTTACAACTAAACTGTGCGTATCTTTGGGGACGTAATGCAAAGCTTTTTTTTTTTGTTCTTTAAAAGTTGTTAGCTCCATGGAAAAGCTCTCATGTACTAGATCAATGTAAACTACATCCACACTTGTGAAAGAGAGACACAAAGTGGGAGGGTGAATATCCATGAGCAGAGGTGTTACTATATCTGAATTTCACAATCCACAACACCAGGTTCATAACAAGCATGGTCCCAAGTCTAAAAAGACTTGCAAACAGCACTCTCTAGATTCGATCTGACCTTCTTTTATGGTTAAAGTGCACAATTCACCAGGCTAATTGCACAAGAAGAATGCTCCCATGGTCCAAAATAATCTATGACCATAGCACTTAGTTTCGACCAACAATTTTAAGGTTGAACCCTGATAATATTTGATCGATTCGCTTCAATTAATTATTCTTGGGAAACAGGCTAGCTAATATGTTTTTAGTATAAATTTCCTTGTTCATGAGTCGAAGAAAAAGTAACTTGTTCGTATGAGCAAGCATACTTAAAAACTACACCGTAAATCTAGCTATCCATTTGGCTCTACAAGCACAGATAGTTCAAAAACAATAAATACGTGATCAATCCTCAAAACTATTGAAGACAGAAGGGGCACAAAATTCCAACGGGTCCCCCAAATATAATTTTTCCTTATGAAATCCAATAAACAAATGATATTTTAAATTAGCCTAAAATCATCAAACAGGTGCACAGGAACAAGAAACAAGCAGTGGCAAGAAAAAGCGTACCAGCAATAGCTGACTGAAGCCATGGAGAACGCTTGTTTTCCATTTTATTTGGACCATCCAGCCACCACCATTTTGAGAGTAAGGATTGATGTTTCCCGGGGTCCATCATCATTTTCTTCCTATTTCACGGAATTCAATGGTCAGAAAAAGATTACATTGCGACAATTTTCACTAAAACACCATCCTGAAACCTAAGAAACGCACGCGCACACATATAGAGAGAGAGGCCATTTCAGTCATTGCAAGAAGTGCAAGAATTCAAATCTTGAAAAGAAAGCGCCAAAAACAGCTGGGGAGATCACTAGGAAGAAGCATGAGACTTAACAATCATACACGCCAAAAAAAACAAAATGACAAAATAAAAACTTGACAAGGAAAACTAATCGGAAATGGTAATGCGGTCGGACCGGTGAACAAATTCCCCCGGAAGAGAACGTATACCGGTCGCCGTGAAATGGCTTAGAAAATGGAAGAAAAGCAAGAAAACGGTGGCCTACTTGTAGAGCGTCGGCGCTGCAAATGCCTAAACCTTAGTGTTTTCTCAAGTCCAATAACTGCATAAGGCACATGTAAAATCCCATATCTTCAGGAGGACCTCTCTCTATTTATCAACAAAAATTCAAAATCCTGCGCTTCGGGGTTGGTGACCGTTAAACTGCAGTGCCCAATGGAAGCACGCCACGTCTCTTTTCTTTTTGAGTTCAATCCTCTGACAACTTTGCCAGGATCCAAATTACACTTGGGCAATATTTGACCCGGGCTATTTTTTTTTCCTTCTCTTTCTCTCTCCTTGTGTGGCCGGTGGGTTCACTAATCACTTCTTCGTTAAAAGAAGAAGGAAATTCAGATCACTTCTTAGTCAAGCCTGTATCAATTCCCTCGGATTTTACATCAAATTAATCGAAGAGTGAATGAGTTTGGCAAGTTAAATTTCTAGTTTTAATTGCTTTTCAGAAATCCGTGTTTCCAATTTTCTTTAAAAGGAAAAAAAATCTTATTTGATTATCGCGAGTGGAAAGTACATCACCAACAAAACACATAAAATTATATAGAATCTAACACGATTAAAGAGAACTGAATGATTTAGTTAACAAAGTTTTATTGGAGGGCAAAGAAACAGTGAAGACCTTTGGAGCTTTTAATATATGTTTTGTATGAAGACAAGACAATCATTAAACGCACATATTAGCTACAATATATCTAAGACTCTCTTCATTTTGTGAAGGGAGTAAAGATGTTTCACCTGATGTCAGATGTTTCGGTACACATCACTGGAAATAAACGTATGTTTTTCTAATTAAAGAAAAAGTTTTATTATAGTGAATTTTGGATCACTCAAAGACGCGATGAAATCAATGGGAGGGCCTCTTAATCGTCTCACCACTGAATTTTAAATACTCAGTCAAGTTGTTATATTTATATAGTTACAATTGCGCCTTATTGACATAACATGTACAAATTAAAATCTAATGTTTTTCCAATGCAATGACGAACGTTCGATTCCGTTAACTGAGAGTTTCTTTTGCATATGGTGTCTTTTAGAATAGATTTTATGTATTAAGATGACAAAATAGAAGTTTAAAGTAGGGGTTTTTAATTACCAGATAACATCTTTTAATATGCCTTCAAACTGCAGCAAGAATCTTTATAAAGCTTGAACGAGATTCATCTAAATTGGTCAAACACAGCAAGATTTGGCAGTTAAACCAATAGTAACAATTGCTTCTAGAAATTCTTTTCAACCGCATACTAAGGGAAGAACAAAATTCAGTATTAAAAAGCTATTTGTGACATAGATATAAGGCCGATTGTGAGGCCCATATCAACAATACCAGGTTCAAATACTTTTTAGAACAGACATAGACAAGTTTTTCTTTTGTCATCCTGTTTGTTGGGTAAGTTTGTCAGATTTTTAGTTTGGATTGATCCTATCGAGCAGGACTAAGTCGGTATGTTAGATGATTTAGGTAGATGGAAAAGCATAGATGTGTACTGTGAAATTATAATACTATTTTTGTAATAGGTTGAGTATTTATTTTTGATCTATTTTTTTGGGATTATTTTTCGATCCGCTTTTGAGAATGTAAGAAGTGATTTATGAGAAAATTTTGATGATGGCGTTTGTAGGCTTCTATGGTAATATACTCGATAGGTATATTTTTTTTTTGGGGGGAAAATGGAACTTTTATTGTAACATAACACAACAAATATTTACATCCATAATAACTAATGTTCTACTGTATGTTCATCTATACTAAGTGTAGAATCATTTACACAGATTTGGAGCATTGCTCGATGAACTACGTCCTGACAAACATGCAATATCGGTGGCATTTGTCGAATGTTGCAATGTATTAACTGATTCCTCCAGTACCATATGGTATATACTGCTTGATGAAAGACATATCTCCATTCTAGTTTGCATCCTTCAGATTGCCGCATATCCTTTAGGTTAACCGAGATCCAGTCTTGAATGTTGGATGAACGGAAGAAATGTTGTCGATAGGTATATTTACGAGAACAGTATGGCATGCATTTTCAAAAATTGTCTTTTGCATTTTTCGGCTTGGGTGGTAAATTTGGTAAAAACGACGGCTCAAGTCAAGATTGGAGGGAGCGTATGTCCAAGGGCCCATAGCCGAAGCAACGGTCGAATTCTGTGTGGGCCCAGTTCTCCTTTGCTTCGAGGGTCTTTCAGCTGAATAGCACTAGATTTACACATGACACTCCTCCATGTATTTTCTTTACATAGCTTTCCTTTATCAGCCTTACTCTTCCAAACAGGTAGAATCTGAAATTATAAAAGTGGCAACCTAGGTCTTAAATCTATCAAGAAAATAAGAAATAATAGGAGATAAACTACGAAGGGCTTGGAAGATTAAATTAGTATTCAATAAGAAAATCCTTGTAAAGAATATCAGGATGTGTTGTGTAGCTTTTCAGTGATAAAGGATGTCCCATATATATTTTGGATTGTGTTTCGACGGTTTGGTGAGTGCCGGGTTCCATCGTCCATGTATGCTCTCGATAAAACAACATACTTGCCTGACAAGTTGACGAGTGACCTTGTCAGGCTTTTTAGCTCTTTTTGTAAATTGCACAAGATGATTGATAAATTCAGAATCTCGGTGCTGAATACGACAAAGGATTTCTTCACTAGTCAGTAACAGTCAATGTTAGTGGGTCACATAGCTGTAAGTTGAGCTCGGATAACCCAAGCCCTGTTCAATCAGGTCTGCCCAGAGGATGTATTACCCAGCAGGCCTTGACCAGTCAATCTCGACTAACCTAGCCTCATCTGGAAAGTCCTGAGATGAAATTCCAAGGCCAAAATCTACGAGGAGTTGAGCTCTGCACCATCATCAAATCAGCTCGGCCAGGGGGCAAAAGTCGTGTCCCGCGCAGCCCACGTTAAAGCTTAGCCCAGCCAGACCAGTCTGTCCAGCTCATCCAGGTCAGCTCGGCGGAGCACCCCTGATTCACTTAAGACATGCTACTCCTGTCTAGATTTCCTAGCTGAGGTGCATGGCACGCTTAGGCAGACTCCTGTCACTCAGCAATCTTTGCCTCCCGGACCGACACGTGGCAACACTTGCCTTCATGCAGCTTGGGACTGCCGGCAGCGCAGTCATTTATCTCCACATGTCAACTATGCAAAGAAGAGTTGCCAGCACCGGCGCCACCTACTGCCGTAGGGCGACCATGCAAATAGGAACTGTCACCAGGAGAGCCATGTGTCATCAACGTTTTCTTCATGGCCATGCAACCTTCAACTTCAACGGCTATAAATAAGAGTTTCCTCAGCTGAAGCCGACCAAGTCCATTCAAGTCAAATTGAACTTCTATTTTCAATCAAAGTGTCTTAAGCTCGGTCATAACTAAGTCTGAGCTCATTCACACAAAACAGCTACCCTCTCAAAAAGAGAGCTCCAAACAGGTTGCTTCAACCTTTGTTTCCAGCATTCTATATACAAATATGCCCATAACTGACTTGAGCGTCAGAGGATTTTTCCCAGTGCATTAGCCCTGGGCCTCTAACGTTGTCTTTCCTTCTCAGGTTGAAGAAAAGGACCTTAAAAAGACACCAACGACATACCACAAGAATCACCTCTGATCCACCTGGTGAGGATCCGACCTCAACTCATCCATTTGGTGAGAATCAGACCTCATCAATGCTGGCCTTCACATTTTATCAAATAAGGTTGAAAATATATATCTCACAAGCATTAAATGTAAAGATCACAGAGATAATTGGGGCATAGGAACATGCTATAATGTTAAATGGTTTGGGAGTGTGATGTGGTAGAATGAGAGAGGATTATGTATATACGTATACACAGATATATACATTTGTGTACTAAAGTAGGTAACTTCTCAAGCGTGCATACAATTGCTCACCAGTGTACAAATACAAATATATTAAAGTAGGCCACTTTGCCCTTTTTGTGCTTTTTGTCAACCCACATGTTAAGTGTAAAGACATCAAAAGTATCATGTATTGTGATTAAGATATAAATGATTCCAAACATTTTAAGGGTAAGGAATATCAAGTTAAGAATATTAAATTATTCCAACCTAGTTTCAATACAAACTTGAGTTGCTTCCCACTGGACAAAACTTAATTCTTCTTTTATCGTAATTACTTAATTCTTCTAAAAATAGTTTCTTTACGGATATATAACAATTTTACTATCCCTACAGTGGAATTAATCATGTAAACACGCATATACAATGAATCTGTACTTTAATAATAATGAGGTTCCTTCTATGTCAAATTTGTTCTACAAATTCATGTCGTTTCATGACGAATATAGTAAACATAATATTGATTTGACACATCATTTTATATATATCGTAAGCTTCACGTTATGAAATAATGAGTCAAACAGAAATATAATTGAATGTTTTTTCCTTTGATAACGAATATACTCGACTACGATTCGTTCAATTTTGAGGCGACATAAACTTTGATGTTCAATGTGTTTAAACCACATAAATCCGAGGAAAAAACCAAAGCAAAATGTACGGACTCATGGAGACTTGGACTGCTTTATCATTTTCTGCTGTTTGTTGTGATCTTTTCTCTATAATTCAGATATTTTTTTGGGAAAGACGGCGGGCTCTGCGAAAACTGTTATAAATGTTGTTTTGTAGTTTTAAGGTCACGATTACGAACTACGGAAACATTATTTTACACAAAGTGTAATGTAAAGCTGCATATATCAGATTACAAAGCAATCCAGTCTCTCTCCGGACTCTGTGCAAACACGAGATTTAGTACAGCGAAAACTTTTTTTTTGAGCAACACTTTTTTTATACTTTATGGCTTAGTAAAGTCAGGATTTAATATTTGGCGAAGTAATAACAAAAGTAATAAATAAAATAGAAAGAAAAGGGAGAAAGAAGGAAAGAAAGACAATAAGCAAAACAAAAGATGAGAAACGAGGCTGCAAGTTGCAGAGATGAAACGGTAAACCATTGAAAAAACCGCGTTTTCAATCATGAAGGTTCTTCTGGGAAAAACAAATCATGAAGGTTCCACTGGAAGACACTTACCAACCCTAATTCCGGTGATCTCAGATCCTTTTATCTCAGGCAGTAATGATGTTAGGATCCTTGCTTTCTATTTTTAGCTCCATTAGGATGGCCCTGTTGATTGGCCGATAGATTTTTCAAATCTATTCTCAGTCTCCGTGGTTATGTCATCTAAGCTGGGCGGTTCAATGCTCTAATATGCTCTGTTATGTTTTTAATTTCCTTACAATCGTTTGCAATTGCGCCACTTGTCGATTATCTCTCCTTTGATCGTTTCTAGCGGGTTTATATGTTCACTTTTTCTCCCTTTTTTCGCTTCATTTTGTAATGTGTACTACTGATCGGAATGCATACTGTACTCAGTTGAGGTTTATAGAAGATTTAGTAAAGTTTATATCTTTGACCGTGGATGTTGGGCTGAATGTGAATTTCACCCCTATTTTTCAACCATTTTGTATTTTTTACAATTGAGGTTCCTTCCTAGAATTTCCAGTTTGCTGTTTCGAACTGAAAATTGGAGGGGAGGAAAAAAATTTATTTTTTTAAAATAAAATAGAGAAGAATGTCTTTCAAAAGCTTGTTTCAAGATATAAGAAGCGATATTGGGAACATATCAAGAAAAGGTTTCGAAGGAAAGTTTGGATACAAAAAGAGCACAAGGTCTCATCGGGTGGTTCAGGATAGTGTTGTAGTGGTTTTAGATGCTTTGAGGCAGAGTCCTTGGGCTAACCTCCCGCCTGAGCTATTGAGAGACGTTTTAATGAGGATTGAGGAGTCAGAGGATACATGGCCTCTCAGAAGGAATGTTGTTGCTTGCGCTGGTGTTTGTAGAGGTTGGAGAGAAATCATGAAAGAAATTGTGGAGACCCTAGAGATTTCCAGCAAGTTTACATTTCCCATCTCCCTCAAGCAGGTAACAAGTCATGCTTTTCTGCAGAATTGTGATTGTTAATGTCGGCATGTGCTTTTAATGTTATTATACGTTCTCTGTTACATGAGACAATCCTAAAATAGTGCCGCATTTGATTAACTTCACTCTAGAGGTACCTTTCATACTGCCAATATATGTTTTTGCTTTACCTTTGTCAACTAGAAATCATCCATACGCATAAATTGGGCCCTTCTTTTAATGCTTGGAACCAGTGTCGCTCTCATGATGTCGACATTCTTTATGAGTCTCAAGGTTTCTCTCCCTCTCTATTCTATTAATGTTCTTATTGCAGCCTGGTCCAAGGAGTACTTTCGTTCAGTGTTTTGTAAAACGGAATCGCAGAAACCAGACGTATCATCTTTACCTCACTTTGAGTCGAAGTAAGTAGCTTACAGTTTTAGTGGACTGTTGCTTTTTCATATGGTTTTCCTTTGACTGCCGGCTTAAGAAGCAAGAAAACCTTGATAGCTAGTAGAACTTGTAATTCTAAACATGCTGATGTCAATGAGAGATTTAATATAATTGTCTTTAAGTGTTTTATCTATCTATCCCTCTTCTCCTCAGTTTAAATCAAGGTAAGACCGTACTGTTTTTATTGAGTGCCACTCGGCCTTTTTGTATTTTTTCTCCTGCTGCTGAGGACCTCTCAAGCAAACAAACTTAGTCCCTCTGCAAGCTGTTTCTGCCTTTGAATGAGTTCCTTTGAAGTGAGTAGACCTAGTGACATATTTATCTACTCATCTCGTCTTATTTTGGCAGCTTCAAATGATGAGGGTAAGTTACTTTTTGCTGCTCGGAGATGTAGACGCCCAACTTGTACAGATTACTTAATTTCGCTCAATGCCGAAGACTTCTCCAATGGCAGCACCGCATATATTGGAAAACTGAGGTAAGTTTTGCTGGGGCCTGTCTCTAGCACATACATGTGAGCTGAGGTTTACTTGTGTCCTTCATGACAGGTCTAACTTTCTAGGAACTAAATTCACCATCTATGACGCTCAATCTCCAAATTCTGTAGCTAGAGTTGCTAAATGTCGATCTATCAAGATAGTTGGAACGAAACAAGGATCTCCAAGAATTCATGCTGGGAGTTTTCCTGTTGCGCACATTTCGTATGAATTAAATGTCCTGGGTTCAAGGTTAGTTGCACTTCTTAATGGAATTATCTCCAATTAATTTATGCATCAGAAAGGAAATTTTCGTTTTCGCTGAACTACTATTATTTATTGGCTGAACATTTCACTGCACTTATTTGTGTTGTCTAATAAAGAAGATGTATGCTTTTCTAGGGGGCCAAGGAGAATGCATTGTGTTATGGATGCAATTCCAGCTTCTGCTGTTGAACCTGGTGGTGCAGCCCCAACACCAACCGAATTCATTGTTGGAAGTATTGACTCCTTTCCGTCCCTACCACTTCTGAGATCCAAATCTTCGCACGTGGATAATTTGCATGCTGGACCTTTGTTGTCCGGAAAGGAGGGGCTGCTAGTTCTGAAAAACAAGGCTCCAAGATGGCATGAGCAACTCCAGTGTTGGTGTCTCAACTTCAATGGACGGGTAACTGTGGCATCCGTAAAGAATTTTCAGCTAGTGGCTTCGGTGGATAATGGAATTGGTGGACAAGATGACAATGATGTTATACTACAGTTTGGAAAAGTGGGGAAAGATGTTTTCACCATGGACTTTAAGTACCCCATCTCAGCATTTCAGGCATTTGCTATTTGTCTGAGCAGCTTTGACACCAAAGTTGCTTGTGAATGATAAAACAGGTGGATAATGTACTTGCTTTTGGTTGTTGTTGCCAGCTCAAAATTCTGCCACTATACAATCTCTTCTTTTGCTTGAAATTTCTCCTTTGAGGGCAAGGAAAGAAGTTTGTTGCCTCCGTATTATGCTTCATATAAACACCATTTGGTGCTTAACTGGAAAAGTATAGTGTTCATTTGGATGTGTTACCCATTCAATTTACAAATTCCTGAACATGATGGTCGTTGTAATTGCCTAATACAACAACACATACCTAGCATATCCCAACAACAGCTAAAGCTATTGTTGGGATATGGGGAGGGTGAGAGGCATTCAAACAATATTTTTATTCCAAAGGATAAAGACTTCGTTTCCATCGAGACTTTCGGCTCTATATGTACCTGCATAAACACATAATTAACGACAAATAATGAAAGATTGAGTGTCAAACTATAATGTTTCGTATGTTCAGAAGGATTGAGTGATAAAAGAGATGAGATGTTAATATTTAGTGGGATGATCATCACCTGGCCCTTCTCTTGATTTAATACTGAGATTTTATGATTGTAGTTCTCTACCTAACGGCTAACCTCCATATAATTGAGAAAACATTTGGATTGGATCCATATGAAGGCACGAGTATATTACAAATTTGTTGTGTGTGTGTTCTTTCATTTTATAGCTTCTTTTATAGATGATTAGAAAACTTTCCTCTTTTGCCACCCGTATCTAATAGTGCATCTTTTATCTCTCTCAGACTTCATCCACTTCTCGGTCAAAGCACTATCAATTCTAACAAGGTTGAAAAGTGGGGGCAAAAGAAACTAAACAAAAAGGGACTTTCATAACCCACGAGTCATTAATCAAAACTCCCGACCAAATTTACTGTAATTTCTAAGGAGAAGACGTATGATTTGGTACCATTTCTTGTGTGGATCAAGTTGTTGACTTGTCAAATTCTTGTGTTCCAACCACAATTAAAAGTCCACCAGAAGTAATCAGATAATGATACATAAAGCCGCAAGTCCCACGTCATCAAAATTAGTGATTAAATCATGGGCCTAATTATTTCACTTTTTAATCCCACATTTGGTCGCCCACATATTTGTTCAGGATTCAGATAGTCTTTCATATACATGTATAAAAAATAAAAAATAAGCACACCGAGACACATACATATGCATACATATATATAGTAAAAGGTATATTTTATAAATGCAACCGATATTTCAATTCATTCCCTTAATGTTCAAAGAAATTGAAAAGAGAGAGGAGTATAAGTAAACATGTCTTTCCTTGTCAGCAGCGTCCCCCCCCCCCCCCCCCCCACCAAAAGCTAGGTTCCATTTAGGATCCTAGTATAATGGTGATTTCTAAATTTCTCTATTATAATGTTGGATTCATTTATTTCTGGTGAATTATGAAATACCCTACTTCTACTCGTCAAGTGGATCACTTGAAGATTATAGCATAAACGTAAAGAAATGACCAATCCAGTGACTGAGGGAATATCATGAATCCAAACAATTCGAATTTATAATCAAATTCATGTTTAGAATGATACTATGACTAAGGCAAATCACTTGCGGCTTGGAATTGATGGTGTGATGTTTTTATTTGGGATTCATAATCAATGGCATTGAATTTGTAGTTAAAAAGAGATCGCCAGTCCTTTGAAAAAGAGATCCGCTAAGAAATCCCTTGAAGGTTTTAGGTAAGAATCAAGAAATGTATATCTTTAATAAATTTTAAACTCTTGTCGGCATGGTCTGCTAATCTTTTTCTCATTCTCACTGAGACTGGATATGATTATCTCTTGATGATGTCAGATTTATCACCATTGTAAAAGTTGAGATATTGGAGTTAGGTCCTTATTCCTCCGTCAATAGCCCTTCAATGAAACCTGAGAAAGGAAAGAAACGTTAGGGGTCCCAGGGCGCTGCCCAGGGTAAACCCTCCGACGCTCAAGTCAGTTGTAGGCATTTTAGCGTATAGCTTAAGCTGGAATAAAGGTTGTGTAGAACCTGTTTGAGGTCGGCCAAAGTGTAGGCCGAGCTGAGGTAAGATTAGTTGGTCTCCTCTTCCAGAGAGTTGGGCTTCGTATTGTTTGTGGAAGCTCTTTTATACTTGGCGAGGCTGGGAGCTGAGTGTCCCAAAGAGATGAGATGAGGACGTCTGGCTAGCTTGCATGGTAGCCGCGTGGCCGCTAAGGGTTGCTGTGCTGGCTACTTCCTTCTATATGGCCGACAGCTGGAGAGAAGATTGAAAGCCACGTAGCAAACAGTATTGTGACTGTTAGAGTCTAGCCGAGGTCAATAATCAGAGACCCATGGCCGAGATGAACTGCTGAGGACCTTTGGCTAAGAGCCAAAGACCGGAGGCCGAGATCCCCTTTACGGCCGAGATCGTCTTCTGGCTGAGATCCTCAAGGTGGCCGAGATGCCAAGTTGCTATGGCCAAGATGCCATTTTGACGGGCAGAAATACCGGGGCCTCATATTGAGATGCTTGGGCCGAGGTTCTCTGGCCGAGGTAGGGCTTTGAGGCCGAGATAAGACCCTTTGGCCGAGGTAAGGTCATTGAGCCGGGGTGAAACCCTTAGGCTGAAGTGGGGCCATTAGGCCGAGATGAATTATTTGTCCGCATTTGACTTGGTCAGTCTCCAGGCCGACCTGCGGTACTTGGTCACTTTTATGCCCTTGTTTTAGCGTTGACCGTTATTGATTAACGGGGTGGTATTTTTGGCTCATCATCTCTCAATATCTCACCAATTGTGTCTTATATAAACAAATGAACTCTGATTTCCTCAAGCTTTCTCCACATGAATAGTGCCACTATCCACCCCGGTAGAACCCAGGTAAAAAACAAGAAGAATCATAATAAACAAAAAAGGCGAGAAGTAGTAGTCGGTTCAAAAACAACGGTATGGATGTTTGGAATTTATCGTGAGTTTCTTACGTTATGACGGGTTTGATTTCAAACATATTATAAGCATTAAATCCTGAACTTTTCAATAAAATAGCGCTGAGTGATCTCATTTATATTTTTCATAAATTCGGTTCGAAAACCACGGAATAGATGTTTGGGTTTTATCGTGAGCATTTATGTTAGAACAGGTTTGATCTCAGACATATAATAGGTATCAAATATTAAACCTCTCATCTAAAATAACGTTGAGTGATTTGATTTACATTTTTCATAAAACTTCTTGGTATTGAAACATTAGAAACTCTTCGAGTCTTTGGATCGAAGAAGAATAGTGGAGTTACCAATTAACATCCCTGCATATGCGATGTAACATGATTGTTCCAATGATGCGTTAATATTCGTATTTTAATCATTGTCTAATTTGCCAACCGTATGGGAATATAAAGCTATATCATTATTTTTTACCCTGCCTACCTCAGTGCGTGTATGGAGGACAGGTTATCTCATCCATGGATTTCTTATATATAGAGAGAGAGGAAAAAGGCTAAATTTTTTAGATCTAGAAGCTTTTATTGTCTTAATTTATAGAGAGAATGTAAATCCTAAAACGAACACTTTCATATATTGATAAAATATTATCAGACAACACACGTAAAAAACCTACTACAAACCAAACATGTAACCTAACACCCAATTAGATTCGATTCAAACATTTGACCTCAGACCTTTGACTTTTAGACTCATGTAGCAGTATTGCTTTAACATTTCGCATGTCTTGATTCGAACCTATATTTTTTTTGGGACCAATGTCATAATCCAAATAATAACTTAACTATATCTTACGTTATATATATATATATGTATATATAAAGTGCTATTGATTAAAAAAATTACAAAGCTGTGGCAATTTTAAAAAGGAGAAAGAAAATGGAAAAATGTATTCCCACCATCATCAACCTACTTTACCACAATCAGACTAAGGTTTCTATCACGTGCAATCAACTTGTATGATTACCTGTGTTTAAGTGTCATATCTATCATGTAATCTGATGTACAATTAGCGTCATTTCAAGATTTCATAAACTAAATATATTGTGAATAAGGATGTAGAATGTGAAATGACAACTGGAGCAACAAAAAAGAAAAAAAAAAAAAAAAAAAAAGGAGAGGAAAGGTGGTACAGCAAAGTCCAAAAACATGAAGGTAATAACACTCTAAGGGGAAGAGAGATTCCCGGAGAACCAAGCGTGGGCTTCCTAATCACACTGATTTTTTTATTATCTTCTTGATTCCTTCCCAATGAACGATCACGCTTTCTGTTGTGTTGAAATTTCAAATATTATCACTCCTACTTCTCCTTACTAAATTATTCTAATAAAAAAGGTACTAATCTTCTCATTTGTTGCGTATACAGGTCTTTGAAAATAACATTTAACAAGGACCATCGAATATTGAGATACAACATGAATTACGATCCATATTCGTCTACCAGATTCGAGACTTAAATACGTTTTGGTTCAACGACGTTATCAATTCCATTCGAGCTAAACGCCGTTAGACAAAAATACTAGAAATCAACTTTATCAAGCTTTCGTTGACCTAAAAGTGATTAATCGTTATTGCCTTTACTTCTAATGTAAATTACGTCCAAAATTTTTTAAATGTGTGTACGTGTTATATACCGTTGTCTTACCTTTCCAATATAAGAAAAATGAGGTTCGTGAAATAACGAATACACTACTAGAGATGTTTACATGGCAAATCAATGACTTTTAAATGTGCGTACGTGTTATATACCGTTGTCCCATCCATCAGTCTTGCTCAACTATACACGGTATAAGTGATTAAATGGTGACGAATAAATAAAGTTAGTTTTATAGAAAGTCTGACATTATGTATAACAAAAATTTTTTGGTATTAAAATATAAAAATAAAAAGAAAGAATAAGTAGGGAAGGGTCATGATCTAAGGTGGACAAGAGAAATGAATACTTAGGGAAGTTGCAGCTTTCGACAAAAAAAGGACAGGTCCATGGACACCATACAGGAGGCGGTGCCGCACCATGTTACCATGTTCTCTTTTTTCACCTCTCTTCCTTTCTTCCCTTATCTAATCATCTCCTTTTTCTTTTACTTTCCATTCCCGTTTCCCCTCCCTTCAATATATACATACATATATATACCACACACTCTTTCATTTACATCTTTGGTCGCCTTATTGTAATGTTATTATGAAAAACTAAATGAGGTACAAGACAAATATTATCTATTTTCAAAAAAAGTAACTATGAGTAGTTAAAGTTTCTATAATATCTCTTAATTAATACTTTTTCTAAGTTAGACTTTTTTATATCAAACTAGAACAATATTTTTAGAAGAGAATGAGTATTCCGTTAACCGAACCTAAGCAAAGAGGAAATATGAAGGAGAGGGAATAGGAGAGGGAGGGAGGGGAGTCGGGTGACGGATCTTCTATGGAAATGTTAGGAAAATTAACATTTGTTTCTATTTTCCACTTCATTAGTCTCACAATTCTTACGCCCCAGTTTTATTTATCAAGTACTCTCAAAATGTTGTCATGTAACATAACACCTATTAAATTTATGTTTCGTCTCAGAATTATCTGTAAAACAAATAAAGATAATATATCAAAGATATTCAACAAAGACATAAAAGGGTAAAGAAAATTGAAGATGGTTTAACAACGTAAAGTACAATGAGTTATGTCTCCTTCATAATTTTACGCTCCAACTTAAACAACGAAAGCAAAAGTATTTTTTTATGGACCAAAACATTGTCAAATTTTACATGACTATTTATATTAAATTATGTTTAGTTTTAAAGTTATCGTTGAATAGAATTGCATTAGTTACAAGTAGTAACAACTACAACCTAGGGATAGCTTAAATGATTATACAAATTCACCTTGCACATTAATATTTATTTGATAACGGAGCAGTCTCAGGTTTCCCTTCAAAAAAAAAAAAAAAAAAACTCGTATATTTGTGCATATGTTATTTAATATGAACTTATGTGAATTAAAAAATACGTTTCAATAAACTATAACTTAAAACATAGTCTACGCCAAACATGTGCGACATTTTTACCCAACAATATGAAACCGAAAGTTGAAAGCGACAATAAAAAGAAACATCTTATTTTTATTTAAAAATTTTTTATTTCCTTTTTTTTTTGAAAGAAGTGATGGAGAAATCTTAACAACTGTACTTAAATATAAATCTGGTTGAGAAAAGGGAGCTTTAGCGAGTTTTATAGAGTAATAACATTTTGTAACAAGGATGGACAAAAATAATCAGTTGAGTCTGTTTTCCACGAAATTTCTTCATACATGCTTTACGTCTTAAAAATATTGTCATTTTTTTTTTGTTTTGCTTTGTACTAAACATATTATCCATCTTTTAAATATAGTAAATATTAATACTCAAAGTTTTTATACTATTCTTTTAAACTGCATTTACATGATTTCTCTTTGTTTTACTTAAAAAAACCGATTCAGTGTATGATACAAATAAGAGCACACAAAATTTGATTTTTTAAATTGTGACCATGTTAGATCAAGTTGGACAACATTTTTCAGACATATTTTGATCACAAAAATTGGGATGAAGTCGGACAATATTTTTGAAACAGGAGGGGGCAATAAAAGACAAGCAAAACAGACATAAATGGAAAAGAAAATCCTTGAATATAATTGTAGAAATTGTCACTACACCCTTTCCAACTCTATGTAGCAATTTTCTGTATGAAGCGTAGCATGAAGTGCAATTGCTGTCCGGTGACAAATTTTAAAAAGAAAAACAAAATGTCATAGTAATCTAAGGAGCAGAAGAGAAAGCCAAGAAGACATGATTGGACGGCCGCGATGGCATAATTTAAATAATCTCAATGAATCAGATGGATTCATCAATCTCAATACACTTCCATCACGCTCCTAAATTTCACACGGCCCTACACCATCCAACGGATCCAAACAGATCCACCCACCACTGCCTTAACCATGAGATTCCTCCTGCTGTCTCTCTCTCCCTCGCCCCCCCGGCGCGTAGCTTCACATTCTCCATCATTATATGCATCACTGCAATCGCTTTCTTTCTTTCCTTTTTTTTACCACGAGATATTCTTACGGTCATACCGACCCGACCCGATTTATCCGGTTGCAGCCTTCTATCCAACAGATATCGCCTACTGGTGTAGAACACTGCGTGGACGCATCGCTGATCTTAGGGTCATCAATGAACACGTTACACGGCGTGAAATCGAAGCCGTTGATTGCAACTTGACCCGATTTAACACTGGTTAACTTTTGACCTCCACCCGCAGTTAACGCAATAAAAACCTTATCTTCTCTGCAGTAGTCTACTGTCCACCCGCAAACATTTCACTCTCTTTTTTCTAACTATTTCTCTCTCTTTTTCCTCCCTCTCTGCATACAATTTTTTTCCCCTATTCCCCAAGTCCCAGCTCGTTAATGGCGTTTCAGATCTGAAAGCTACTATCTTTTTCAACTTCCCGTTTCCGCCTCCCTCTTTCTTTCGGTGGTTTGCATCTTGCAGTTCGGCAGTTGTTTCTATTTACTCTGTTTTCTTTTTTGGGGGGAAGAGAGCAAAATCTAAAATGGCGTTGACGACGTCGTTTCCGGAGGAAGTTCTGGAGCATGTTTTTTCGTTTCTGAGCACGGATAAGGACAGGAACGCGGTTTCTTTGGTGTGCAAGTCATGGTATGAGATAGAGAGGTGGTGTAGAAGGAGGGTATTTGTTGGGAACTGCTATGCAGTGAGTCCGGGGATAATGATCCGGAGGTTTCCTGAGGTGAGATCTGTTGAGCTGAAGGGGAAGCCTCATTTTGCTGACTTTAATTTGGTCCCGGAAGGTTGGGGTGGTTACGTTTATCCTTGGATTGCTGCTATGTCTGGGGCTTACCCTTGGCTTGAAGAAATCAAGCTCAAGCGCATGGTGATCACTGATGAGGCACTGGAGTTGATCTCCAAGAGCTTCAAGAACTTTAAGGTGTTGATTTTGTCGTCTTGTGAGGGTTTCAGCACAGACGGGCTTGCTTCTATCGCCGCCAACTGCAGGTCCGAATCTCTCCTTTAGTTCCAGTACTGATCTGTGGAAATGTAGCATGTTATGTTGTTGACTGTGTCAATAGAAAGCTTGAGTCTTTGGATACTCGTATCCTTATCCTTAACTAGGCTCAACTTCTTTTACATGTCTCTCATGTGAATGTGGTGACTTTTGGTTTTCTCATCATGCTGTCTTGCAGTTCCCTTTATTTTTTCTTGGAAAAGTTATTTGCTTGTCTTTGATAGTCTTTCCCTGCTCCCGCTACAACTTTTTATTCAACTTGATTTCCCCGTCTTGCTTGTTGCTTGGTTGATGAAATTCCCACCCTAGATTCGAGGTAGTAACCATTTTCATTCCGCCTTTTGAGTGTTTTCCCTCAATGCTTATGACTGCGTTTAAAGTACAGTTCGGGTTTGGACATAGGGATTTAACGTGCCTGTGTTTTTATATAGGGATATACCATTTGACCTTTTCAATTTGGTAGAGGGACTAAGTGCTGCCCTTTAGATCCTCATATTTGACCACCAGTTCAAGCTTCCGAGAATCAAGCATAAAAAGTTGATGATCTTTTAGAAAAAGAAAGAGAATTTAGACAGAACTTTACAAAAGAAAAGTTTATTGTACAGACTATGATGTTAGTTACCTTATTCTTCACGGATGTTTTTTTTTGTTTCTTCATTTATGCTTACAATGTCTATTGATGCTGTTTTGTTGGTAATTATAGGCATCTGAGAGAGCTAGATTTGCGTGAGAGTGAAGTGGAGGACCTAAGTGGACACTGGCTTAGCTATTTTCCTGATACCTGCACATCGCTGGTGTCCCTGAACATTTCCTGCTTAGGATCGGAAGTCAGTTTTTCATCTCTGGAGCGGTTGGTTGCTCGTAATCCTAATCTGAGGACTCTCCGGCTCAACCGAAGCGTTCCCCTAGAGAGGCTACCCACTTTATTACGTCGTGCTCCAAATTTAGTAGAGTTGGGTACTGGCGCCTATTCAGCTGAGGTCAGATCTGATGTACTCTCTAACCTGTCAGAAGCCCTTGCTGGCTGCAAACAACTCAAAGTTTTGTCAGGGTTTTGGGATGTCGTTCCGGCATATCTTCCAGCAATGTACACTGTTTGTTCTAGTGTGACGTCATTAAACTTGAGCTATGCCACAATTCAGAGCCCTGATCTCATCAAGCTGGTTAGCCAGTGTCCAAGTTTGCAACGTCTGTGGGTATGTGTGTTTCGTTTAATAATGTTTTCTATTTTTCTGGAGTTTCAGCACACTGGATAATGGGTTAGTGCTTATGTGCACCTGCAACTAGTTTGAATCTGCTAGTTTCCAGCTTTGATTGATTGATTGCATTGAAAGGCTTTTTGTGCAGTAAATTTGTTACCCGAATTCAGGAAATTTGATATGTGTTTTTTTATCATGACTTGGGTGGCTTTCTGTTAATAAAGTTTTAACGTCTTTGAAATGACATACTTCAGTGATTTTCTTGTTGATTATAATATCACTGCCAGTGGTACTGAAGGGTTCTCCTTCCCCCTTTCTGGTGTTATTGTTTTTCACCTGCTGCTTCTTTGAAACAAACCATTGATTGTGCTGCAGGTATTGGATTATATTGAAGATGCTGGCCTTGAGGTTGTTGCAAGCTCCTGTAAAGACTTGCGTGAATTGAGGGTGTTTCCTTCTGATCCTTATGGTGCAGAGCCTAACGTGTCTTTGACAGAAAGAGGTCTGGTCTCAGTTTCGGAAGGCTGTCCGAAGTTTCATTCAGTTCTTTACTTCTGTCGACGGATGTCAAATGCTGCCTTAGTTTCTATTGCTAGAAACTGTACCAACTTTACTTGCTTCCGACTGTGCATTATTGAACCTCGTGCTCCTGATTATCTAACCCTTGAGCCACTTGATGATGGTTTTGGAGCAATTGTAAGAAGTTGCAAGGAACTGCGACGTCTTTCCCTGTCAGGTCTTCTTACTGACCGAGTATTCCAGTATATTGGGGTGCATGCCAAGAAAGTAGAGATGCTTTCTATAGCATTTGCTGGGGACAGTGACTTGGGCCTACATCATGTATTGTCTGGATGTGAAAGCCTACGGAAGCTGGAGATTAGGGACTGCCCTTTTGGTGACAAAGCTTTGCTGGCGAATGCTATGAAGCTGGAGACAATGCGATCCCTTTGGATGTCTTCTTGTACAGTAAGTTTTGGAGCATGTAAGCTGCTAGGTCAGAAGATGCCCAGGCTTAATGTTGAAGTTATTGATGAGAGAGGACCTCCAGATTCTAGGCCGGAAAACTGTCCAGTTGAGAGACTCTATGTATACCGCACCGTTGCAGGTCCCAGGTTTGACATGCCTGCTTACGTTTGGATAATGGATAAAGATGAAGGTATAAGCCTTACTTGATTAGCAGCTGATCTTGAATCTGTTTTGACAACACTTACTCATGCCAGAAGCAGGTAAACGCGTTGCCTTTTAAGTGTCATCTTTTCTTATGCAGCACGCTGCTCGATATGGATATGGTTACAGTGCCAAGGAAGTAGTGGCCCATGTAGTCGGGGTAAAAAAGCCCAAGAGTTCAAGTGTCCAGTACTCTTACTCTTGGGCGAGTGCTTGTACTACAAGTAGTTCTTAATAAAGGATTCAGTCTCTTTTTCCACTCATCTTTTAGAAGTTACTGAAATTCGGCAGTTGTAATGTACACCATATGTAGGATATTTGAAACTTATTGCCAGTTATTTGTGTTCTGGGTGGTGGATATTCGACTTCGGCTCTGTTACAATCATTTGATTTCCTGGCAATAAAACGTCAATATTTCTGGTGTGGTAGTGCACTGGAGCTTTCTTCTTTTGTCAACCTGAGAAAATGTCCTTGCTGCTAATTTCCCCGAGTCCTCTTTATGTTTTCCGCGATCATGGATTGTGCATGTCTCGTAGCAGTCTTTTTTCCCGTGATGGGGGAAGGGGGTGGGTGTGAGCTGTTACTTGACTTGATTGGCACTCTTGGGCGTTGTTAAGTGTTGAATTCTACACCGTGGTTGGCAGTAATAGAAGTTGCATATTTGCATGAGATTGATGTTGGTCCAGGGATTTGGAGGTTGAATCGAGCGTGGAACCATGTACTCGTTGATGCTTCGTCTTGATTAGCTTGAATTTGAAATATGCAGTACGTGGAGTCATGCATGCGAATAGAAGGGAGGGGCTGATTAAATTATTTGCGCCTTAAAAGTTAATAAATAAACTAGTAAGCAAAGTCGCGAAAAGAAAAAGGCGCCTCCTTTTCGCCAAAGGGAGGGGCTGAATCTATTTCTGGCTGCAGCCCCTCCTTCCCGTTCTTATTGGTTTTCATAATAGAATTATCTCATGAATGAAATGGAAGAAAGAAAGGGGTAAAAAGATGCATAGATGGCTGCTGCTGAAACGCAAGTGTACCATTATATATTTCTTAAGAAAAGGTTGAAATTCAACCCCGATAGGCTCCTTTTACTTGCTTGTAGAGTTTTATGAGTTTTGTTGATGGTGTAAATTGAGAGATAATGTTACAATAGACACTCTTTCAGGCTGTGGTTTGTATGGTTGCAAATCCAAAAAGAATTTAAATCTAAACATTTGGCAAGATTTTGAATCCTCTATAAAGGATCCGGATACAAACGTCTCTTTTGGACTGTGGTTTGCATGCATGCATGCAAATCCAAAAAGAGTTTAAATCTAAACATTTGGTAGGATTTTGAACCCTCCACAAAGAATCCGAAGTCAAAGGATTTAAACCCTCCACAAAGGACCTGAATACAAACGTTTGGCAGGATATGAACCCTCAACAAATGCTAAATATTTGACAGGAATTTGAACCCTCCGGTTAGACAAGATTTGTACGCTCTACATAGGAGCGATTTGTACGCAGGATTTGAATCCTCTACAAAGGGGTGGAAGGGGCCTGAATCCAAACGTTTGGCAGGATTTGTACCCTCACGTCGCAAACCGATCGTAGTTTACTCAACTAGATAATTTTTCGATGGGCCAGCGCATGTGGGTAATACCATTATATTTTAAGCATAACTCAAGTATTTAAATAAAGGTAGGGTTATGAAGCCTGCTGCAAAACTTAAACCAAGTCAAGAATCCTATGTGCAATGATGCATCTCCAAACTTCTTTTAGGATTGACGCTGCCTTTTAACGGGAAGCATACGGCTTTGTGTACGATAATATTATTGGACTATCAACTTTTGGCGAGAGAAATATCAAGGTTTGGTAACACAACACTATTTATGGATAACAGTAGATTAGAACAGTGTTCTACTTGTGGTTTATGACAAAAGACATATCATGGGATTGGAGTTGGAGGACACGGACAGAGGGCATTGATACTGTGGAGGAAGCCCCCCCTTGGCCATAGCTCCAGGAAAAAAGGGCAAAAGAGGTTGCGTGGAGTCCAAATCCAGAGGATGTGTCACAGCAAAAGCTGTGTAACTGATGGTACTATTGTAATCAATGGCAAACATGTTTTTCATTGGTTGATGATGCCCACACACGTTCCCTGCATTTATGAACCCCCACCCTCCACCCCCCCCCCCCCAAAAATCATATTTATTCTCCTGTCACTCCCTACCTTTTTATCTCTATCATTTCACCTCATCCCTCTCTTTTGGCATTTCTATATTTACTTCCTTTTATATGTCTTTCATGATTTTTTTTTTTTTTTGAGGAATTATGTCTTTCATGAATTTAAGGTCATACATCCATGTACTTGCCTTCAGACAACCGTTGCTTTTGTGTTTAGGGTGACATTTATCGTAATAAGCCCATATCATGAAACCAAATCAACATTTTTCATCTAAAAAGGCTAAAAGTGATTCAAAATATGAAGTCTTAAATCAACTACCGACACGTATAAAAAACAGTTTTTTTATTAAAAAAAGCAGCACCCCTTCCTTAAAGAATTGTTTTTTTACACGTGCCGACGCGTGATTGAAGACGTTATATTTTGCCTCAACTTTAGCCTCCCAGCTCTGAACCCCCAAAGCAAGTTCAAACTTTGCTCTTTCGCTCTTCGTTTCCAAATTTTTTGTCAATCACAAAGATGCCCACAATTTGATAGACAAATGATCATTTAACACTTCTGTATGTTACTAATTGTCGTTTATGAAATACGAACAAACCTTTAATTTTAAAATATACATAATTAATAAAGGCAAAATAGTACAATGACTTTGTACTTACATGCATACGAGCATATATATAGATATACACACGTGCACACACGTATTCATAATCATATATAAAGAATCTGAAATGGATAGACCAAATATTCTGATGAAGATCTATCATATGTACAAATAATTTTTGTCTCAGTTTTAGCTATTATTTGTTTTGTTTCAGTGATAAATTCACCAGATGGATACATTAACACTAGGCGTATTGGAGAATGGTACAAAATGCTTCGTCTCAAGAAACATCAGCAGACGCGAAAACTATTTCGAATCCTTTATTTCAGTCTTGTCCTCTTTTTATTTCAGTTAACGCATGACTGTGACGTATATTTGTTGAAAAGAAAAAAAGAAAATCTTTGTCACAAATTTTAGAATTAGATTACACTTGTCTTATGGGCAATCCAAAACAGAACATGTAACAGGAAGATTTTACCAAATCAGGGGGGGGGGGGGGGGGGGGGACTGCAAATCTTATACCAATACAAAATAAAGAGACAATTGAAATAGAAGGTTAAGATTAGTCTTGTCAACAAAGACTAACCTTATTCAAACGGAAATACACTTATAGATGTGTGCTTTGTTCCTCCTTTGCCGGACGAATGGCCTCCCTCTCAAACTTCGCCTTTTGCTCTGCTTCAATTGTTTTCTCATACAACTCTTTGGCACTCCTACTGGGTTTCTTTATTTTTGTCTCTCCTTTTCTGGTTTTGAATCTTCAGATAACCAACATTTCCACCCTGCAGGCCTGCACGGCTGCATGAAACCAATGTAATACTGAGAATAGCTGCTAATTTCAGATACATACCCACTTCCCATCCTTCTTGTGCAACTTCATGGTATCATCCAATAGAAGAAATGGCAGTGCCACAATGAAGAAGCAAATAACAGCTGACATACCTCCTCCAAGGGTCCTGTTGAAACTAAGTGACAGCCCAGCTGTTCCTTTCTCTTTAATGACCTCTTGTATTTGCTAACGAACTTAGCATTCTTATAGAGCTCCCTTTGCTTCTCTGAATAAAATTAATTAAGTAGTCATATTTGTATGAAAGCCTACCACCAGTACATGTTTAGTTGCAAGGATTGCTGCTAGAAGGAACATAGTGAAGAACATCAACGGCCATGCTAAAATAAGATGGACATCAAAGCTCAGGGAAATTATCCTACATAGCTAACTTAATCAACTTCAGATCTAGTACGCATTCATTGTTCCCATGTTATTCAAAGTTGAAGCACACGGTGATGGTATGTCTGTAAGGATAAAAGGAATGGTTTCCATTAAACGTACTCCCAAAATAGACACTAAATGGTTCTCATGTCTATCGGCCACCCTCTCTCCCTCCCCTATTTGTACATATTTCCCCGTTGTTCTCCACTTAGACAAAACAGCAAATTCTTTTTGACCAAATAAAAGAGCACACACCTAGAATCTAATATTTCATACGAACAGATGCCAGGGATACTGCGAATTTTTCACCTAAAGGACCCAAGTGATCAGAAACTTGACAGGTCAGGAAAATTCAACCACCATTCACAATACCCGAATTTGAAGTTTTTAACAAACTAGAGGTAGCATCAACAAGAATAAGATAGTAGTTCCCTATTTCCAAAACTCAAACCAGCAAAAGTTGGAAGCAGGGAAATATCAACATCAGCTTCTAGTATAAGTAGGCGGATCACAATATGAGTTAAATTCAGAAGCAGCTTAATTCAGCAAGCAAGAACGCAAAATACTTGACCATAAAACAAACTCCCGAATGAACACACAAAACGCTGGGGAAGGGGATACATACTGATAAAAGAAGGATGTTAGTTTCTTGATCCCGATCTTGAATTGGCGAATGCTTGGAGAGAAAGGCCTCTTCCACTTACAAAAAGAAAAAAGGCCTCTTCCTCCCAACCTCTAGATACTCCAATTCATCTTCGTCTTCTCCGAAACCGGACCCTTGACTCTCTGCTTGTCTCATCTCCGGCATTTCCAGAAAAGTCCTGCACTTTCTTCTTCATAGCAGATTAACAGAAACTATGAGCGATTTCAATGGAAGGCGGTAAAATACTCGAATCGATCTTAAATCTCTCCAAAGTTAGGGCAGGCGGTTTTCTTTTTCAGCTCGCTACAGAGTTCACTATTTTCTCTCACAAAAAGTATTTGAAAATAGTCGTCTCAATTTTCCAAATTTGACCTTGAAAGCAAACGCAGCCCATCACTGGTTAAGGGCCTCCATAGGGATTTGGTTAACGTACTAGACCCATGTTTATCTTACAGTCCATGTCAAAATATACATTCCTATTTACCTTTTCGGTTATTGTATTTCATTGATTAGGGACAACTAATCATATATGGTTACAATAGTATAATTTGCCATTACTTTATGGTAGTTACATTACGTTTAGGATAAAGTTATTTTTAGAAACAACTAAAAAGAACAATACACTAATAAAAAGCAAGCAATAGAGCAAAGATATATAAAACACATCACAATGAGCTTGGTAAGAGCCGATTTAACAAAAGATTATTTAGCCAAAGCTCAAAGTCCTTTTGCTAAATGAATCAATTTTTTTTGTGATAAAAATGCTAATATATTAACCAGAGAATCAAAGCATCAAGGGAATGCCACCCATATAATAGTCATATTACATAAGCTATCAGCCGAACCTATACGTACTTGTCATGTGGATATTCCTAACCAGTCTACTTGAGCTTTTGCTAAATAGTCTTCGGTTAGATTGGTTTTTTTACCGAGTTTATTATGTTGTGCGTTATACTTTTTGATTATCCGATTATAATTAACTTTGTTTTGTTCTTGATATAGCTATAGTATATGCTGATCGAATTATATAAATTTTATGTCTCATTTTTTCGTTTTTCTTAATGTTTCGAAATTGTTTCTTTTGCGATTTTTGAAGCACATGATAATATGAAATCTATTCTTCACTGAGTACGGTTGCACTAGTATCTTGTATGGTTGTGATCTGGAACACCAACGCATATACTATTGTTGGGGGTGCAGATGCTCGATGATCTTGGCTGCCAAACTTAATTAACAGTAAACACAAATGGGGGGGAAAACAGACAAATAACAAGAAACCCAAATCTGATAGTCCAGGACATATTTCTAAATAAATTAATATTATATGCATATCTGATAAACTAGCTAGCTATTTGCTTCCGCTAGTTGAACATAACAAATTTTCATTACACCAAACAGCTGCACAGTCTACCTATGCGAAACAAACTTTCTGAGTTTTTAGTTATGTTGGATAACTAGCAGCCTTCTATTTTATTTATGACCAACCCTGATTATACATACATATATATGTATGTAGTGCCTGACTTATAATCATTAAATCATTAATTAATAACTAGCTCTAGCGGCTAGCAAAAAGTTGTGCAGCCACTAATTAAGAAAATAGATTATTAATTGGTCTGATGCAGGTATGGCCTGAGGAGTGGAATGAGGGAACCACTAAGGTGGAGAGACATGATCTCATTGGTGGATCCGATGAGCTTGCCGCCGATGAAGACGGCGGGGAGAGGGGCGGTGCAGCCCATCCTCATGAGGGCTTTCTCAATCTCTTTGCCCTCAGGATCATTGTCAATCTCATGAACATAAGGGCTAACCCCTATGTCTCGGAACAGCATGTTCACTGCATAGCACAAACAGCAGGTGCTTTTGCTAAACACCACAAATCCTTTGTCTGAGGCCACTCTCGACACTCTCTCCATTTGGGATTTTCTTATAAGATGTTTTGATCCTAGTATTTGATGTTTTTAGGTTTGGGAAATATACAGGATCAAATGGAGAAGGTAGGAGGGTGAAGGAAGGACTTTCAAAGTTGAAAGAACTGGCCTTGAATTTTAATGTCATGATACTCTCGTCTATTTATGCATGTAACATGCAGCTGAAAGAAGTGGGGTCCATTTACACCCCCTTTAGTCAAAACAGCAAGAAAGAACATTCAAAAGATGAGAGACTTTATCAAGATTCTAGGGAAAGCCACTTTGAGAAGATACTGTGCCGTTCCATTTCCATCCACACTAAACAACTTGCACTCCACACTACTGCTGGGTATGAGGATATTTATTCTACTTACACAAATGTTATACTTTATTTGGAAGTCTTTACCGATCAAGTCTTAAAGATTTTTATGGAGAAGGTCAATTAGAAACCTAGCGGTCTTTTGATAAGGTTTTTTATCAAACAACCCATACCAGGTGTTCGCTGCAAATGGAACAGCAACCCTTTAACCTAATTGGCCCGGATACTACGGCCTACACCAGTACTGACTCAGATATCAGTATTATACTCATGCTTTGCATATCCTAGACTAAACCTACGTCTTTCTATTTGCAACATCCTAACCCGAATACCAACTAAACTATGGCGTGGAGGCTGTAGGGGATGTTTATTCCCTCATTATTCATGTGGAGTTAAATATCTTGGTGCATTGATTATATAATGTTTTTGTTTTCCATATTTCTGTATGTTATGGTCACTTTTTTTTATATTCTTTTTGTTTTTGTTGCAAAAATATAAGAAGAACTAGAAAAAATGCACAATCATAAAAAAGAAAATTTGCCCTTGGGTATTTGAGTAGCTAGCCTGTTGCCACGTCTATCTGAATTTGTATCCATGCCTGTGTTATCGTTCCGAAGGAACTGATTCAAATCCCAAAATATTCAAAATGGGGAGAATCACCGCAACTTGGTGTCTTGGTCCATGTTTGCTCATCTTTGTTTCACTGTCGGGACGAGTATTGAGATTCTGTTTTTCCAGTGCCATGGATCCATACACATTCTGTCTTAGATTACACAGTTTTAATGTCTTATCGGTGTTAACGTATAGTCATAAACATTAACAACTTATTGAATCCCCCCCCCCTACCATTGGCCGATTTTACTGATATGCTTTTTAATTAATTTATTTATTTATACTTTTATGTTTTTCTTTTATATGTTTGTACTATAGCATATATGCAGATTTGAGCAGCTGTGTTATTAGAAGGAAATTTGCGTCTTTAGGATGTATACAACCACGGGTTTGAATAGGTCAAACAATCGAACATTGAAGTCAACATTCAGTTAAATTGAAATTTAAAAGATATAATTGATTCAAACTCCTAAGGTTGAGATGAAATTGTTTATTTTCCCTAAATTATAGCTACTTGAATCGTAAAACATCAACCAATCATAGAAACAACAGGACGCATCATGATCTTCCCTTTCCTTCGTATAGCAAGTCAGTGCTTCTGCAACACCCAATTGGTCAACACTAATTCTACGCACAAAAACTACATATAGGGGCAAGACTTCACCAGAAAATGGACGGCATATACCTTGAAAAAAAATACCAAAAAAGATGAAGATCCTTATTTAAGGCGGTCGATCTTGATCAGATTCTCTCTCCCAATCTTTCCCTTTATTATATATTCTCCCCCCCAAAGATCATGGCGGGATAGCTTTCGGTGCTTCATATTCGTTTTTTTTTGGTGCATCCACTAGTTGAAGGCATATTGCCTTCCGCAAATATGCTCGGGACCTATTTAAACACTTATTCTCCTGATATATATATATATGTGTGTATATATATATCTATATAGGTATGTATATATATATGTATGTATGTATGTATGTATGTATGTATGTATGTATGTATATGGATATATATGGACGCTCATTTTTGTGTGCATGTATGCATGTAAGTAGTGGATTTTTGTGTGTATATACACACATATATTTTATCTCTCCATGTACCTAAACTCATACATAATTTAAAATGTAATAGGTAAACATACGTCGTATATGTGAGTTTCAAAGCATTGATGTATGTTTGTATGCATGTATATATTTGTCTATACGTATAAACTCAGACAAACTTTAAAATGTACATGTAAAAACACGTGTATATGTGCGACTATAAGCGCATATATGTGTGTATGATAAAGACCTGTTATTTAAGTACTCTTGTTCATTAGTTTTGAAAGCTTCAACGTTATAAGTTCTATAAATTCTACAAAAATTCATTCTAATTTAGGGCTCGCACAAATAAGGAACGGAGTTGGCATAAATGAACAGATAATTAATTTTATATCCGGGCCGGAGCATGCTTGATAATATTGTGATGCCAGTCATGCGAACCTTTAGAAAGATGTATAGGCCAATCACCTTTAATAAAGTATTTTAGATACATGAGACTAATGCCATATATAATAGATGTATAATCATAAAAATACATTAGTTAGTATCAAACTTGGCAAAGTTAAGTAGTTAACAGTTAAGTTGATTTTAGTGACTGAGAGATTCCAAATCAGCAGGCTTAGGGGTACTAATCCTCCCACAGAATCCCAAACATACGATTTTACAGTTTGTGCTAAAGACTAAAGAGCATTCTCCTAGATATTTTCTTCCCTGGGCACCCCATAGCTGCTGAAGCTTTAGAATCTATTCTATAACATTTGTGTCCTTTCATTTATTTATTTATTTATTTTAGACTCAAATCAGTTGATTGTCAGTTTCAAACATTATAACCGGGGAAAAATTTTTGACAAAAGGGACCAACCAATCAGAAGTAGGAGATCTTAAAGATATGTTATATACATCACTGTCCTTCTGGTTTCAGCTCCAATATGCTGGCCACATCAGGCTTTAACTTTTGAAATCCTGATGTAAGTTTCTGTATTTGTATATAAAAGCCTTCAAAAGAACGTAGAAATGGATGTGCAGTTCATCTATACATCTATATATTTGTCATAATTCTTGGAATTGGAAATTTGTTCCATCTTTTTTCATTAAGTTTTAAGCAGAGATATGTGCAACCGTGATATGATATGCCAAGTATAATGTTACAGGACAAAGTTCAAGATCTAAACATTTAACCGTGTTTCATATTTATTTGCTAAAGGTTTTTCTTAATGCATATGTATATATGTATGTATGTACGTCCATATATATGCTCTTGTGTGATAAACAGGGATCAAAGTCCAAACATGTTCTTACGCATGAACAAAAGGATCTGTCTAGTCAACGTCTCACTTGATAATGGTTTTTATTCATGGATTTTCTGTTATGATGTACACACGTGGGTGAGACTTAATTGAAAACTAAGAAGCTCAAACTAAGCACTATTGAGTAAACACTGTTAATAGACGAAAAGAAGTAAGAAGACAAGTCCTTGCTGAGCCTTTTTATCAAACTTTGGCTCGTTGACATAGGTTAAAGACCAGACACGTATCGTACAGAGTTCCTCGTACGTCGTATACAAGTCTGTTCAAAAGAGTACAAAATATTAACATTCGATCATATATCTGCATATAGATATATGACTTTTACGTGAAGTCGGATAATACTAAGTAGCTAGAACCAAATGGCCCTAGCATTAATCAGCCTTTGCTTTAGAGACCCATCAACATGATGGGAAATTATATCCTTTGCTGATCCCACATATTCACCTCCAATAAACACCGCAGGAACAGAAGGATTGCAACCTAAGCTTCTCAAAGCCCTCTCCATTTCTCTTCCACTTGCATCTTGATCGATTTCATGGATCGCGGGGCTCGCGCCGAGCTCATAGAACAAAGCCTTGATGCTGTGGCACATGCAGCATGAGCTCTTTGTGAAGATCACTGCTGCCTTCTTGGATGCCAAATCTCTAACCTTGTCCATTTTCAGTAGCTACTAATATACTTTGAATAAGAACAGATGAAAGCTAGACTAAGGAGTAGTGGTGGAGTGTTTATAAGTATTTGAGGGTGGTTACTACTTGTGATGAGTGTTGAATTTCCCATGAAAGATGATGATTATTTATAGTGGGAGCCGCCGATGATAACAGTTAGAAGATTTTTGCAATATGACTTGGGGAAAAGGGAGACGCAAAAAACACTAATAGAAAAATGAGAAGGGGAATTTTCTTCACAAAATTTTTTTGGCTGGATAAGAAATGTCCCACGATTTTAATTACTTGATGCTGATACTTTGTGCTGACTTCAATTTGACACGTATTATACTGGCCTCTTCAGTTCATAAACCATCCCATCATGCTTAAATAAAAATTAATATGTAAAGGTAAGTACATCATATCCCTATTATTTTGCCGTTTATGTAGGTACATATAGGGCCGGAGTTCTCATTGGAATCAAACTCTCTATCCCTTGGGATAGAGGTATTGTTGGCCTGTCATTTACCCTTTCCAGACCTTAGCGATATCTTTTGTTGTCGTTAGAGAAATACTGGGTACAATTGATTGATTGATTGGAGTAGGTTAGTATAGCTACTTTGATTAAAATCTTCTCCTGGCTCTTACTATAAAAGCTAAAATGTAATAGAAGACAAAATTATACGACAAGAATGAAGACCCATCAAAGGAGTCAGGAGACATGGGCTACCATGTATGTAATCACACAAATAATACGATGTTGATTAATTATATAAAAACCAATGCAAAATTTACCCTAATAACTGCCAAATTTATTCAACATGTACATTTTGAAATCAAATTTTTTTTCCCAATTGTAGTTATACGACAGGTGATTTTTTTATTTTTCACTTTTCAACAAATGAGTTACTCAGAGTCGATACATGATTTTGTACTCACCTTTCTCGGAAGCCTGAAGATGAAATAGTCAAGTGTCGTTACAAAAGCAAATTTTACTAGTACCTATCTTTTATTATACCCTTATATTTTACCTTGTATATATTGTGGCTCCTTGTTTTGCATAAAGTTGGTTGTATTAACCCATTTTGTATCAAGTTGTCTGATCTTACTAATATAGCTAGTACTTTACCTGTGGACGGTATAATTGTACAACTGGACATTATGATAAGTCCACCAACTGTTTTCATTGATGGTTATACTATTGCAAAATATCAATAATATGGAATTAGATAAAGGAAGACAAGACATTTAACTTAAGTTTAATCTATCAAAAACAAAGATAACAAGACTCTAGTAGAGGAAAGTACAATACAAGATAGATGGAGAAGATACTTTGATAAACTCTTTAATGAATTAGTAGGAGATGGCTCGTATTGGACGAGTTACGAAACTCTGAACATGATAAAAAAAAACTTAACGTATAGTAGAAGAATCTGATTGCCAGAGGTAAAAGATGATTTGAAAATGATAAAAAAAATAGTAAAGCGATTGGACCTGACTGTATTCCAATCGAGGCTTGGAAATGATTATGGAAAGAAGGTATTATGTGGTCCATAGATCTTTTTAACAATATTGTGAAGACCGGTAAGATATCTGATTAGTGAAAAAATCATTTTATTATCTCTATAAAACAAAGGAGATATACAAGATTGTACAAATTATAAAGAAATTAAATTAACAAGACACAGAATGAAGCTCTGGGAGTGAGTGATTGAGAAAATATTTCGCAAAGATGCTAGTATATTTTAAAATCGATTTGGGTTTATGTCGGAGAATTCAACGATGGAGGTTATTCATCTATTGAGAAGATTAATAGGGAGATATCGAGAGAAGAAACAAGATTTGCATATAGTTTTCATTAACTTGGAAAAGACATATGATTATGTCCCCCAAGAGATAATGTGGAGAGTGCTTGAAAAGAAATGTGTTAGGGTAGCATATATAGACAGTATGAGAAAAATGTATGAGAACATGATGACAAGTGTAAGGACTCTATTAGGACTAAGCAGAGAGTGCTCTATTAAAGTGGGTTTACACCAATGATTTATATCCATACTTATTTGCTTTATTTCTAGATGAGTTCACTCGACAAATTCAAGATAGATTTCCATGAAGCATGTTATTTGCAGATGACATTGTGTTGCTAGATGAGACTATTGAAGGAGTCAATGCTAAACTGGAATGTTGGCGGGAGACACTAGAGGAAAAGAGCTTCAAATTGGGTTGAAATAAGACATAGTATATGAAATTTAATTTTAACAACAACAGAATGATCTTGAAACCTTTTGCAAAACTAGGAGACTAATACATTCACTTGAGTGAGATTTTTATATATTTATGATTTATACTACAGAAAGATGGAAAAATTGACAAGGATGTAAATCACATGGTATAAGGATGGTGGTTAAAATGGTGAAGTGCATCAGATCTTCTTTGCAATAGAAAAGCACCTTTAAAGCTTAAAGTAAAAGTTTTATATAATGCCATTAAGACTCGCACTACTGTACGATCTGAATGTTGGACAGTCAATTATGAGCATGAACAAAGAATGCGAGTGACAGAAATGTGGATGTTAATATGGATGTGTGGACATAGAATAAAGGATAAAATAAGAAATTGACATATAAGAAAAGATATTAGGGTGGCTCCTATAGATGAGAATATGCGAGAGTCAAGGTTACGGGGTATGGACATGTGCAATGCGTCTTGCAGATGCACCTATTATGTAGTGCGAGACAATGAATGAGGTGAATATTGAACTTGAGAGTGGAAGACGAAAGAAGACATGAAGAGAGACAATAAGGAATAATGTGGCTTATATGAGAATTGAGAGCATATGGTCATTGATAAAGCACAATGGAGACAATTGATTTATGTAGCCGTTAGCATGTAGAAAGTATAAGATTTAAATGGGTATTTTAAGTTCTTCCGCCTGAATCACAGTTGAGAATATATGATAGTTTTGAAAGATGTGTATTTTAAAAACGTATTTTTGTACATCAGGTATTAAGAAATACACAAAGACGATAGTATTTAGGTTACGAGTCAAAAACAAAAACAAAGAAATAAAAGCAAGAACAAAAAATTTAAAATAAAACAAAAATAAAAACCAAGAGAAATGATTGATCTATATAACTGAACCCTTTGTAGGAAAAAAGCTTAAATATTGTTGTCTTATAATTAGGAAATATATATATATATATATATATATATATATATATATATATATATATATATATATATTAAAAGTGATTCATCTTCAGATTTGAACAAAAGAAATATATTTAGTTCGATGTATCGTCTGCTTTCCTTTCTCGCTACTGAATGAATGAAATAGATTTTGTTCGATGTATCATTAGTTGCATGGAATCGTCTCCTTTCCTTTCAGTTGTTGTATGATGTAGCATGATTCTTCCAACATTAAAGACCATTTGCTGATGTGGGAAAGATAAGAGGTTATCCACTTACTTCCCTTTTCGAGTGGTCCCCTGTCATAGTGATGCCATGCAGGGAAAAAAAAAAAAAAGAGAATCAATATTAGTTTTTTTAGTGCAAAAATGTCAACGGCTTTTTTGGTATCAGGTGCTCACTACGTGTCCACACAGTTTCGAGCCCAAACTTGATTCAGTATAAAAAATTGACGTCAAGACTCTAACACCAACTGAATTACGCTATGCAGAGAAGAATCAACAGTAATCTTTTTTTAGATGTTTTACAAGTAATTATACTTAGAGAGAAAGATAATGTGATGATATAACAAGTAGCGAATTGTTTAAGGGGAATCAACCACAGCAAATGGTTCTTTCTTGGTCGGTTTCGTGGATTGTCTTGTCGACATAGCTAGATGGAACAATTACATGTGTAAAGGTCAAAATTCTCAGAATTTACGAGCCACATTTACATGTCAGCATGGTATGAGTTAATATTGCTATAGTTCTCACTATATCTTATCCTTATGTACATCATAATTATTATTCTTTTAAGTATATTTTGATTTTTCAACGTAACGTAAGTTACAATATATTAGAAAATCAAAGTCACTTTGGGACAAAGGGAGAATTTAACTTCGATGTTCAATAATGCATATACATGGGTTCGTTGGTGTTGTTGATAATCATAGAATACTTACTAAGGAAATGAAAATCGTACAACCAAAACTTTATGCATAATGTCATACTTTTCTGAGTTGATTCTAGGGCTGTGAATGAACCAAGCCGTTCGGTTGTTCGGCTCGTTTGTTCGAGCTCGAACTCGAGCTCGGCTCGGTTAAAAGGTTAATGAACAGAGCTTGAACGCCTTTTTCTGTTCGAGCTCGGTAAGTGGCACCGTTCGTTTAAAGTGTTCGGCTCGTTAATGTTGTTCGTGAGTTAAACGAACCAAGCTTGAACAAGTAAATATGTTCGTTTAAATAAACGAACAAGCTCGGCTCGTTCGCTAAGTTAAATGAACAGAGCTTGAACAACGCAATGTTCGGCTCGTTCGGCTCGTTTACAACCCTAGTTGATTCTCACGTATGTTTGCCCTATTAATCAAGGATCAGATAAGAAATCATCAAATTTAGACATGTAAAAGTCAAATCACTAATAAAGGTTATAATGTGGGACCAAAAGCAAGAAACTTTTGAATAGGAAGCAATTGCTTACGCGGGTTTTCATTAGCGATGGATTAATTTAGAGGATTTGAAGTTGATCAATATCTTGGTCTTCTTTGTCTTCCATTTAGTCATCGATTACTTAGAAATTGGTTTAGAAAACATATCTTGAAGTCACGGATTCGAGCCGTCTCTTCTATAAAATGTAGGTTGTGTATATCAAATTCCAAAACAATCTGGTTACTTCTCGTACTCTGTGCAAACGCAGAAGCATAATGTACTGGAAACGACTTTGGAAAAGAGAAATTAGGAGGAAAGAGTGCCAATGTCAATCATTCATGTAGTTTTTTGGCTATGTTTATTGTGGAACCGACATTGTACTTGATCTCATATACTAGACTAAATACAATATCTTACTTTTAAGGTTCGTGGTGACAGCATATTACATAGGGAAGTTGGGTCACATTTGTGTCCATAGTAACAGATTATCATGGACCAAAATGGAAAAATACTCTCCATGTCTCATGGACGTTTATCCACGACGACATCATCATCATACGTACCCAGTATATCCCAACGACTATATATATACATCACAACACTGTAAATTTGTTGTGATGTATATCCACGACGACAAAACCATGTAAATCTGTCCATCACAACACTGCTTCATGGCTAATTTAAACAGAAGGTTGATTGTACATACATCAACTTGCCTTTACCAAATCATGTTGTATCGTGTAATATGCTGTCGTTTTTATCATCGATCGTAGTCTTGTAGCCCCACGGTAAGAATATGATGATTCATCGAACCTTCCAACAATGTAGCAGAACGCTGCTGGTGGATCAAATGGACAGGATCAAATATTGTAGTGGTTCGGTTTATGTCTAACAGAAGGGTCCTAATCAGAGCTATGGTAATGGAGTCTGCAAGTGCATAAAGAATAAAGGGAGCAACGCAATTTGCAGAACTCGGGCCTACTAAGCTGAACTGACGCCTTCCTACCTGGACTGCCAAAGGTTCGACCTTTTGACATTTGGCTGGACAAGGGCAATTCGCACAGCCCCAATTTAACTTTTTACCCCATCAATGTCCACCGTTATGGTTTAGCTTATTTGATTTCTATTATAATTTGTTGCCAAAGTAGAGATGTTTTCTTGATGCATTTTTTCCAAGAAAAAAATAAGGCACACAACCGGCGCTTTAGCTTTAATCTGTATCCGATATCAGGCTAGCTCACACTCCTACCTCTGAGTTTTTTTTTTTTTTTTTTTTTGGGGGTGGGGGGGTGGGGTGGGGAATCAATGAGCTGCGACACATGAACAATAAAGTTGTATAATGCGACTGCTTAAACAAAGTAGACTGGGTAACCTTTTGTTCCCTGAATGTTGAGAATTCTACGTCTATTATATACGTTGGATGGTAGTTCATAATGACCAACACACTCCCATACGTCGTGTTTAAGCTTTCATATACACACTCCCATAATGACTCATTCTTATATTGTGAAATAGTAGGTGAGTCATTAAAAAACCACCTCTCCATGCTTCTAACACATGGAAATGACTACGTACATCCGACCTCACATAAAACGGGAGACTCTAAGGTAATGAGTAATGTTGTTGTTGTAGTATACACTAGCAAATATATCAAACCTTTGAAGTTTGAATAACCAATCCAAAAACCAGCTCCCTTTAAGTACCAACATCATTCATGCACAACAAGATATATGTCCCTGATTGATTTTGCCAACCATCTAACATGGCTTATTTACGAGTTGCATTAGGAAGTAGGAAGACCATGCAAAGCCACTTCCAAGAATGGCCAGCAGGTACCAAGTCTTTCCAACCGAAAAGATGTACTTGGGAGTAAATGTAAATGGCATATAAATTCCCACACTATCTGTTACGGTTTCACCACCATTCTGAAGCAGCCAAACGGGAATTCTCTATTTATATTTTGTCTTATATCTCCTGATAAATGAGACAAAACAGCAAAACTATGTAATATAACTTACACTGACCATCATAATATTTCATACTCAATGGTTAAAATATAAGAGAGATCAAAAGTAACATTGTGAAGTTTTTGCTATAATAGTTGTAACTTCCACTAAAATGATTGCCAGAAGCTACATTGCTATAGGACATAGAATCTTCACTTCAAAGGTCAAATAAGTCTGCTTATCCATTTACCCTTCGAATGTGGGAAAGAGAAAGAGGAGCAAGCTGAAACACGTAAGGAATTTGGAAATCTTCAATGAAAAGCTTTCCCCACTAGAATGATAAACCAATGATAGCAAGAATCTGACATCATTTAGATTCCCAAATAGCCAGGGTATCTGATCTCAATAAGTGGTGATTAGGCCCTTTTATTATCACACCGACCATAATCTTGGCTTTATTGGGCGGTTGGGGACAATAAGCATCCTTTTGTAACTTTCATCCAGACATAGTAACACATATTTGATGCCTAATATAATGGCTAAACATAGTAGCACGAGAAAAAATAGCTACAAATTTCTAATCGAATAAGTAGACATTGCAGAGTCACCAAACTATGTAACAAAGGATCAGAAATACAAAGTTGACTTCCAAAATCAATCAATCAATCATACCCAGTATATCCCAACGACAGCAAAAGCTATCGCTAGGGTCTGGGGAGGGTGAGTGACAGATAAACAATACCTCCATCCCAAGAGATAGAGAGTTCGCTTCCAGTGAGACCCTCGACTCTATATATACTTCGTAGATGGTACAATAATAGGATAATAGAACAATAATAAGAATATGTACTAGTGAAGGGATTTTATTAAACATAAACAAAGTTGACTTCCACAGAAGAGTAAAATCAGAAAGACCTCGTAATTAGCAAAAAGGCCATTTGATTCGGAAAACTCAAAGTAACATATTTCACTGACAAAAATCACATAATTTCCTCAATTGTTGATATACGTTTGATGAAAGTTTGCAATCAACATCACTTAGAAACCAAAGACATCAAACAACTGATGGAAGTGCACGTATGACTACTGGTGGCAAGAGTAGTACAATGCAGGTGTATCCCTAAAGTCAGTAAAAGCTTGAGCTCAAGACCAAATTTCAGGAACCAATCTTTTGAATCAAGCCCATTAAAATCATTGAATGACATAAACTAGCTTGGATAAGACAGGACAAGACCATGATCTATAATCTAGAATCCGTTCTCAAGCTTGGCAGATAAGAGTTGAGGGCATTCATCACATGTGTATAAAATCTTAATCATAGGCAGTCTACTCCTGTGGAGCCAAACATTTGTTTAAAGGATAGAAGTGAAGATCACTTAAAGTTAAAGAAATAAGGGTTACTAAATACATGAGATACAGAACAATAACATCTCTTCCTCTAGAAGAGCATCAGAGAGATTGACGAAAGGAGTACAAGTTCATGATATCTGAAGTGATGAGGAGAAAGAAAGCTAAATATCAGACAATTGCGCAATAAAGCAGCAAATCCTGGCACTAATAAAAATGGAGGATGAAGCATCAAACTCAATACATGAAATAAGTACAGAACAGAATTGTAATTTGTCCCCTGTATCATAGCCCCCCATCGGATAAAAAAGTGTGAGCAAAGCGATCAGGTGTATTAGTTTCACTTGGAAAGCATTGATTTCTACTTTGTCAAGTAGCATGTGTAAAATCATGTTTAAATAAAATACATGCAATTTGCTAGGACGGAGCACTCAAGGGTGCATGCGCCAGACCAGCAACAGATAAATTAATCATATACAAATGGCCAGTTTAACATAAGATAGTTAATTCTTCTCAGAATAGAGCTTAAGTGATCACCATTGTGACTCAGAGGGGAAAAAAAGGATCTGATCTGCCAGAATGTCTTCAAAATCACAGCCAGCATCCCACAAGAAAGAGATACACAGAGAGAACCTTTGCAACAGTGCACCTGATAGAGAGCTTGCCCAAGTTGAATGTAGGAAAACTTTACTGGTGTAAGATAGGGATTCATAATGTACGAAAACATCAGAAATGACATTACAGGACATATTTCACTTATCAATAAAATCTTTCAGGAAGGGGTTGTGCTGCTCAAGTTCAGCGTTACGCCTCCAATTTTCCACTGCCTTCTTGACTGTCTCATTGGCCTTGTGTATCTCTTCCGCTGAGAACTTGTGTTCAATTATTCCCAATGGCCCAGGTTGCAGAACCTTAACAACAGTTTCCATATCATGTTCCAGATTCCTGCCATAGGAAGAAAACGTAACATGAGCACCAAGAGCTCATCACTGCAATACCGAAGGAGTACAATTAAAAGCAATATATTCGGGTTTGCTACTAACAGCATAAGCTTAATATCCAGAGACGTTAAACCGACAACCAATCATGTAAATTGTCACCTACCAAATAAAAATCCAACACCGTGATACATAATAAAAATTCATATATATAACCAAGGAGTGAAAATACAATCAAATACGTAAACACATGCGGCTAAGACTATGCTGAAGACGCATATCAATGAGCTGTGCACATGGATTCAATTTCTCTCCTGTGAGCACTCGAACATTCAGATATGAAAATTCACAAATCATAAAAACTTCAGGGACCGCTCTGACTTTGGGCCTTTGGCGCCAGTCACATCAGCTGTGTACTTCATCAAGGAGTAAATAAATTGAAAATAGCGAAAGGTACCGGATAAATCCAGATAACGGTAAAAAATTCGCAACCCTTTTCAGAGAGAATGGCATTCTTTTTATCCTCTGATTAGGGCGGCTCTTCCGTCGACTCAAAAGACCAACCGACTCGAACTCTGGTAAAGAAGGCTTCCTCTTCCGGTCTAATACGGCGACCGATTTTGTGGGTTTAACCAACTGCCGTACATCTCTCTTGATGGTGATGCTGTGTAAACGGGCTTTTTTGTACGAATCTCACCGACTACAGGTTAACCAGCCCAACTCTCAAGCCCAAATTGAATATGACGTGATAAAGATTGGTTCCGAAAATATTGTTACTTAAAAACTAAACTGTAACAATATTTTAAAGAAAATAATTTAGGTTTTTTAATCCAATATTTTGATTGAATTACATAAATTAATTAACATGCCGACTTTGCGTAATGGTTACAGGGCCGTCTTTATCCGTCATATTAGTCATTGTTCAGTTAATAAATTTTGTTATAGTGAGCCATAAATTAACAAGATGAGTATAAGATGTGAAAGGTGAGCATTGCACATTTATATGAGTTTGATTATGTGGTAATTCCGTTCACAATTATGTCCATATTAATAATCCATCATTCAATATTGTTTAATATTTGATATGGCTATCATATAATATCATTTTGACAACAAACTAGGTATGTATAAAATTTTGACAATGTTTTTTTGTTATTTGAATAATCTCTGATTCAGGTGAAGATCCGAACTGATGATTACATTACTCAGATTAGAGTTTTCCAACAACATTCGAGAGGAGGTACGTTCAACACATTTAGCAATTCACAAACAACCACAAAGCAAATATTCCGAGACAAACTCTCATTTCGATAGAATATAGAATTTCCATAATGAATTTATTGTTGGACATTTTTTCGGCCCTCAACGTTTTCATTTTTTTTGCATATTTTAGCACTTATTTAAGCATATTCAAAGTCAAAAACATCAGCAAATCGGGCAAATATCTATTAGTCGAGTGACGGAATTTTTCGCTTCGTCACATGGCATGTATAACTGGTAAAAAAAATATATGAATGTTTTATGCGATTGCTATTTGTAGGTAGAAAAAGACATTGGGAAAGAAAAACTAAAGGAAAGAAAGGGACAAAACGAAACATACGACAAACACTAAAAGCGATGTCGTACCAAAGGATATGATCCACGTCATTCAAACTGTTTTTGTACACGTGGCGACACGTGATTGGAGACCTCATATTCTGCTTCACTTTTAGCCTCTTAGGATCTCATCCCTTCTCCTTCCGAAGATCCTAAGAGGCTAAAAGTGAGGTAGAATATGAGGTTTCCAATCATGCATCGCCACGTGTACAAAAGCAAATAGATGCTGCAATTTTTTTCTTAAAAAGAACTGTTTTTGTACATGTGGCGACACGTGATTGGAGACCTCATATTCTACTTCACTTTTAGCCTCCTAGGATCTCATCCCCTCTCCTTCCGAAGATCCTAAGAGGCTAAAAGTGAGGTAGAATATGAGGCTTCCACTCATGCATCGCCGCGTGTACAAAAGCAAATAGATGCTGCAATTTTTTTCTTAAAAAGAAGTGTTTTTGTACACGTGTCGACACGTAATTGAAGACCTCATATTCTACTTCACTTTTAGCTTCCTAGGATCTCATCTCCTCTCCTTCTCGTGCAAATGTCAAATATATATTTTTAAAAATTCTTAATAAATAGGTAAAACTATTAATAGACAATCTATACAAAAGGTCTAATACAAACCGTGAATGAAATCGAGTATTTAATTAAGTTTGATTCATGTATTTGATCTTCAGACCGAAATAACAATAACAACAATAAAATTAGTCAAGTACCTTAGAGACTCCGTCTATAATAGTGTATGAAAGAGTCGGATATATGCAACTATATCGATGTGTTCAAAATATACAGAGATTGTTTTCTAATAACTCATAATAATGTGTCAATTTATATAGCTCAAGTAACCCAAACAACAATGTTTAAATAAGATGATGTTGCTACAATGTACATTTCTAACGTACACCTTTCTAAATAATGTGTCAATCTTAGTTATTAATTCAATGGAAGAATTGGGCCCGTCTTCTTACATCACTATATCAGCCACTTATCCAATATCCCCACATCCTATCTTCTTTCTCACCGCCCCCGCACCGCAACCTGCAACTTGCAACTTAAATCGTCACTCATCCCCCATTCCAGCTTTTCACGCTTCTCCCTTTTTAATCTCCATTCCCATCTCACTTGAGTGCTTCTACTGCCGAAAGCACAGCATACGGAGAGAGTTGGATACAACAGTAGCAGCATATACAGAGTAGAGCAATGGGTAAGGGTGGTATGTCAAAGGGAATTGGTTCTGAGAACCAGGTTCATGAACAACAGAACATGGCTGCCTGGCTTGTTGGTATCAACACCCTCAAGATCCAGCCTTTTCAACTCCCTCCTCTCGGTACCAACCCCTTCTACTTTATTTTCTCCAGTTCTCTGGGTTTTCTCCTTTCTCTATTTGAATTCCATTCTATCAAATCTGTCAGTCGTTATTTCTTCTATTTGCAGGGCCCCATGATGTTCGAATCAATATGAAAGCTGTTGGTATATGTGGAAGCGACGTTCATTACCTCAAGGTCTACTTTTTCTGTTTAATCTATTGGTAACTAATACTATATACTTGAGTTTACAGAAGCTAGGCTTTTGGCTTATAGCCTGATTATCTGCTAGTGTCAAATCAAATATGCTCTTTTATTGTTATAAATCATAGTGGTATAAGTGATTTAGGTGTGCTAAACTCAAACAAATTGCTGAGTTTTCAGACTTTACAATGTGCACACTTTGTTGTGAAAGAACCAATGGTGATTGGGCATGAGTGTGCTGGCGTCATAGATGAAGTCGGCAGCGAAGTCAAAGCACTAGCTCGTGGCGATCGGGTCGCAATAGAACCCGGTATCAGCTGCTGGCGTTGTGACTGCTGTAAGCAGGGGCGATACAACTTGTGTCCTGAGATGAAGTTTTTTGCAACCCCCCCTGTTCATGGTTCCCTGGCTAACCAGGTGCAGTAACCACGACTACTTGGCTCTTTCTTACTGCTGATTAGGTTTCTTATGTTTTTTCTCTTGTACCTTGTAGAGGTGAACCTTGAAACCTATATTGTCGAATAAATAACATCTGGCTAATAAGATCTATGTAGGATTGCACGGTTCAAGTTGCCCCATCAGAAAATCGACTTTTGGTCTTCTTAGTGGATAAATTGTCTTCACAAGTTTCTAAACTTCACAACTTGGATTAGAAATCATGGATTGAACAGTTACCTTCCCGTTTGCTAATCTTTTTATCCGTTTAGGTTTTAGGCAAGTAGAACCCAACTACAAATCCTTACCTCTTTCTTGGTGATTTTAGCTTATATGCCACTGGGACCATCAGCAATTAGGTCAACATGAGATCTGAGCAAACTAAGGTGAAAATGTTAGGTTGTCAGCACCATGCTTGTTTTTATGTTGACATTTTTACTGATTGAACTCTTGTTGACTGCGGAGGTTTAAGCTTGATATTATCTCCAGCATGTGAAAATATACTGCTCATGTTTTTGGCATTCAGTTGATTTAGCATTCAGTTTTCTACTCTATCATGCGAACATTGATATGGATAGGTTTTTCCTCCAAAGCAGATTGTTCATCCAGCGAACCTGTGCTTCAAATTACCTGACAATGTCAGTTTAGAGGAAGGTGCAATGTGTGAGCCCCTAAGTGTTGGTGTTCATGCTTGTCGCCGAGCTGGTGTTGGTCCTGAGACTAGAGTGTTGGTGATGGGAGCAGGACCTATAGGTCTTGTAACCATGCTTGCAGCTCATGCCTTTGGGGCCCCTAAAATCGTGGTAGTGGATGTGGATGATTACCGTTTATCAGTTGCAAAGCAGCTTGGAGCTCATGAGACTGTCAAAGTTTCCCCTAATAAACAGGTTTCTTCTCCCATCGGCAGTTATTGTGCCTAGCTACTTCTACAATTTTAACCTTCATTGTCAAAAGAAAAACAAACTTATGTGCTCAAGACTGCTATGTTTTTCTTTCAATTAAGTAGCAATATGCTAGTCAAGTTTCATTCTACTACACTGAAACTGCCTTTAAATGTAGGATACTGCGATAGAAGTTGAACTCATCCAAAAAGCTATGGGTGCTGACATTGATGTTACTTTTGATTGTGCGGGGTTTGAGAAAACCATGTCAACAGCTCTTGGGGCTACTTGTTCAGGTGGTAGAGTATGCCTTGTTGGGATGGGCCATAATGAGATGACTGTACCTCTTACTCCAGCTGCTGCAAGGTAAATTTTCTGCTAGATGGCAGGAGGGATTACTGATTCTGTTCTTCCTCATGATGTATGATTTCTCAGAGCTGTGCTTATTTGCAACTTTTCTATACTTTGTCTAGGGAAGTAGATATTGTTGGTGTTTTTCGATACAAGAACACATGGCCCCTCTGCCTGGAGTTTATAAGCAGTGGCAAGATTGATGTGAAGCCCCTTATAACCCACAGGTTTGGTTTCTCAGAGGAGGAGGTAAAGGAAGCCTTTGATACCAGTGCTCGGGGTGGTGATGCTATAAAGGTCATGTTTAACCTTTGAAGTCCATATGGCACGATCATATAGCTCAAGGAAGAATCAACTTCTTGTGGTTTGTGAATATATATGGGAAATGGCAAGAGGGTTCAAGGGTTCTCTTGTTCTTATTTCTAATAAAGCTAAGATGCTTGTTTTGTACTATTTTGGAACATAAGAAAAGCGCACTGTTATGTGACTGTAAATATCGTGTCTCCTGCAATCAAGTGAGCAATTTTTACATTGATAGAACATAGCTTGAAGTTGTGGAAATGTTGGGTGGAACGCAGGAACCGCAGACGTTGAAATAGTTTGGCATAGATATAATCAGCAAAATTTATTAAACTTAACAGCAAATCTGGCCAAAAGTTTCTTGAGATCTATTGAAGGCCATTGCTCTTTTCTCATTAACAGCAGAAGCTAATCTTCATGATTTAGCAGCTCCGCATGAACAGAGATATGAACTTAATCTGCAAGCTCCTATACTCCATCAGATGCTGTCATTTTTCTGCATAGACGAACATATTAACCTCAGTACATGATCAGAATCTGGGCTGAGTTTAGGCCATTGTTGGATTTGAACAAAGAGTAACATATTGCAATTTCACTGTCCGGCTTGGACAAGATGGAATACATCGGCTAATCCAAGTGCATGAATTTCTTAGAATGACGTTATGCAACATCTGAAAGTCCGTTATTCAAAATTTTGAGTATCACATATTGCATCCATTTATATTTGCGTATATTGTGGCAACTACTTTACCGTGTATCTAATCTGCAAGAGCAACTTTTTTCTTTGGTGAGATATGCAAAGGCAGGCAGCCTCCCTGATTGCTAGATGCAGCTATAATTTTCCTTGTCATTTTGGTTTTCTGCTAGTTACAAACAGAGGAAGAGTGTTGTTTATTCCACTAGAGTAGTAAAAGTATGCAGTATAAACAAGTGAACTTTGCTTCTTTTTTTTTTTTTTTTTT
>AP025074.1:30949160-31032366 GCA_036186865.1 Eustoma russellianum
TTTTTTTTTTTTTTTTTTATTGTTATATTATTTTAAACACATTTGCTGCAATTCATCTACAAACTCATTGTTTTCTAATTCTAAAGGTCTTGCAACAGGTTTTTATCTTTATCTGTCTATATATGTGAAAGAGAAATAGTAATTACGTTAATTTGCCTTCATGGACTGTGTGCTTTTTCAAATCACCTTGGTGGAAAAGTCTAAATTGCATCCTTCTTCCAAGTCATAAACTTGCAAATAAGTAGTGTAATGTATTCATAGTAGTTTTAATATGTTTTTGGAGAAAGGAGTAATCTGTTTTAGTCGGTTGAATGGCTTTTCTAGCTTATCTTACTCCCCGCTCCTAAAACACTGAACTCTTCTTTGAAACATACTCCTTTGAATTTATGAAACCACATGTTCCTTTGCCTAAAATTTTACATTGTCATTCATTTTGCAATTTTCACTGTTTAAATTTCGATGATCAAGTGCCACAAGATATATTCTCATGTTTGATTGATTGTTCTAATGAGAAAGTCTCTACGCCTACTTTCCATCCATTTATGACAACTGAATACCTTCTTTAAGAAATCAATCTTTTTTCTTTTTTAATCCAATTCTTAAGAGTTAAAAAAAAAGAGAAACAAATACTGCGTTTGGGTACCATCACTTGTAAGAAACAATAAGAAGAAGAGAAGAGAAAATAGGGGGCTGAGAGATGCAGAGGCTCAGAAGGATCCATTGGTTTTTCTTAATCATGAGGAAAGCTTTTCCCTCCTTTCAGAAAATAGGTAGTTTTGAGCATCATCGCCAATTCTGCATTACTCCATCCCCCTTTATCCTCAAATCATAAATTGTTAAACAACTTTCACAGGTGAAACATGAGATTCTTGTTTGAAAATTTGAAAAACATAAATGTAAGGCGTAATCCACATGAAGAAATAAACATCAACGGCAGCTATACAGAAGAAGTTCCGAAGCCCGGTGTGACGCCAGTGATATGCTTTGAGCCTTTTATATACAATAGGATTAGGGTTTAGCGCAGCTGTATCTTTGGGTCTCCAAAATGGACCTCTAGTTATGGGTATCAAACTGGCAACTTTTTGACATTGGGCCCAAAATGCTTACCGTTTTACTTGGGATGCAGCTCCTGTTAATATTAACGGCCTGAATGCCTGTTGAAGTGAAAGGGAGGGATGAAACTTTGATGTAGCAGACAGAGACAGGGTGAAGGAGTGAAATAATGGTATGTATGGGTCTCAAAAGGGGTGGTGCAAAATTACATTGGTGGTGGTGGGTGAACGGCGGATTTATACTCGATCTATAGATGCATGATTTATATCCGAATTCAATTGTAAATTCTATGTCAAAACCTCACAATCATGTTTAAATGCCAACCTGACTTTCTTTGACTAAACACCACGCCCTTAAAATTTCTGATTGATAGATACGTAGAAAAATAAATGATTGATCTCCTAAACATTTAATAGTTCTTTAGTTCCTTTGGTCAAACGTATGATATATATTTCTTTTTTTCGAAAACAAATCAGGCAAGTTTACTTAAATCCATAGACTTGGATATCGATATATCCTTGATTCGTAAGTAAATGATCAGAAGATTGGTAACTTCTCAAACGTCCCATAAGGGCTTCTCAACATGAGTAGCAGATTCCTGGTGGGATAGTTGGTGGTGAAAAGGATTGTGCATCATTTGCATCTGCTGCTGGTTCATGGCCTCAAGCTCCATCACATGCCTCTGCTTCTGCTGACCTTCATGAACACTCGCAGGCGCCGCACCTCTTGATCCTCCTATCCCCAAGAAGTCCACTGTCGTCACATCGTTTCCTCCTCCTGCACTTTTCTTCGTAGGATCATGAGTCTGCATCAGCCCTGAACTACCATGACCATCGTTCTGCTCAATCTCTTTCATAAAAGCAGCTGCATTAGGCTCTGTCGTCAGCATTCCACCGAACAAGCCCATGTGATCATTCACAGATGTTCCTGAGTGATCAAACAAATGCCTAACATCTTGAGAGTTCTTTTCAAATCGCCGAGGGTTAAATCCGTCAAGAAAACCCGACTGTTGATTCCCATAAGCATAAACAGATGATAGTTCAGGTCCAGACATTTGATCAGGACCTGCCGTGCTGGTCACAAAATTCTTTTGCATTATCTGATGATGAGATTTTGTATTGGTGCTTGTGGTGGTGGTTGTTGTTGCACCCATCTGGGCTGCTTTTTGCAACAATGCAGTAGCCGACATGTTGGCTGAGCCTGAAAGTGGGCTTCCATTTTTGTTCTCTTGTAAATAGTTAAAGCTTGTTGTACTGTTTGAGCTGAGCTGGAGGCCAGATGGAGTTGAAGGCATGCCTCTTGGGCTACCAAACGTGTTTGTGGAAAGGGTCGAGGTGAACAGGCCGCCACCTATCATGTTCATGGGCTTGAAGGGCATTTGTACGAGGTCTTGAGGGAGTGATTTGAGTGGATTTTTAGGATCGAAGTTGTTGAATGGAGAGAAGGGTATAGAAGAGTTTGGGTGGTTGGGGTTGATGGACATGAACTCTGGGACTTGACCTGCAGCTTGCAATTGGGATGCCATGCTCATTGTGTTCATTAGACCATGGTTGACCTTGTTATTCTCCTCGGCTAGAGCATCACAGAAGGCCCTGTGAGTTATGAAACTGTCTCGCCTGTTCATGAAAAAGAATTATAAATTGCAACTTCGATAGTATTATACTTATTTGTTCCTTCCCAAAATGTATGGTCCACAGGTACACAATAAAAAGACACAAGAAAATGTTTATCTCTGGTCTCAACATCTTATACAATGATCACATTTGATTATTAGTCACACATTAATCGTACATGTGAATCAAATGATATCTTTGGTCTCGCTATATAATCATATAGGATAAATATAGCATATAGGATTATTTCTATTATCTGAACCATTAAAAAGTGCTGTCACCATCTAGTGAATTATTCCAACTCCTTCAACAGTGAGGAACTATACAGTTCTGTAAAAAAAAAAAAAAATATTACACCAGAGGTACATTATGGTGTAAAGAAAACGCAGAGTAGTGCACCTTAGGTGTATACGTGTTTTTAACAAAGCAGGTAGTTATACACATCTTACGAACCCTCAGGATCAGTACTCTAGTAGATATCTGATCAACCATGTAAGAATGGCTGAGCCTTCCCATGGAGACGATTCTTCTATTTCAATACTCAAGAATATTAAACGGAACGGTCTGTAGAAATGATTTACTTCCACAAGCTGACCAAGAAGAGAATCATTGTAGGAACAAGACAAAAGATACAAGACAAGCTACACAATATAGTAGTAGAACAGAAAATGATGAGAGATGATGCCAACCTTGACCAAATCAAACAACTTGATTAACAACTCACCTGGAGAAGATGGTTCCACAATCACATTTGTATTCTCTAGTACCACAGGTCTTCTGATGGGCTTTCCAGTCAGACTGCACCGCATATTTCTTTGAGCATTTGTCACATTTCCATTTCTTCTCCCCATGTTTCCGGCTGAAATGCTTCTTGATCCCTGTAAGGTCCCCCAGTGCTCGAGAAGGGCTATGATGGACGCAGGATGGCTCTGGACATACATAGACTCGCTTCCTCACCTCTGCGCTTGTTCTTTGCCTTAGCTTCCATGGAAGATTGTGACCTCTCCGGTGTAACTGAAGATTTTGGTCACGCTGAAAACCCTTGTTGCAAATTTCGCATACAAATCTGTTTGTTGCCATTAGGCTTCCAGGCGATAGAGCAATAACATCTGCAGAGGGATCTGATCCAAGAAATAACAAGAGGCAATTATCAGGCCGATAAATGACATCATATTGAAATTATTCTATAAGACATGCAATATACTAATAACATTGAAAAAACAAGTACGTATATCAAAGCTATTTAGGGTCATGGGATATGATCTATAACTAGCTATAAAGTCATTCGAAGATAACATATAAGTAGCTTGATGCTTGATTAATGAAGCAAGGTCATGATAAGAACAACTCATAGTTGGATTACATCAATGAAATATGAATCATGAATTCTTAAAATACATATCACAGTCGATATATCTTTTAAAAGGGGTACCTGGATTTCCGGGCATATTCCTTTTCTTCTTAGCTGGCTGAGAGCCTGAGCCATTGCCATTGCCGTCGCCCGCAGCTGCAGTGAGGAGTGACCCCGGTAGCTGAGAAGTCTGCATCTGAAGCATTTCTGCGCCATCTTCGCCGATAACGTTTGACATCATACAAAGAAAAGTAGTTAGGTAGCTAACAGCAGAAATAAGAAAGAGGATCCCTTTTGTTGTTTTCAACTACGAGGATTTCTGTCTGTTTTTTCCCGCACAACGCTGTTGATGTAATCAAACAGGCGCATATTATCGCGGCGACAAGAAAATATGTAATTTTTTGGTGTACAAGGGGAGGACAAACACCATGTAATTCTATATTTTGAGTGAGTGCAAAAACTAGCTATGAAGGTGGAACAGGATGAACTTGGGTTTGGCTTATATAAATGTAGTCTGCGACTGATATATGTTGTTGTCTGTATGAGGAATCCTTCTAACTTGGCTTTCTTAGCTTATATTAATGCATATAGTACTCATAATATATTGGCAATGACTGTGACAACTCCCTGGAAGGTGATATACTTGAAAGAAAATTTACCATACACAATTAATTAATTAATGTAGACATATTTTAAAAACTTTTCTTTGTTTAGTCATTAACTTTCGTTGAGTGATGAAATAAAACTTGTACGTGTTTTAGGGTCAGGTTTCGTAAATTTTGACAGGAAAAAGATTTTTTCCCCTTTCCTTTGACCATGCTGAAGAAAAGTCCCATTGAATAACCTTAAAGTTTTTTTTTTTAAAATTAAAAAAGAGAATCGAAGTCTAGACGCTGAGATAATAAAAATGATACCCAATTTCTAGACGTAAATTCTTTTCACCCATAAATTATATTCCTATGTTTTTAAGTTTTTGTGTATGTTGTGACTGTTTTCACGTACCTTTTAATTTGCAACATTTTCACCTATTTTATGTATTTATTTTATATTTATTTATATGTTCGTGGTTGATTTTGCATATATTTTTGTTTATTATTCTATACCGTGTGTGTGTATATGTGTGTGTACATAGAGTGATGAGTAATTGTCGATTAAAGTAACCTCAGAAAAGTCGAGTCAAGACCTGTCCTTATACGCCTTAAGAACAAGAAATTTCTAAACAAAAAACTTCGACTCCGAACAAAATAAGATATCTTATTTTTTTAGATGATCAGATATCCATATACTCGAATCCAAGTGACTTGTAATATCATGAATAACCTAATTGGTCAGACAAGGATCGGATACATAGATTGACCATATAAACAAAAAAGGCAAAATAGAAAAGGTTTGACCTATTGTTTTCTTTTTCTCATATTATATATATATATATATATATATATATATATATATATATATATATATATAATGTAGTACTACATCAACACCATATCTAACATATCAGCAATTTTGGTAGAACTATTCAATATAGTATTGTGGATTGTCTCCCTCTCCCAAGATGAGCCAAATGATACCGTAATTCCTCTTACCTTCATAAATTTTCTTTGTCATCAATATCACATCATATCCGTATATTTTTTCTAGAAATAAAAAGTTTTTATAAATATCCCAATGGAAGATTTAGTTGTGGCATGTAACGTGGATGCATTATATTTTTATAACTCACATGACACCTGGAAAACCTACCTAACATTTTGTGCCCACATATTTTTCGTATGCTCCTAAGCTATGGGGGAAAGAAAAACTCGCGACATAAGTAAGTAAACTGCTTTTATATTAGGAGTGTTTGATGTCAATGATAGATATCAATTATGTGATAATTATCTTTTGCTCTCTTAGGGTTTAACATAATAGTTAATATCTTTCTTAATGTTTAAAAATACACTCTTACCCACTTGATGTTTGAAAAACATATTTTTACCTCCTTGATTTAATTAAAAAAATGTTATTCAAATATATATAATATGAATTACTTATTTTGCCCCTGTCTTCCTCATCTCATCTTCTCTGCCCCACCCCCATTAGAAGACGCCTACTCTCCCCTGCTCTGCCCCAACCAGCCGCCGTCACCCCTCTCCCTTGCCCCGCCTCCACTAGCCACCACCTTCCATTACCAACAAAATAACTTACCGACATCGATCATGCAATTGACAGCATAAAGAAGCTTCTAAGCTAAGGTCAGAATAAAGATGGCAAGCAGATAAATCCTTGAACATGGCCATAACACCAGAAAGTAATAATATTGGTGCTGAAGTTCCAAATGGTTCCTCTAGTATAATAAATGGTCCCAGCACAGACAACGCAAATCAATTTGATCTAGACCAAATTGAATTTGAATGTTCACCTGACAAAATCTTAGATCCTTTCACCATAATCTCAAGCAAAAAAAATGATGAGGGAGAAATGGGCAGTGCCTGATGGGGGCGGGTCAGGAGAGATGGGGCTCAGACGACGGATGCTCCTGAAAGTAAGGTAATCCAGATCCGCTGCCTGAAGTCTCTCTTCAGTAGAAGTAAGAGTGTATTTTTAAACGGAAGTATTGACTATTATGTCAAACACTACGGAAACAAAATGTAATTATCCCTATCAATTATCTATAAAAGAGAACAGTGAGATAAAATTCTTGGTTTAAATATTTTTCTTAATTCTATAAAAGTAAAGTGCTTTTATATTAAGAGTGATCGATGTGAATGATAGACAGAAGGTGAGGGTTATATCTATGTAGAATTACAAGCTAATTCGTTTACATAAAAAGGTCCTATGCCGATTGAAGTAACAACGGATTCAAAGAACACAACACGTATAAAGCATAACTCGCTTTGTATTAATATTCGGAAAATAACTCAAAACCGAACAACTATTCTTGACACTCTTGGTCTTGACACTCTTGACGCACCATCTACTATAGCCGGCTCCTTTATTTATACACTAATTAGTCTAAACAAAACCAAACTCTAATAGGACTAGATAAACATCATTAAAACAAATCCTAACTAGAATAGATAAAGACAACTTAAAGAATATCAAGACAACAACTCTATATTTAATTCCTACTAATTAGAATCCAAATCTAACAAGAAAATTATCCGTTTTTGTCCCAACCATCAAACTTTATTTCCTGCGAGACGGAGGCAACATATGTCGCTGAATTTATTTTATTATAACCCTTTGTAGGAGTCTAAGTTTTAATAACTTAATCAACTCAATTAATTTATTTGAGTGACTCTAGTGTAGGGATTGAAAAAAGATATACCAAAAACTGTATGTTTCGAGTCTAGTTACTGGTGTTTTGATTTGGAGATCAATGTCATAAAAGAATATGCTTTGTTGGAACGGCCTTTTTTTTTTTTTTGGGCCTTAGGCGGAGTTACATTGTTCTGGGCATATATGTGACAGTTTCAAGAGTATGTACAAATAATTTCACCACGAACGGATGTTTCTTTATTGGCTTTTGTTTTTCTAAAAATTGTTCAAATATTTGAATATTTGATTTCATTGTAAGCAAAGCTTAAGTGGAGGAGATGCAAACGTGCTTGGTCTGTTTCCTTGTTTGTACCGCTTAATACCCGTTTTCTCTGTTTTATTGTTTTTATTACAAGACAAAACAGGCATAGACAATGTCCAATAAAATCTACAGTCCTGCGAGGTCAAGGTCAGCGTTGATAGATTTGCATGAGCTCATAACCACTAAATTGACCATGCATACACATGTTTATGATGGTGTATGAAACAACTGTCTGCTTAAATAAACTTTTTAACTCTTTTATATGTATGTATAAATGTGTCTTAATCTATCGTCACATGATGATTATAAAATACGCATGAGTAAGAATTACAAGAACAACTAGAAGTAAACGTTATAATAGTGTTTGTCTTCTTTTTTGTACAAACCTATATCTTGTTAAATAATAGTTACACCCTAATAAGCTATAATAGTTTTGTAACAAGAGTATGGGTGTATAATAGTCACAACCTATATCTTGTTAAATTTTCCAACCTAGAGCTTATACTATGCAAACATAAGCCACTTATGGGGTGCTTTATTTTGATTGACTGAAAGGAATCGTATTGATAATATAGTCCAACATCGATAATTTTGAGAAAAATATATGGGTTATACGAAAATGACGTATCACCACCCATTGCCTTAAGGTCTTGAGTGGATATGAACGTTACCTCATGTAAGCTCAAGTTTCAACATGTTATCAGAGCATGTTTAAAATGTAGACTCATATGTCGTCTGGCCCATGGATGGCTTTTTATTATAACCCCTCACCCAAATTCAGATGTTCGTACCTGGCTTTTGATTTGTGATTGAGGGCATGTTCTAAGACGCGCGTGTGTATGTCAAACTACGTTGCCACGTGAGGTCGGGAATTGAGAATATAGTCCAACATGGCCCACTTTGAGAAAAATATATGGGTGATATAAAAATAAGATAGCACCACACATTGCCTTAAGATTTTGATTGGATATGGACGTCACCTCATGTAAACCTAAGTTTCAACAAATCGATTTTAGATTTAGGCATAGTTTCATTAGTTTAATTACTCAGAAGGAACTGTAAAACTACTTGCTTAACGTAAACATCACAACGACAGTTTTCTGAAAATTCGACTTAGACAGTAGATAGTACAAAATTTAGAATTTAATACAGCTTTGCATAATTATTAAAATACAGAAGACTAGCAAGTAGGAACTACTCAAAGCTTCTCATTAACTTTTCCTCTATCCCACTTAACGGAAATCTGCTCTTAAATATATTCTACATTTGACTTATGCATAGTCGTTAAACAAAAAGACAATCAACGCTATGTATTATGAGAATCAAGAAGAATATTTCATTTTCATACATACTTTATACATTTTTCATTCATTGGTTGTCACTAGCTAACAATACTTACACATAGAGTTTATCGATTTTCTGTTCGTTTGAGACATCTATAGATCTTATCGATGAATTTATCTATGTTTTAGGGGTCAAAGTAAAGACAGAACCAAAAAAAATCATGTCAGCAATCAACTGGGTTGTCATCACGTCCAGTTAACTAGCTTTTTTATTTTAATTTAATTTATTTATCGAGACACGGTAGTGAGATTTAATTCAAATTATTGACATTGTGACATATGCTAGTTGACTGTTTATCTTACATGCTAGGAAAAATCAGTTAATTTCCTATAGCCTTTTTCTCCCAACTTATTATCACTGAAAGCATAAATTTCTAGGCGGAGTTTATATTGTAAATTGTTTTTATTAAAAACAAGTTTACGTAGTACTACATACTCAAAAGTGATGACTTCATAAAATTCCTTTTGGGATGAATTAAAAAAATTAGAAGGACGGCAAAAGTCAGTGATATGATTTTTAAAATATTCATTATTATGGAAATGATGTTTGATTTAGAAAGTGACATGGATAATGATTGATTAATTTAATTTCCTTGATGTGGAAGTCGTCAATAATAATGCATTTTTTAAATTTTCTATTTACTGAGGCGCCAGTTATATGATCGCTGGTCCCTCTGTCCCTGTCTTGGTCAAAACAACGAGATGTTCTCAGTTCTCACCTTTATTTTAGTTAGTTCGGAAAGTGTAGGATTTTTTTTTTTTTTTTTTTTTGCATAACATCCACTTGTTTACTACTATGAAAATTTTCTGCTTTGGTAAGAAAATAGACATGATTATTAAGACAATACGAATGTTTCCATGATATTATATTCATGTCATATGGAACAGACTGATGAGCGATCAACAGAACACAGTCGTAGAAGATGGAAATGGTAGATATGAGGATGTTGAGGTGGATGTGTGGACATATGAGGCTTGACCGTATCAGAAATGAGGTATTTATGAAAATGTTAGGGGTGATTAGTGCAGCAGATAAGATAAGAGAGATGAGACCGAGATGATTTGGATATATCAAGAGGAGACAGATAATGGTGTCTGTCAGAGCAGTTGAAAGCCTTATTGTAAAGCGGAAGAGGAGTAACGACAGGCCTAAAGTGACTTGAGATGAATGGATTACACATGACATACCAAATTTGCACCTCTTTGAAGACATGGTGCATGATAGGAGTTCATGAAGTTAAGACTACTGAGGTTTGTGCAGGATATATGAGCACCTTAAAATATATTATGTGCTTAGATACTCTCTACACTTTAGGTTGACCTTGCACTTTTTTGTTTTTGTCTGTCTCTTATTATTTGTGCATATACACGATTATGACTATTTTGATATCGGAAGCTTTCAATTTGTATTTACTAAATTCCTTCATTAACATACTAGCATGTCATATCTCTATTAGTGTGTCATCTGTATAGGTACATATAGAGCTGGGGGGCCGTACTAGAAGCAAACTCTATATCCTTTGGGATGGAGGTATCGTTTGTCTGACTCTCACCTTTTCCAGACCTTATTAATAACTTTTGCTATTTTTGAAATATACTGGGTATGTGTTGTTGTATTAAAATGTGGCGATTCTTTTAACTTCATACAAACTCTAGAGAGTTACGTGTTTCCTCTTTTCTATTTCCTTTTGCTCGCTTTTTTTCCTCCACCAAAAGTAAATCCCATTATGAAGTAACTTACAAATTTATGACCATATCTACAAAATTAATCTTCTACAATAACAACAGCACTTCTTCACTTCTATTCAATTGCATACACTACATATACCTTTTCTTTAAATCTGTTTGTCTATCTTCAACAACAACAAAAAAAAAGTAATTACTATGTTTTCACTTTATTATTATCATGGCAAGTTGTTTCATTAAATTTAAGCATTCGATGGTTACTGACGAGGTCGGATTGTCTCGCCAAGGTAAAAGTCGAAATATCCGGAGTCCAGGCCGTCACTCCTCCGTCAACAGTCCTTGGAAGTCTGAGAAAGGAAAGAGAGCGTTAGGGGTCCCAGGGCGTTGCCCCGGGGAAACCCTCCGACGCTCAAGTCAGTTCTGGGCATTATAGCGTATGGCTTTAATTGAAATATAGGTTTGATGGAACCTGTTTGAGGTCGGCCACAGTGTGAGCCGAGCTGAGAAGAGAATAGCGGGTGTTTTTTACTTGCGATTTTGACTTGGATCCCCCTTCTTACTGTTGGGGAAGCTCTTTTATACTTGGTGTAGTTGAGAGCTGAGTGTCCCAAAGAGATGAGGCGAAGACGTCTGGCCAGCTTGCATGGTGGCCACGCAGCTATCAGGGATTGCTGTGCTGGTAACTTTCCTCCACATGATCGACATCTGGAAAGTTGAATATTGCATGTAGACCACGTAACACACAGCACTGTGACTGTTGTAACCTGGCCAAGATCAATAATCAGATCCGTGGTCAGATCAGATCCGAGGCCGAGATGTGTTCCTTTGGCCGAGATGGAATTGGTGAGGACTTAGCCAGGAACCAAGGGTGGGTTTCCTTTGGCCGGTCTGGATATATAGCCGTCCTCTTCTAGATGTCCGAAATAAGATTCATTGGCCGTGGTATGACCATTGAACCGAGGTGAAAACCTTTAGGCTGTGGTGAGGTCGTATTGGCCGAGGTGAACCCTTAGGCCGAGGTGGACCCTTAGGCCAAGGTGGAACCTTAGTTCCAGTAGGGCGCTGACCATGTAGCCGAGATGACCAAGGGCCTCCGTGGCCGAGACAGAATATTCGTCCGCGTGAAACTTGGTCAGTCTTCAGGCCGACCTGCGGCACTTAGTCTTACTGAACGTTGACCGTTATTGACTAACGGGTGAATTTCTTGGTATCATCATCTGCCCCCCAGATTAGACTGGCCGAGCTGAGCTGAGGGCAGGCTGATATGTTGATATCATTGCCTTCAGCCTAGGTGTTACTCTTGAAGCCAATGACTCCATAACTGTCAAGCGCAGTGTACGAAGCATCAGTTCGTAACTGTACTGATTGGATCAAACTGACCAGATGGATAATCTTTATTGGCACGTGTCCATCTCGGGTTGGTTCGTCCTGCACAATTATTGTCTGCGCAGACCGAGGTGACGACGGTACAGTTTTTTAATACGGCGGTTCAGGATTTAATGTCAGCCAGCCTTAATGGTGGCGTGGGTCTCGAGGTCGGTCCTTCCGAGGTGACCTTTGAGATGGCCGAGATCCCTGCCTATAAATTGGTCTTTCCCCTTCATTTTTGCGTTTTACTTTCTGCTTACTCTCTTAGTCTTCCCGGCGTTTGCTTCCTTCCCCGGCATTCATCCTACATTCTCCGGTCATCTCCTTCCTTCTTTTCCAGCAAATCGCCTGTAAGTCTTCTCTACTAGCTTTCATGTCTTCGGCTTCTGATTCACAAAATCGCTCCGAAGGAGCTTCTTATGTTGGAAATGTCGGAACCGTTAGTTCCTCATCGGAGAAGACGGTTGTCTCTGAGAACCGTCCAGCTCGGCTTCTTACTGGTGCTGGTGATGTTGCCGGTCCCAGTGGCCGGGCTCCGCCGAGCAGAGCTATAACTATAGTCGAAGTTTCGCCGGAGCAAGCTGAAACTATTCCTGCTCCGGAAACTGTCACAATTCCCCCAAAGTCTAGGGTTTCAGCTCTGCCAGTAGGGGTCGTTTACAGGGGGTCTCCCTCAGCCGAGGTCCAAGAGTCTTTTTGTACTCTGTCCGAGGTGGACGTCTCCTTGATATGTGGCATGTATGACATTGATGTTGAACAATTTGACCCCCTCTTACCTTTGCCCAATCAAACAGCCTATGACCCTCCTGAGGGTTATGAAGCTATCTATAAAGAATACTTTCATTCTGGGTTTCGTCTTCCCATCCCAGTCTCTTTATTTCGCATTCTTCACTCTTACAACCTTAGGCTTCCCCAGATCAAGCCTAATAGCTTGAAAATTATTCTATCTTTTCTGCTCTTCCTCAGAGCATCAGAGATCCCCTTTGATCAGAGGATCTTTAGGAGTCTGTTTGCCTGTAGGTCTTCCGAAAGTTGGTATTATTTTACCAAGAGGGTGACTCCTGAAGATTTTCATTATGTTGTCCATATACCTACCTTTAAGAAGAACTGGAAAGGTAGGTTCTTTTACATCAAGAAGTTAGGACTACCCCAACTTGATGTATGGAGATCAGGCAAAGCTGACAACATGAAGCCGAGCCCAGAATTTTGTGATGAGGCTGCCAAGTTGTATACCTCGCCTGTAGTCATTGACTGGCATAGAGTTAATGACTCAGTACTGAAAGCAGCTGACCTGAGCTCCTTAGCTTCAGGTCCCCATTATAAACCCCTATCTCCAGAGAATTTGGCAATAGTCCGGGGTATGCTCTGGTACTTGTGCTCCTTTTTCGTTCTTTATCTGCCTCTAACTAAATCTGTATACTTTATGCAGATTCCATGGCTCCCGGAGGCAAAGAAATTGCAGCCAAGATTGCTAAGGCAGCATCCCGCAAGAAAGCTCAAACTGTTAAGGCAAGGGCCGAGGTGGCTCAAGGTCCGCCCCCAGCTGAAGGCATTGCCGAGGCTGAGGTGAATCAAGCCATCACAATCGCCTCTGAGTCAACCACTCCAGGTATCTAGTATTTTTGTAGACTTGAAGTATTCTTTTCTGAGTAATTTTCAACTCTAAATACTGGTATAGGAGCAAGGGCTGAGGTATCTCCAATAAACCCTACTCCAGCTGATCTCGGACTGACCCGGCCAATTGAGGGTTCTGTTCTGGGAAAAAGGCCCAGAGAAGACGATGCCCCCGTTCCTGAGGCCGAGATGGCACCTGTCAGGAAAATGTAACGGTAGGCGAATTTGATGAAGCCGACACCGTGATGAACCCTGCTGTAGCCAGGAAGATGAACAGTCTGATACTGTCCATTGACAAACAACGTTTCTCAACTGGATCTTGGGGCAGCTTGGTCAACACTGTCCACATCAACTCTGCCATGGTATGATCCATCTCTTGCTTGTTTCACCTAAAGTTTTTACTAACCCTATTTTGGTGAAACAGCTGAAAGTGCAACTGTCCGAGCTCATTAGCCGAGGTGAAGAGCTGCAGAGTCAACTGGCAATTAAAACCAAAGAGTCTGATGCTAATTCCCAAAGCATCGCATTTTTGAAGTCGGAGATCATCAAAATTCAAGGCCAAAAGGAAGAGGCTGAAACCAAATGGGTTACGGCTAACTCCTTGGTGTCCGAGCTAGAAAAGAGGAATGCCGACCTGGAGGCATGCTACAATCAAGTGATGGCTGAGTCTGGGCAGAAAGATGCCGTAATCAAAACTCTGCAAGAGAAACTGGAGCAGCAAGCATCAAATTTTGCAACTCAGCTCGCAGCGGCCAAGTCTGAAGCGGTGGCTGAATTCAAGAAGTCTGAATTGTTCGAAGAGAATATGGTGCTGCTGCAGGGCCCAGTTATGCAGATGGGCCAGACAAAAGCCATTGACGTCTGCGCTGAGGTCTGCCCCCAGCTGAATAAGGATGACCCCAGGCTGGTTGAGCTCTATAACATCAATGCTGAAGCCGAGTTCGAAACTCAATTTCAGAAGTTCACTGAAGGGGCTGACTTACGCGAAGATGCAGAGCAAATCTAGTTTGATTGTAATATGTAATCTTTCCCTTCAATGAAAATTCCAACTTTTGTCTTAAATCTTGTTTTGATGAATTTCCTGAATTTCAAACTCTTAATTGCTGGAAATTGCATGTCGGCCTTACCAGTCTTAAACAATGTTTAAAACTGTGCTAACCGAACTCTTCAAATTTAGTGGCCGAGATCAGGTGCCGGCCCCGCTAGTCTTGTCCGAGCTCAGTTTTGCCGAGGTCGTAGGTCGGCCTTATTAGTTTTGGACAAATTCGTTTCGAAGATGCTTGTCCACAAACCAACGTATTACTGAGTCTTACTAAGTTCTTAATTGCCGGGGTTGAACGTCGGTCTTATCAAACCTGCTCAGTTCTAATAAAAAATTGACAGAATAAAAGTTACCTTGCCATGCTGAGTTTAAATAAGAGAATCTCGTGATGCCTTGGCCGAGATCTCATTTAGAGGAAAAATTCTCTGATATTTGGCATAAGCTAGCCAAATTGAGATATAGAGATCTGCCCCGACCTTATCCAAATTCGCCAAGGTCATACGAGTTTCGAGGAAGTTGGTGTCCCGGGCTGGCCGAGATGCAACGTCAACCCTCAAACGAGATCTTTCCCAAACCTGCTGAGAAGAAATCTTAACCCTGTGGCGGGCTCTTTCTCCAGAACCTGCTGAGGAGAAATTTTAACCCTCTGGCGGGCTCTTTCCCCAGAACCTGCTGAGGAGAAATTTTAACCCTCTGGCGGGCTCTTTCCCCAGAACCTGCTGAGGAGAAATTTTAACCCTCTGGCGGGCTCTTTCCCTAGAACCTGCTGAGGAGAAATTTAACCCTCTGGCGGGCTCTTTCCCCAGAACTTGCTGAGGAGAAAATTTTAATGAACTTCAGTTCCGCAAGGCTGTCCATAACACTGAGTTGAATGAACACTTTTTATTGCTGAGAAGTTTCATGCACCAAGAGGTGACTGCTGTACAGGCCAAATATGAGGCTGAGCTAGGGGTTTTCAGATATATACGAAAATTGATCCCCACTTTGAGCTCAGTTAACAGTCAAAATAGCCTAACTTGCTGTTTTTTCTACTCAGGGCTGCCGCTCGGATTGGCACCCACCTCGGGGATCGTCTAAGTCGGCCCTACTGCGCAAGTTCAATCTCGGGTCGTGAAACTGCTGCAGATGGCCGAGCTCAATTTGACGAGCTATCTCTTTACCGAGTTGCCTACAGTCTTCTGTATCATGCCCTATATCATGATGATATAGGAGTAAAGTTGAGGATCCCTCTTATGGAGTGGCCCTGCAAGAGGCTTTGGTTCCTTCACCAAACTCTTCTTTCTCATATAGGAGAGGATGCAAGCTTTTGAAGCCAAAAGAGAAGTCCTTTCTCTGCCCTGGCCCCCCATCCGAACTTTGACAGATGCTCTTTCTCGCCGTGAGGCCTGGATATGTGTTCCAGAACTGGAAGGCCGAGATGAGACTGAAGGGCGCTGTATGGTCTGATAATCAGACCTCCGTGGTGAGTATCCTGCTTCAGATATAATCTCAGCTTGACATTCAGAATGATACCCTGGCCGAGATGGAGAGTACTCCAGAACCTGCTGAATACTGGTACTGCCATAAGAGGGTCCACTAGTACCTTCTATTATGGCGTTCCCTCTCAACTCCATTACAGCTTGAAATGCTGCCGGATTTTGAGCCATGTAGTGTATAGCCCGCATATGTTCCTCATATGTGAGGATAATAGGAGTTGAGAACTCTTCGGACTCCTTAGAACATGGAGCGGTTGGTTGCAAAGAAATCCTTTGATCGCCTTCTCTGCTCATCTTTCTCTCAATAGCCTCCTAGGTCAGCCAAGAGGAGTTGTTGGAAATGACTTGATATTTCGAGAACCAAGGGACCCGGAGGTTCAAGGCCCTCCTTCTAGCGCCAAAATGACGAGGTCGGATTGTCTCGCCAAGGTAAAAGTCGAAATATCCGGAGTCCAGGCCGTCACTCCTCCGTCAACAGTCCTTGGAAGCCTGAGAAAGGAAAGAGAGCGTTAGGGGTCCCAGGGCGTTGCCCCGGGGAAACCCTCCGACGCTCAAGTCAGTTCTGGGCATTATAGCGTATGGCTTTAATTGAAATATAGGTTTGATGGAACCTGTTTGAGGTCGGCCACAGTGTGAGCCGAGCTGAGAAGAGAATAGCGGGTGTTTTTTACTTGCGATTTTGACTTGGATCCCCCTTCTTACTGTTGGGGAAGCTCTTTTATACTTGGTGTAGTTGAGAGCTGAGTGTCCCAAAGAGATGAGGCGAAGACGTCTGGCCAGCTTGCATGGTGGCCACGCAGCTATCAGGGATTGCTGTGCTGGTAACTTTCCTCCACATGATCGACATCTGGAAAGTTGGATATTGCATGTAGACCACGTAACACACAGCACTGTGACTGTTGTAACCTGGCCAAGATCAATAATCAGATCCGTGGTCAGATCAGATCCGAGGCCGAGATGTGTTCCTTTGGCCGAGATGGAATTGGTGAGGACTTAGCCAGGAACCAAGGGTGGGTTTCCTTTGGCCGGTCTGGATATATAGCCGTCCTCTTCTAGATGTCCGAAATAAGATTCATTGGCCGTGGTATGACCATTGAACCGAGGTGAAAACCTTTAGGCTGTGGTGAGGCCGTATTGGCCGAGGTGAACCCTTAGGTCGAGGTGGACCCTTAGGCCAAGGTGGAACCTTAGTTCCAGTAGGGCGCTGACCATGTAGCCGAGATGACCAAGGGCCTCCGTGGCCGAGACGGAATATTCGTCCGCGTGAAACTTGGTCAGTCTTCAGGCCGACCTGCGGCACTTAGTCTTACTGAACGTTGACCGTTATTGACTAACGGGTGAATTTCTTGGTATCATCAGTTACAACTATACTTCACTCAATAAGTATGCTCGTTTGTGGAGATATGATAATCTACTATACAAATAGGGTATACATGTTGGGAAATTGAATTACAAGGATGGTGCTTTTTCAGTCTGATTGGGATAATTGAATTACATTACATTTACGCTAAGTCATTCGCTAATTTGGCGTAGTCTTAACCAGTTGAAATAGTTAAGCTATATACTTTATTTTATAATTTAATATTTACCATTTTCTTAACTATTGCAAAAAAAAAAAAAGTGACCTCTATGTTTATGTATGTTCATCTAAAATTAATCACGTTACGTGAGTTGGATTATTTGAAATGCCATTGTAAATGCTAAGTTCTATATTGCATAACTATTTTTAATTAGTTGAACAGAATGTATTACAAAATTGTTGTGTCAATTTCATCTCCTTGTGTATTTGTATTCTTGCCATAGCATTGTTGCATGGGATCGCCAACTCACAGGAAGAAGGAGCAAATATTTTGGGGGACATTTTTGTCGAGCATTCTGTCTTTGAATTTGGAAAGCAACATGTGGCAGCTGGTATTATGTTTATATAATTCTATAACTCTTAATTAATGTTGATTTTTTTTGGGATACGTGGTAAGTGAATATTCAAAACGAAGAGAGATATGCTTTGACGTAATCCACCAGTGAGACGTGGCTTTTTTAGTTTCGATTGTAGCATAGTGAAACAAATTTACTGGATCTCTTCTAAATATTTCATTTCGTCAAATCTCCAAGACGAGCAATAGGATACAACACTTACGTTACATGTTTTATTTCATTGTCTAATAACTAATCATTAAATTGATAAATTAGTAATTTCCTAAAAAAAATTAACAATTAATCATTGATTTTTATTCAAACAAACTTTAATCATTGACAAAGTCAAAGTTTGATCCAAACAAAGTTTAATCTTGAGTCAAGTAGGACTTCAGAAATTTGTAAATATTTCATGGTGTAACATAAATATACAAAATGTACAAAATACATCAGTGTCTGATAAAATACTCTCTGTGTTATTTGAACATATTGAATAAAGATCTGTCCAAAGTCAAAGTTTGCTCAATGCAGGAATTTTATCATGTCATCAAAAAACGATATTTTTATCTCTTCCCGTCATGAACCAACCCAAAAAATATGACCAATGATTAGACAAGGAATGACACCAAGTTATCCATGAAACATGTAACATCTTTAATGGAAATCTTTTATCATATGTTTATCTTTATTGTCATATTCTTTCAGATAGAGGTATTGTTTGTCCATCTCTCACCCTTTTCAGACCTTAGCGATAGTTATTACTGTCGTTAAAATATACTGTATATGATTGTTGTTGTTGTCTATCTTCTTATCATAATAAATAGAAGGGCATAGAATTTTAGAGACCATTAAATTATTTTAAAAAAGGTTTTGTTTCTTGATTTTTTTTTTGAATTTCACAAACTCATCTATTAAAAAACGTAATGAATAGATAACTCCGGTCGTTTTCTTCGGTGGAGTGACCGGAAATCAAAAAAGGATTTTTAGACATGAATCAGCTTTTTTACTCTTCTTTTAATTTTTTTCTATCTTATCTTCGTTTCCATCTCCATCTTCATCTTCTAATATCACCACCACCATAGCCTCAGACACTGCCACGTCACCGCCATTCCCATCTTTCCATCCATCTTCTTCAACTTCGTTTGGAGTTAGGCAGCCATAAATTCAACAGAATTTCGCATTTCAAAACACTGACGAAACACATAAACTGCACCCACATATATTGAATTTTATGCGCTTTCAGTTTCACAGAAAATGCAGTAAATAGTTTTGTAATTTAACATACTAACAACCATAGAAAAGTCACTGTCTTCTATAAAATCAGACCTCCACTATCTCTTCTTTCTTATGTGTTCCTTTAGACAAGTCGTGGTAAGAAAATTCATACCAAGAATAATACATGCATTCACCTTATGTGAATATTATTTTTCTCGATACAATAGAACCAGCAAAATCTTTCATATTCTATGTCACAAATAATATTTCGAAGACTTACCTTGTCTCCAAGCATTTTTCAATAGAAATCCATTTACAAATCAAATTACTGCACATATGGATGAGATTATATACTAGAAGTTTTTGTGTTTATGTCTTTCCAAGTGCAATTGATGTATACTTTATAGTTGTTTATTCTTTTCATATGTATTATTGTCTGGTTTGTTTTCTTCAATGTGGTAATATGTATTGTACGTAATAGTGTGTTTTATACATAGGAAAAGAAAAACAAAGATCCATGGACCATATCGCCAAACCGCATCCAGACATGCCCCATACTTAGGGCTGTAAATGAACCAAGCCGTTCGATTGTTCGGCTCGTTTGTTTGAGCTCGAGCTCGAGCTCGGCTCGGATAAAAGGTTAATGAACAGAGCTTGAACACCTTTTTCTGTTCGAGCTCGGTAATTGGCACCGTTCGTTTAAGATGTTCGGCTCGTTAATGTTGTTCGTGAGTTAAACAAACCAAGCTTGAACAAGTAAATATGTTCGTTTAAATAAACGAACAAGCTCGGCTCGTTCGCTAAGTTAAATGAACAGAGCTTGAACAACGCAATGCTTGGCTCGTTCGGCTCGTTTACAGCCCTACCCATACTAATCTTGTTCACCCCCTCCCCTCTAACTTGCTAAAATCGAATGAATTGTGAAAATTGGTAACAATCTGCTCACCCCTCCCCTCTAGATTGCTATCCAGTTGGGACTATACCAAGTTTTACAATGCATAAGTGGACATTACTTGTTTTCACCGAGTTTTGTAATTTGGATTCTCCTAATAATTAGAAAGTGTAGCATCTAAAGTGGAGTGGAAGACAAAAATTTTATAGGTTTAATAAGAAGAAACATAAATTTAGTACAAAACTGAAAACTTCTGGATATAAGTAGGATAGTTTTGACAAAAGAGAAAATGACACTTGCACCCATAATTTGCTCATTTTTACATTTTTGCGCGAGTTAACGCAATATCAGGGGCTAACAGGATGAGGCATCTAGCCTCACCACCTCTTGCTGTCACGTGTCGTGCGGTCACGCGTCACCACACCCCATTTGCGGTGAAAAAAGTGGGGTTAGAAAATCCCAACCTACTAAACTCGGATCCGTCCTTCACGAGTAGGGGAAAAGGTAGGCGGCGTCAGTAGCTGCAGTACACAAAAGACTTATGAGAAAGGAGGAAAAATAAAACACATACAGCCGAAGAAACTGCAGAAAGATCGAAACTTTACAAATGGGTTTGACATTTGAGTGCCGCATTGGACAGTTTTGGCGAATGAAACTTTAGAAATGGGCTTCCAGCATGCATATGCATATCTATATGCGGAACTTTTTCTATTTTATATAATTTTTTTAATAAAACTATAATATTTTTATCTGTTTTTCATCTAAGCAGAATTTATGGTGATTAAATATATATGTCCTAAAAGTTTTTAAGTATTCTATAAGAAAAAAAAGGAAAGATTAATATTTTATAATAATACCATTAGAACACTGTTTAGAACATTCCTTAGTCAGATCAATAAAATATGATAAAATATGTGAAAATGTATGTTTTATACATGCTCTCCTTCTTATATAGACCAATAAAAAAAAGAATATATTTTTTCTCATTTTATTGGTTTACCTAAAAATTGTTTTAAAATAATATTCTAGAGTGTTGTTTAGCACCATCAAAATCGGAGGAGTATCATTGAAAAACCATAAACTTGGGGGGTAGTTTTTAAATTGTTCAAAATTTTAGTTGAACACAGTAATATTTACGTTAGATTGGATTATTCTGTCAGTCTCTAACTTCCTACTGAACAGATGCTTCTGCGATGTCCGCCGTATCGGGTTTCTCTTCCTTTCTGAACCCTAACCCTAACTCTGATTCCCAATTGCTTTCTCCAATGCTTCAGCGTTATCTGGAACAGCAGCAACAGCAATTTCTGCAGCAACAAGAAATTGGGATTTTTGGAGAAGAAGAACAACAACAAGGTGACGATTCTCAGACCAATTTTATGATAAGTAACATTTGCCCCATCCCAAAACCATGTTCTAATTATCTATCGGATCAAACGCCCCCAACATTACTTCACGTTTCCTTCAACCAAGACTATAGCTGCTTTGCTGCCGGGTTTGATCGGGGTTTCCGTATCTACAACTGTGACCCCTTTCGGGAGATTTTCCGGAGAGATTTTGGAGAAGGAGGCGGGGTGGCTATCGTGGAAATGCTCTTCCGCTTCAATATACTGGCGTTCGTTGGCCGAGGGGATAGCGCCAAGGATTTTCTCAACAAGGTCATGATTTGGGATGATCACAAGAATTGTTGCTTAGATCAGTTCTTTTTCAGGTCGGAAGTCCGTGGAGTCCGGCTCCGGACTGATCGGATTGTGATTGTGTTAGAGCAGAAGATTTATGTGTATGATTTTGTAGGTTTTAAGTTGTTGCACCAGATTGAGACCATTCCCAATCGCAAGGGGTTGTGTGCAGTGTCTCAAACTGATGACTTTGTCTTGGTGTGCCCCGGGTTGCAGAAAGGGCAAGTTAGAGTTGAGCATTATGCTTCCAAGAGGAGTAAGTTAGTTCTTGCTCATGATTCCGGAATTGCATGTTTTGCACTATCACATGATGGCCGTTTGTTGGCCACTGCAAGCACCAAAGGGACTTTGGTTAGGATTTTCAACACCCATGACGGAACCCTTTTGCAGGAGGTATTCTGATTTGCTTCCGCCAGTTTTACTAATCCTTGTGTTACTTCTCATATCTTGTTTGATATATATTTTATGGGCGACATGATTGATGATACTTGCTGAAGGCATGCATCTTTATTTTATTCTGCTATGGCTTAATGTTATTCTTTTTAATTACAAAAAAAAAAATGTTATTCTTTTTCAAATTCGGAAAGGCTTTAAGAGCTTCAGGCCTTTATTTCCTTGTGTGGCTTGGATAAACTGATTGAATTGATTGTGGCGTGATAGCTCAGGGGCGACTTACCTTGATCGTGAACAAACCAATATATTTCTCCTTTCTCTTTATAATTTCCTTTACTTGTTTGATCCTATGCTAGATGGTACTAAGTGTCTATCATAGTTCCAAGAAAGTTTAATTGTGCTGCCTATTCTTTAAATGGAGGGAAAGGACAAGTAAAACTGTATTAAAATTGAACAAAATTGCATTTAGTCTTAATTGCCGGTGGGACTGGTTGTTTTTTTTGTTGTTGGAAGTGTTATATATCCCGGAAAGCAATCTGCCTTGTCTTATTTAAGCGTTAAGCGCTCAGAATCCAACTTCAAAATTTTCTTGCATCCCTCCATTTCTCCATGAGGCTATGCTTACAAAGTGATCTGCAGTCACCTTTTCTGCCTAGCTCTTTTTGTTGTGACCCTATGGTTTTACCTTTATTGTCTAGAAAGATGTTCGACCAAGCATATGCCAACACCAAGTCAGTGGCATTTATGAACTAAGACAGAAATAAGATGTTAAACAATTCCAAACCCCTCCCCCCATCCCCAAGCCCATGGCCCGAGACACCCACCCACGCATAATTCTTTGCCTTTGTTTATTAAATGAACTGAATATGTAGTCTCCGCGAAGGGAGATGATTAACTTATGCAGAGCTTCTGCACCTTGACTGCAGTTTTGTGGGTAGTACACCATGTGATGTTGTTCCTGAATTTTCTTTTTGCTATAATGTGATTTTCATGCAATGCTCTCCATAATGTCATACCAATTTCCATGTTTGGCTCAGTTGCGGAGGGGCAGTGATAGAGCAGAGATATACAGCCTGTCATTCTCATCTCCTTCTCAGTGGCTAGCCGTTTCTAGTGATAGGGGAACTATTCATGTCTTTGGTCTTAAGACTAATTTGGGTAAGTTGAGTGGTACTCCGACTGATTTGGAGCTTGCAAGGACAGCGCCAGGGTCATCACTTTCCTTTATGAAAGGTATTTATGTAAGGTTGACAATATTCTTGATTGTTCCCCCACCCCCACCCCCACCCCCACCCCTCCCTTTTTTTTAATTTATGTAATTTTATTTTGCAAGTACTTAATCTCAGCTACGTTCTGTTGGTTCTATAAACTCAAGGTTCTCTTGGGAAATAGTATTGGCCTCATGATGGGTGTTTTGCGTGCTATTCTGCATCCAATTTTCCTGTGGTCGACTTTATCATGAGCAATCCTTCTATCATTTTCCTGTCCCCCCCCCCCCCCCCCCCCCCAAAAAAAGCATATCTGCTGGGAACAATTGGAACCTTTGAATGACATCTAGAGCTCCTGCTTTTGGAGCTGAACCTCAAAATTTCATTCCCCTTTTCTCGCAGGAGTATTACCGAAGTATTTTAACTCAGAATGGTCTGTGGCACAATTTCGTTTGCGGGAAGGATCTCACTACCTCGTTGCCTTTGGTCAGCAGGAGTATACAGTTGTAATACTTGGATTGGATGGAAGGTAAGACAAAAGCATAAACTTTGGTATTGACGTCATTTGTGCAGCTCCTTGTGGAACGCATCCAATTTGGTTTGGAAGAAAGTATGCAGGATATCATTTTCCCTGTACATACGTTCGTTTTTCTTTTGTAACGGGTTATTGTCTTTATATGTAAAAGAATTATTTTTTCTGTGTCAAAGAAACACTGTAACATTTCGTTTCTTACACCCGTTTTTAGATAAATGTATATCTTTTTATGTAGCAAAATGGATGACTCCACCTATTATAATTGAGAAAAAGAGTCGCTTGATCAAAATCTTCGAGGGAAGGTTAATTTGGCATGGCTGCACTTGAGGGAAGGTTTATTTGGCATGGCTGCAGTTACGTAAAAAAATAATTAGAAGGGTGGGAGAAAACACTTTGGATTGTCTACAGGAATCAGGATTTGCTAATTTTATAATTTAGCTGATTTATGTAGTTTGGTTATGCGTTTCTTAATATTGAATTCAAACTTGTGCAGCTTTTACAGATGTCGATTTAATCCTGTGGCTGGAGGAGAGATGACTCAATTGGAATATTGCAATTTTCTCAAGCCCAGCGAATCCTGCTAATGAATGTGTATATCTTTTTCTTGTCAATATATGCTTTTGGCCTTGAATCTTCACTAATATATCGGGAATAGAGTATGTACATATTAGCAAAGGACCTGTGCAAGATACAGCTAATACTTTGGGAACAGGCTACCATAATAGAAAGGAAAAGAGGTTCCTGAACAGTGGGAATTCATACATGTGTACAGATATTTCTTCTTTGTTTTGTGCATATTTCATATGTAAATTATCTAGTGTTTTAGATAAAATCGCCAGCATTAAACATGACTTGTTCTGATAAGAGTTGGTATAAATACTATACATTTTTGTTGAAGTTTTAAGTGATCTGAATCATAGATACTCTTAGCATGTCACTTAATTTCTTAAGACAGGTGTCCATTCTCAACATGTTTTTCCCATAAGAACGCTTCTTTTGCCCTTAGCACCGTTGATCAAGCTACTTTCCTTTCCTATATCAATTCTGCCAATTTAAGTTCGAAAGTGCTTCGCCATCAATCGCAAAAACAGAGGCCAGCGGCCAAACAAAACTTAAACTGTTTAAAATATATTCCGGCTAAACAAGTTTATTTGAACACAGATTTTCAAAGACCAACAAATATTAGTATGTTAAAATGATTACTGCTATCCAAATAAAAAGAAAGGGAAAAAAAACAGAGGACGTCAACAAAAGTGAACTATCTTGACTCGTCGTTGAATTAAACTGGCAGAATTGACCATGGTACAGAGACGCAATATAGGAACATCCGTACCTGAATTCCGTGCTTATTCAACAGAATCCCACAGGAATTCTGCATTCTAACCAAATCAAGGCAGATAGACACGAAACAACCATTTCGAGAGGAGCAGTGAATTGAATTCTGGATCTTAATCAGACTAAAAGTCTAAAACTACTATGCTCCCCGTGCTGCTCTCTCATATATTGGATGGTCTGTGTTCCTTTCCTAATGTGAAGACATGCCAGGAGAATTAACGTCAAACCTTTAATTCCCGGGGTCTAATACAAGTTTGGTTGTCTGGTGAGTCCATCTGAGATCCTAAGCCAACCAGCCTGAAAATGGTTGAGGATTTTCTAACATGTACTGTCGTGTTCTAACTAGCAACTAAAAATATCGGTCATCGCAAGTGCAGGCATGACGCACCACCAATATTCGTAGATACTTCAACTATTCAAAGACCACCGTTTGTCTCACACCATGATGGCGCGAAACAATCCTAAAGTTTATACCAATTGAATTGTTTTGAAAACCTCACCAATTAGCAATTGTTTCATCAATTCTATACCAATTGTTTTCAAACTCTCAAATCTCATGTGTTCATGTGTTCTCCCTCAACTTATACTCTCCCCCTTAACCTATGCTCAAAACTTATACCAATTGAAACTTAGCATATTATTCAACTCTCATACACAAATCATGACTTACAAACTAAAATCATGTTCTTATTCTATCTCCCCCTTTATTTTCCAAATCAAGCAAAAATATATAACTACGCAATCGTATCGTAAGTCATCATACCTAACTTGGCTCGTAAGTTTTCAAAAGTGGCTTGATTAAGGGGTTTGGTGAAGATGTCAGCTACTTGATTATCAGTTCTTATATGATCTATGGTTATATCCCCATTTTGAACATGATCTCGAAGGAAATGGTATTTTACCCTAATGTGTTTGGCCTTAGAATGAAGTACCGGATTCCTAGAAAGATTGATCGCACTTGTGCTATCGCGGAAAATTGGAATCTTATTCATTTTAATGCCAAAATCAGTAATTTGTTGTTTAAGCCAAAGTATTTGGGTAGTACATAAGCTTAATGCTATATACTCGGCTTCGGTGGTAGAAAGAGCTACACTAGCTTGCTTTTAGAAAACCAAGAGATCAAGTTGGCTCCTAAGAATTGACAAGTTCCACTAGTGGATTTTCTATCTAGTTTGCAACCACTATAATCAGCATCACTATAAGTATACAGTTCCAACTTAGCGTTTCTATCATACCAAAGTCCTAAGTGAGGTGTGTGTTTAAGATATCTAAATATCTTTTTCATCGCATTGTAATGAGATACCTTAGGACAAGATTGAAACCGAGCACACATACACACACTAAACATGATGTCAGGTCTTGATGCGGTTAAATATAACAATGAGCCAACAATAGACCTATAAAGTGTGTCATCAAAAGGTTTACCATTTTCATCTTTGTCTAGTTTGGTGCTTACACTCATAGGGGTAGGTGTTGGTTTCAACTCTTCAAATCCAAACTTCTTAATCATATCATTTACATACTTAAGTTGACTAATGTGGATTCCTTGAAGGGTTTGATTGATTTGAAGTCCTAAGAAGTAATTCAACTCTCCTACAATTGACATTTCAAACTCTGACTTCATACACTCTTCGAAGTCTTTTACTAAGGTAGGATTGGTTGAACCAAAGATAATATCGTCTATATATATTTGAACTATTAATAAGTCACTGGTGAGTCCATAAGTGAACTGTTGCATTCTTTGTTGTATTCTTCAAGAAGAATTAAGTTAATAAACAGGTCAATGAGGATAAAACAACTTTCGGTCATCATAAGCACGCAAGCTACAAGGCCGCCAAACACATGCTCTTTCAGAGATTATTAATGATGTTAATATCTTCAGGTCGATCAGTCAGCATGACCCTGATGAACAAATTCTTTTATGCTTCTATAGCGACTACTTCGCGTCCTTCTTCTTCCCTTTCAACTAGCATTAATCCTGTAATTGATTTTCTAATGAGTCCCCACCCAATTTGCAGAATGAAACCTGAAGATGGCTATTTGTGTCTATTGCCAGTAGAGAAGATTTCAACAAGATACCTAAAGCAGCGCTTGAAGTTGCTGATCATAATACCTCATGAACCAACTGGTGCTACTCTCAAATGCGCTTAACCATCACTGCACTCCCTCAGTAAAGAGGAGAAACAATCAGATAGAACAGGTTCCAAAGAAGATAAAGCTCCACATTCAATGAAGAGAGGCAACAGCTAAGATGCCGGTCCAGAAGTTCTTGAATAGGAAAAATTGTGTGGATGCATTTATGGGAAGAAATTCATGTGCAAAGCTTGCTCAAGCCTATGATGCAACGGGAGCTGACTGATCTCTTGTACTGGCGATAGCTAAGGCAGATGTGAAACAACAATCCTGCCCAGAAATTCATTGACAAGCTTTTCAAGCATATGATGCAAATAGAGCTCACCTATTTCTTGGAGCGGAGATGGCCCAAGCAGGCATGAAACAGCAATCTCCCCCACATCATCTCTTCAGAAAGTAGCTCCAAGTAATGCAGGAGAATGTGTATGGACTGAGTTACTTATCATTATCTTTCTAAAAGGGAAAAGGCAATGAGGATTTCAAAAATCAAAGCGCGATGCAATATTTCTGGTGATGGAAAGTTACTCCATTATCTCCGTAGAAGTCCTAAGATTCTTTTCCAAATTTCGCAAGGCTAGAGTCGCTGTTTGGCAAATTAAGAAACCTTGATGTATCAACTTGATGTTCAAGTGTACTATTACCAGAATCCTTCTTGAGCTCCTTCTCTTTTGTTGGTTTTCGAATTCTCTCCACGTCACCCCATTTTCCAGCTTCTGCATATAAATTAGACAACACCATATATTATGTGCAATTCTGTGGTTCTAGCTCTACTAATTTGCTGGCAGCAAACTCAGCCAGTTCTAACTTTCCATGTTCTATGCAACCGGAAATGAATGCTCCCCAAATAGTATTGGTAGCTTTAAAAGGCATTTGCTCAATAATTCTTATAGCATCCTCCAAAAATTCAGAACGTGCTAGCATATCAACCATACATAGTATTGGAGGGCAGGTGAAAATACATATTTTCCATCAACCAAGGTTACAAACATTTCCCATCCTCTTTTTACCAAACAAGAATGCACAAACCACACAGCACAACCGTCAAAGTCTTTTAAATCCTTCGTCCTTCATTCTTAAAAACCAACACACTACATGTTCAATTTTAACCAGAGCGAACCCTTTGGTAAGGGCATTCCATGTGAACACATCATTCTCTTCCATGCATTGGAATACCTCCAGACCCTCCTTCATTTTTCTACACTTGTCATACATGTCAATCAAAGAAGTTCCCAAGATTACATCTAAACGGCAACCTCTCATCTTTATAAAGTCATGCATCCACACTCCCCTATCAAGTGCCTCAAGGGGACCACAGGCAGCCAGTGCATTCACCATAGTCACCCGGTTGGGTTCTACATCCGTATTCTGCATCTGGTTTAGAGCTAGCAACGAGTCATTGAATTTTCCAAATGCCCTATACCCAGAAATAAACGCAGTCTTAGAGGCATTTCATCAAACATATAGTCGCTTCTCATATTACCACATGAAGAGTACAAATTCAGCAATGAGTTCTAAACGTAATTGTCAATAAAATGGCCCATTAAACGATCTGGGTGTGCAAACATTGTCCTTGTTTGAGGATACTGAGGTCTGATAGAGACTTCATGATAAAGAGAAAGGTATAATTATTTGGAGAGACAGTTTGCGTCCATGCGAGAGTAGATACAGACAGAAGCTTGATGGGATTGGGAATGAGAAAAGTGTTGGAGAAATTGAGGTTTGGCAAATGGGTTTGTCAAAAGTTGACAACCATCATATTTTGAGCTTAATTATGATTAGTGTTCGTTAATCAAAAACGAAAATTAATAATTTCTAAATTATCTACGTGACGAGTAGATGAATTTAGGCTTTTGAATCACTCGATTCCGATACCGGGTGAATGAGAAATTAATGCTCAAAGTTGGAGTAAAAAATTGGAAGGAAATTGGAAAAAGTGGCCTTTAAGTGGAATACCACATTGGTCACTTGGAGGGAAAATGCCACCAAATATAGTGGTAGGAGAGGCACTTTAGATGTGCCCTAAGGGCATGAGAAGTTTTCTGACGGAGTCAGGACGCAGCTCAGGCAAGGTTCACCACACGCGCGCGCGCGCGCGCCGCCGCCCGCCCGTCCGTCCGTCCGGCCGGCTCGGCTCGTGCTCGGGCTCGGGCTCGGGCTCTGGCTCGTGGCTCGTGGCTCGTGGCTCGTGGCTCGTGGCTCGCCCGCCCGGTTCTTATCTTTTTGGATAAATTTTCTTTTAAATTTTTCCAGAAAAATAATTACTTGATCCTACGGTCTACGATTATCTGCGGTGATCCAACGGTGCAGATCAAGTCTGATCCTATGGTGCGGTTGATCGCGTGATCCAACGGTGCAGATCAAGTCTGATCCTACGGTTATCTGCGGTTGATCGCGGTTTGCTGATCCTACGTCTCAGATTTGATCTTATCTTCGGTTTTCTGATCCAATGGTTGACGTTTGTTCAGACAAAGGTTATGATCTAACGGTGGAGATCTTTAACTGGTTTAATCCAACGGTCCAGATTCGTTCAGACCATCAACCTCCTTCAACCTTCTTCAACCACCCTACATCTATATAATCTGTAGCCATGCATGCATACGAGTTCACTGATTTTTCAGTATTGCAATCATTCTGCATTCTAACAACATTCTGCATCCATTACGAACTCGAGATATCAGAACACTTGTAACAGGTTCGTCGATGTTCCTACGCTGTAGTGCCACTCGTATGAACGAAAACCGTTGTATCCTGGGAGACGTTTGTTCCATCCGGTTGGGCACAGTATACCGGAGCAATTCGTCTTAAGGACAGAGTCCTTACGCTCGCCTCGGTTTTTGCGTTTTTGTTGCTTGCGTTTTTGTTATAGTTTATTCACATGCACACAGTGCACTTTTGTGATTACAGTGATAACAAAAAGGCCCTAAGAAGCTGGTTGCAGACATAAGCACGGGGTTCAAAAAGATTAACTGTATATAGGAGAAATGCAGAAGAAAGAAGGCCCCGTGATTGGCAGGTGGAGATAGAAGAGTGGGCAATGGTGGTGTCGGATATAAGGCTGTTAGCGATGATTTGAGCTTGAATTTGAGGGAGGTGACGTTTGGGATACACGCCAACTTTCCAGAAGGTGAAGAATTTTCTTGGCAATTCCATAGTTATTGACTTCTTGAGATACCCTCACTATTTCACCCAACTGCTTTCTGTTGCCTCTCCATCAACCGGCGGGAAGCGGGAACCATAAATTACTTTTCTTGTTTAGAACTAAAAGGCATAAATTTCGACAAGTGCAGTAATTCACAAAAAAAAGAAGGGAATTTCAAAGATTGCGCATCCGGTTCGTACCGTTGGAGGGTAATATTTTGGTCATTCATCGTAACATTTTACCACATGCGTCCCCACAGAGAATGTTCAGTAAGCTGTCAAATTTGAGGAGTAAAGCCGTCTTTTAATCTTCACTTTTTCTAAGTTACCATCGTCATCGCATCCAAAAGCCACCATCCGCCTCCCAGAGCTGCCCCTTTCCCCGTGAACTCATATTTCTTCGTCTCAGAATTCCCTTATTCTTTCTCTGCCTTTCTTTTGAAACAAAACCAGCCCCCTGCCTTCTGAAGCCAAACCCACCAACCACTAATTTCCCTTTCCTTGAACCACCGAAAGATCACCCCTCTCTCCCCCTCGAAATCGAACATAATCGACTGTTTATGGCCTCAGAAATTGTAAAATGCCGTCAGATCTCCAAACAATGAACGATTCTGGTGATGATCGTGGAAAAGAATAACTAAAACCTGAAAAGACAGTTTTATCTTCATAATTCTGCATGTTTATTGGAGATGGTCACCCGAGGAGACAGATTGTTGCGTTTTAAGATATTAAAAGGTTAAAATATCTTTACAAAATAGAAATAAACTGCTTTAAATTTCGGCACAATATGAAATAATATTATTACTCTTTAAGTAATTTCGGCACAATAAATTTCCCCTTGTAATAATTATTACAGAAGATGAAGCATATAATACAATTTAATGTAAAGGGAAACGTCAAGAGAGCTGTCCTACTTTAAACCATAACGTCCTCTAAGATAATGTCGCAATGAAACCTTCTAAGACTATACGACTAAAGGTAACACTCTAGTGGTTACAAGTTTTATGATGATAAATGAATAACTATTAGACATTTATTGATTAATGCGTTAAAAAAATTAGTGCGTGTTAGTGATGAATGTACAAAACAACATTCGTTCTCAATTATTATATTTTTTAATAATGTTTGAGTAACTATTCAGATTTATTAAATCCGACATGAATGTGATATAAATTGGTGACACCCAATAGTTGTCTCTCACTTCAAATTCGGAGCTGGACTAGGTGGTTTTCCTTCCATAGTCATCACTCCTCTCCTCTTGGTTGAACAAGCCTTGAAGCCTTTCTCCTGGAGAACTTACTATATGCCGAAGCAGGAATATGATGCATGTGTACCATTGCAATATAAGGTAACTGCTTCTTGTTGGAATTTACATAGTAAATCCGTTACCCGAGGATCACTTAAGAGAACACAGAAGCAAAGTAAATAAATGCGGAAGTGTACCTTGCTCCATTGGTAAACGCTGTAGGCCGGGGTTCTGACACGCGTGACAACTGTGTCTTCCAAGGAATGCACGAACCCACTAGTTGTTGAATTCACTAACAAAATATCAACAACTACCACTACTATTCCGATGGAGAGAATAAGTAGTGTGTTTTCTCCTCGAAAGTGTTTTATGTATATGAATATATAGATATATGCGTTCTTTGCAAATGAAGGGACAAAACAATCTTGCAGATGAACTTTGAAAGTGCAAAGCTACATAATAAACTTTCAAAGGCACGAAAGGTTTGTTCTGCCAGAGATATCCTTTTTGTCCCACACCTTTCATATATATACACAATGGAAACCAAATTGAAACGTTTTTGCATCAAATGCAAAAATTCAATTGTTGCTAATTCAATTGCTAAAAAAACGTTCCTTATTCAATTTCCATCAATATTGATGAAACTTAATATGAACGTTTCAATGAAACGTTTTCTTAATAAATATGAAGCGGCAATTCTTAATATATATAATAAATTATATATATTAAATAGCTTAATTAAAACACTTCGAGAAGAATACTTGTGGGTTCTTGTCCCTCAGGGACCAGATGTCATTAATAATACGGTCTCGACTTTACGAGTCCTACCATCAAGGACTGTAACCGTATGACTGTCTACACATTTAGTGATCCATTCAGATTACACTGTATCCACTAATATACCGAAGTGATCACTTAACGTGTGGATACGTACAAACATTACGTAACATTAGTAACATATAATATATAACATACATAAGTCCACATATGTTTGATATGTAACTTTAGTCACATGTGTCGTGCACTACACGTATGAGCATATCAAATCCAACAATCTCCCACTTGGACTATGTATGTTTATGTTACTTGTTTGAGCTCCTTTACTGAATGGCCAATAGCGTAATCAACTTAGTCCGGTCCACTCAGTCAATGCCAATAAGAGAAACAAGCAGTACGTCGCCACACTTATGGGTGACGGGTCCTGAATCATGAATCATGATACCAACATTAACTGAATGACATGGATGCTAGAATGGATGTGTAGTGTGGAAATTACATGCTATGTGATCGTACATGCCAATTTCCAACTTGGTCCTACTTAATGAGATCGACAGAATTCAGAATGAAAGTCGCAAATAATGTACAATCCTGAAAACTGCAGTACAATTAAAACTGTAGTGTACATTATAATGAATGTCTGAAACAATGTTCTTTATTGAGCACTACGAAATGAAACCAATAGGCTCCCACTAAAGCTGAATATCTTTGGTTGTACCAATACCCATACGAGCCACATGCCCGTAAAACACCATAGGTATTACCCCTTTAGTCAAGGGATCAACCACCATAAGATCTGTGCCTATGTGCTCGATGCAAATCAGACCATTCTGAATTATCTCTTTAACAACCAGATACTTAATGTCTATGTGTTTCGATTTAGACGAACTCCGGTTGTTGTTTGAATATAGTACCACAGAGTTATTGTCACAATAGACTTTCAGAGGTCTCTGAATAATCTCTACAATACGCAGCTCTGTGACAAAGTTGCGAAGCCATATCGCTTGACTTGAAGCATGGTAGCATGATACATACTCAGCTTCCATGGTAGACGATTCAACTAGCGACTGCTTTGCACTTTTCCATGAGATAGCACCTCCTACCAGCACGAAGATGTAGCTGCTGGTGGACTTCATGCTATCTTCACATCCACCAAAAAATCGGAATCTGTGTACTCAATGATCTCCAACTTTTCAGATTTCCGATACGTCAGCATATGGTGTTTTGTTCTTTGTAGATATCTCAGTACTAAACTTGTGGTACACACACTCGTCAACCTGATTCGCCTCAAAACTGAATGAGGTAATGACTTGTACGAACTTAAAATGCCACTATCGAGACACCTGCTTTAGTTCATAAATGAATTTCTTAAGTCGACAAATCATTCTTTTAAGATATTCCACTTCAAAACAAGGTGGTTGAATCATGTATATGGTTTAGTCGATGTCACCATTTAACATCCACTCAAGACGAGAGGATCGTCTTAGCGGTACATGTTCTTTGAGGTATTGATGGTTCCTCAACTGCATCCGTAGTTCCTCATTCATCATAAACGATTTCCACAGGTTCCTGTGGACAAGAACTACTAGGGGTTAAATCGTTAGATGCGTGTGTCTGTAGTGGAATCTCACCAACGATTGGTTCAATTCGCATATTTACACCATCAGAACGATTTTCATCTAATTCAGTGATCTGCTGATGCAAACCATTTCCCCCCGGAACCGAGATATCCTCAAAGAACTGTGCTGAATTTGTCTTAAATATAGTTCTGCTAATGGGATCATAAAATTTGTATCCCCGTGAAAAAAAAAACAAAGAACAAAACAACACATAAGTTAATATCAACTGCAATATAATTGAAGTTCAAATCAAGTATAGAACTCTTACATCTCCAAAAATCTTTCAATGTTAAGTGCTCTTTGGAGTCTCCTTAACATTGTCCAACAATTAGGGTGTAGAAATTGATGCAACGATACACCATACGTAAAGTAGTCACCTTCCTTTGGGCCGATGAACTAGTCACGTATTTCCTTATTATCGCCGGACTTTTTCAATTACTACGATGTGATATATGTGACTTCGACAACTACGTCTTCCTTTGGGCCGACTAATAGTTATGCGAAGCACATATACACCTGTCACAAACTTAACAATTGCACATGCGATGATATGATTGCCACACTTTAAGGGGATCATATTAAAGCCATACATTCGTTAAGATGCGTATCCTTATGGTTCTATACACCATTGCAGTTTATCAACCGACATGAAGATTTATGTTTGACTGTAATGTATGCATCCAAACATATGCATACTTGAACCCTTGCATTTTCTTCAAATTTTGAGATGCCACTGAAATTCTCAAAATCAAGAAAATAGCGGCTCATTGATAATTCTTAAGATCAATGAAGATTTATCAATCAATTCTGCTTGTGACATAACCGAATGATGAAACTTTATGAAGGTCTAAAGTGAACCGATTCGGCAATACCCAGTAATCTAGACAGTATTGCCATTCCACACAATTCTCAGGCCACCGGTAGAGTCACTATCCGTAGACGGTCTCGCTTAAGAACCAGTTTTCTAAGACAGAACCATGTGCACGGTGTATTTATCACAACTTCATTATTCATCTATCACAAGCAAATATATTTAATTGACAGTGATTGTCAAAATGGGATCCTTGTGGTCAAATCGTCCAGTCAAATTGATTAAACCGTGTAGTCAGACTGGTCAGTCAACTTTTGTTGTCTGACTAACCCAACTCGGTTAACCCATTAAATCAACTTGGTCGAACCGGTTAATTTGGAAAATCTAAAACTGAATTGATTTTCCTTTATTTGTTTGCATATATATATATATATATATATATATATATATATATATATATATATATATATATGCTGCTTTCAAATGTGCAAAGGAACAAATTTCCCTTATGAATCTTTGCTTCAATAATGTTCCAATTCAACAATGCACTTACAACAACTATATATATATATATACAGCAACATTACTGAAACGTTTGAAAATCAATGTACTCAACCGTTTGCAACTTGCTATAATATCCATTCATTAATTTTCCGTTGAAATGAATATAACCTTTCCGTTACATTTTTTTTTTAAATTTCTTAATAAATATGTAACGGAAATGTTTAATATATATACACACACGCAAGTGTGCAACCAAAAAGAAAAGAGCACTGAATTTGAAAAAAAAAAAAAAAAAAAAAACTTGCCAGGCAGCAAACTGAAAGCTGGAAATGTCATGAACAGGAAAAATGCAACCAAATGTACTGCAAATAAAAACCCCTTTTCTTTTTGCGTTTAACCCTCACTTTGCACACACCTTGCAACATATATATATTTTAAACAAATGTATGGATGCATTTGCTTTATGAACATGTGAAAACGTTTCCCCACATAAATTATTGCCATTAATTTAAACGTTTTGATAAAACGTTTTGCAATAATTAATTCTAACCGTTTCACATCAATATATAAAAGCAATGTTTTTCACAAAGAAAATTATATTAATGCATCATAGCACAATATATTACAAATATTAGTACATTTCGTCAAGCAATGACCCATTCAATGGCAATAACCATGAGCTGAATCTCGCAGGAACATCCAAATATGCAAATGCATTATGAATAAATTATCCCTTGGATTTCCAATTCTCAAAAGAACCATAAATCTGTACGAACTTTAAGATCGCACTATCACTTTGTTTAACAAGCATATATGTGTCATCCACCAGTAAGATATATTAACTTTGCAAAATTTTAGCAACAAACTACCGGTGAATAATCATGAAATATAAAACAGCACCGTGTTCTCGTTAAGAATGCTCTGATACCACTTGTTGGAATTTACATAGTAAATCCGTTACCCGAGGATCACTTAAGAGAACACAGAAGCAAAGTAAATAAATGCGGAAGTGTACCTTGCTCCATTGGTAAACGCTGTAGGCCGGGGTTCTGACACGCGTGACAACTGTGTCTTCCAAGGAATGCACGAACCCACTAGTTGTTGAATTCACTAACAAAATATCAACAACTACCACTACTATTCCGATGGAGAGAATAAGTAGTGTGTTTTCTCCTCGAAAGTGTTTTATGTATATGAATATATAGATATATGCGTTCTTTGCAAATGAAGGGACAAAACAATCTTGCAGATGAACTTTGAAAGTGCAAAGCTACATAATAAACTTTCAAAGGCACGAAAGGTTTGTTCTGCCAGAGATATCCTTTTTGTCCCACACCTTTCATATATATACACAATGGAAACCAAATTGAAACGTTTTTGCATCAAATGCAAAAATTCAATTGTTGCTAATTCAATTGCTAAAAAAACGTTCCTTATTCAATTTCCATCAATATTGATGAAACTTAATATGAACGTTTCAATGAAACGTTTTCTTAATAAATATGAAGCGGCAATTCTTAATATATATAATAAATTATATATATTAAATAGCTTAATTAAAACACTTCGAGAAGAATACTTGTGGGTTCTTGTCCCTCAGGGACCAGATGTCATTAATAATACGGTCTCGACTTTACGAGTCCTACCATCAAGGACTGTAACCGTATGACTGTCTACACATTTAGTGATCCATTCAGATTACACTGTATCCACTAATATACCGAAGTGATCACTTAACGTGTGGATACGTACAAACATTACGTAACATTAGTAACATATAATATATAACATACATAAGTCCACATATGTTTGATATGTAACTTTAGTCACATGTGTCGTGCACTACACGTATGAGCATATCAAATCCAACACTTCTTTCCTTCCAACAGTATAATAGTAGATTCACGTTTGAACATCTTCCTTGTTGATCTAATCACCAGATCAGACACGATCCTATTTAACTGTAATTCTTTGCTTATATACAGACTTGGATCTTGAAGGTCCCCATTCACTGTGAGGGCTGCCAGAAGAAAGTCAAGAAAACACTTCTTAACATTGAAGGTAATATTTTTCAATCATGAATCGAGAATATCTTCTGCACTGCCACTAAACATGTGTAATACTACATGTTGATCTCTGTATTTGTCTAACTTTTTTGTTTTTGGGGATAGTCTTTGCTAAAATATTGTAATCTATGCATGGATACTCTTTGTGTTTGCATGCAGTAATTTACGTGAAAACTTGTGGTGATTTTGATGATCAGGTGTTTTCATGACTACTATTGATCCTCAGCAACATAAAGTAACAGTTACTGGAAACGTGGAGTTGGACACGTTAATCAGGAAGCTGCTTAAAGCTGGGAAACCCTCCGAGCTATGGAGAGAAAATGTTGACGAAGAAGAGAAAGAAGAGAGAAAAGTGGGGAAGTCCAAGAAAATACGCGAGAAAAAAGGCGATTATGATCAGCATTCAGATTATATTCAGTCAGATGGAGATTCAGGTAAAGAGGGAAGCAACAAAGAAATACCAATAAGAAAGGACCAAAAACTAGAGGAAGACGAAGGCGCCAATGAAGCCAAACTAGAGAATAATGGAAGTGGTGAAATTAAAAGAAAAAAGAAGAAAAACAAGAATAGAAGAAAGAAAAAGAAATCGAAGAGCAAATCAAAAGACATGAGTGAAAATGTTGTGTGCGACCAAACATATGTTGTTCCTCATGCGACGGCGATATGGGAACCCCACATGGAAGAAACACATCGGATTGAACACGTGTACCCATATCCATCTTTGGCCTATGGTCTCAACAACAATCCAATGAATCCAACGGCTACAGATTGGGATTATTCACCGACCACCCTGTATTATAGTTACGGGGCCATGGAGGGTAACCACCATTTTGCGCCACCGTCGGATCGGATTGCTCGAGTTAATGGTTATTATGATTATGATGGCTATACTCATGATGAAGAAGAAAGTTTATGTTTCATCATGTAGCATAGTGCGTTGAGAAGACGGCGTCAAGTGTGTAGGCATACATCACTTCGTTCTTCTTCTTCTTCTTCTTCCTTGTATTATATGTTATATTCTGGTAATGTGTAATAATTAAGTTGTGTAAGCTTTGTCTGGCTTTGGTTACTATAGCATGAAACTTCAGTGGGAAGGCCTACAACTTTCTGCTCCGTCTTTTTGCGTTTATGAAGACAGTTTGGTATATATGAATTGCGGATTCATATAACAATTGTGAAAAAAAGTTTAAAGCATCATAAAGTTTATATGTTAGTAATTTGTATCGTCAGTTTGTCACATCCTTTTCTTTTATATTTTACTTGTCCTAATTCCATGTATGGAACTTGTAGCTTATTCCTCTTTCCATGGTTAAATGGGAACGAAGAGTGAAGATTTTCAATAAGACAGGAAAGAAGCGACAGGTTGTTATGTTTTCCCAAAGTTGGCAACTGGTTTTTCTCTTTACACAAAATGTCAGCAGAAAAAACACCCTTATTTCCTATTGTTGGGAAGAAGGCTTTCTCTAATCCACCTACTTTTGGTAGGAAATATCGCTTGGTTGGTCGTTTGCTCAATCGAACATATGCTAACAATGAAAAGAACTCATGACGTGCATTCGTTGAGAAAATTCATATATCGGACTACCATACCATAATGGCATGAAGATACACGAAGACAATCCAAAACCATCAACATGCAGTTTAGACTTACAACGGATTTCACGTCGACATCTCGAGGGATAATTATTAATTATTATCCACTGAGTTTTGTATACACGTTACAGAAAATTATGACATCCAAAATTACATAAACCTTTCTTGGAGTTCTGCTAACATTTTCCAGACTACTCACTATTACAATTTTTCTTCCATCAAGTTCATGTAGTTAAGACTTGTAAGGAAGTTGGTGAGAATATATTTTATATTTGACATATTTTAATATAGCCATTGAATTATCTTCTTCAAGCTCATTCCCCTAGCGAAGGAGCTGCCCCCAAAGGAAGCGCTGTTAAGCAAGCTTGAAAGATGGCGAAAAAGGATGTCTCCATTGATGCGGCATTCCTTTGGGAAAAGTTGGCACTCTCCAGATTGTGCAATTGTATTTCCTCCAGAAGAATGGATGCTTCTGCCTTTCTTGTTCTCTCTACTCATCAAAGCCTCGTAGGAAGTTGTTTAATGGAAGAAAGTTATGGCAAAGTCCACTCAGTGAAGGAAATCAAATTGCTGCTGAAGCCATTCAAAAAAAAAAAAAAAACTCATGAAATACTTACCCTCACCATAACCCATCGGCCACTTTTCATGCTGAAGGTCAAACAGCTGAAACTCTCCTTGAGACGTTCACCAAATTCTCATCCTCATTCTCATGCTCTGTTCAGGGAAAATCCTGCAACTGGCATAACAGGTACAAAAAGCTACATTGTTGAATCTATGCTTTTCTACGATCATAAGTCTACAAGTATTCCACAAACACTTAACATACTACACAGGAAGGAAAACATCCGTCACCATCACATTCTATTCAAGGGCAAGTCAACATCCACTCGCAAGCCAAATGCTCCAGACCATAGCCCTGCAATACAAACGAGAGTCTGATCAGGCAACGGACCAAAAACGCACAACAGGAACAATAAGATCCATAAACTGTAGCACTCAAAAACTGATTGAAGATCATACTTGAAGTACAAAGTAAAGGCAGATCCCCGAGTCTAGAATTATTTAACAAAAAATAAAGGAAAACTTCAAGACTCTGAAAAATGTTTATATGACAAATTCATCTAGTATGGCATGTCTAGAAACACTTAAGATATGACACGGAACAAATTATACGCTCAATCATGTTTACGACAACACATCATGAGAATTTTGCAGATGAGATAATGTTACACAAAATCAATGGCAAGCTATTCTATCTTCATATCTTTACAGTTATTGAACACCTAGTCCGATTTTTATTGACTTAATTATCGTCACACTACAAGACAAACAAAATAAAAGACGCAAAAAAGGGGGAAGCTAAACTTCGAGTTCAATCACCATTATAATAGCAATGAAACAATAATAAACGGAAACCATATCAATTCTTTCCCTAACAAGACCCTGCAAAACACATCACCCATGATCAATGCAGATGAATTGGAGGAAAGAAACAGAGGAAGAACTTTGGTAACATAGAGAACCCTACCTGTTGCTAGCTAGGGTTTCGGAGGACAATGATGACGGAGTCTCCTCAAAGGAACATCTTGCTTATGAACCGGTCCTTGTTAATAGGAAGAGCTTTTTTCTTTCCCTTGCCAGTCTTTGGCACATAACCAAGGCATGAGTTGAACAAATTAACAAATATATTAATATATATATATATATATATATATATATATATATATATATATATATATAGGCAAAGAAAGAAGAAAAAAAATTGTGATTAAGGGGCATACGGAGCAACAACCATTGAGCATATGGTGGTAGCAAAAGCAAGAAAATAGTATACCTCTGTCCACATTTCTCTGACATTTTCCAGCACCATATTGCAATGACGATCAAAAGCTCTAACACGTCCCAAAAGTTTCTTATTGTTCCTATAGTTGATAAGCAGCTTTTGGCAACCAAAGAATAACATTAGACTGGTCCAGTGTCAACAGTGATTCCTCACCCTCTTTCCCTTTCCACACAGAGCATGGTTTCATCAGTCATAATAGCAAGTACCTGTGTATTATTTTTGACACTCATCATCAGAACAGAAAGGGGTCCAGTGTTGAACTCCTCATCTTCGGTTTTGCCCTATCACACACACGTTTTCCAATCAACACAGGCACAAAGCACAAGCACAAGAACGGCGACCAATTAGCAAAACAAATTAAAGAACAAATTTGGTTCTCTCCCTTTGTTCATTTATTTTTAATTTTCGTGAAGGAGGAAAAAAAAAAGGGGGGGGGGGATGCGTTCCACGTCCAATAATAGGTTGAGAATATGCACCAAACTCAAATGGCGAAATTGATATGAAAACAGTTCTTGTTAATTAAAGAACAAGAAACATGTGGAAACAAACAGGGAACAGCGAACCGAGAAACTCGGTAAAGCCAATGCAGACTTACAGGGGCATCTTCCTCCATTGGCCGACTGCAAAGACAAGATTGACGTCTTGTTAATTAAAGAACAAGAAACATGTGGAAACAAACAGGGAACAGCGAACCGAGAAACTCGGTAAAGCGAATGCAGACTTACAGAGGCATCTTCCTCCATTGGCCGACTGCAAAGACAAGATTGACGGAAAGAAAATTAGCACAACGCCAAGTTCAACCAGTAAGATGAAATCACGAAGAGGACGAACCAGAACAGAAAATAATAATATTACTTAAAGAAAGAAACAAAATAATAATATTACATGTGACAAGAAACTTCGTTTTTGAATTCAAACGTCGCAATACTACAAAAGACACTGAAGGAAAGAGGGAAAACAAAACGAAAAAAGAAAATCGCAGTTACTTGAAAATAATTTTTTAAAAAAAAATCCAAATTCGACAGTAAGCAATACTTGGGAGCTGTGCACTAACCTCATTTCCTATCTGAAAAAGAAGCTCGAAAAGCTAGAATGACGATTAACTGCAAGAAAGACATTTGTGGGATTATAACTAGTCAAGGAAATCGGGTTTAAGAGGTCCCACTTAAGAGAAAAAGGTTCTGATGGAAGATCTCCGACGACAAGAACGGAGTTGAAAAACAAGATGAAACAGCACCGCAAACTTACCGGGAAAAGTAGGGGCTTGAACTAGGGTTTTACCGAAGTCGCCAAGAGAGAAACCCGCTGCTACTGCAACCCAGGCAAGATGTAACAGACGGGGGTTATGGCGGATGGGTGTGTCCAATAGAATTATAAGGAAAAATTGCACAAAAGGCCCCTAAATATTAATCCACGTCCCGCATTCACCCACCCACTCGCTGCCTCTAAATTCAAAATTCTGGCGCAATACATATACATGTTAGCATGATAAAAGGATATCAAAATATTTTATAGTTGTTGCATAAAACCAAAACCTTTAAATTACAGTTTTTATTTACATTTTGTTAATTTATTATAATAAATATCCATTTTATATGAATAACGACAATTTGAAGACCAAAATAGCAACGTTTTGAGGACCAATATGGATATTTAGTATGACAAATTAACAAGGTTAGATAAAAACTGTAAGTTCAAAAGTTTTGGATGTTTTGTGTAACAATTATAAAATATTTAGATAAAAGATGTAAGCAAATCATGAGAAAAGCCTAATTTGGAACGTCATTCTATTTTCTATTTTGCATTTTCCATTATGATGATGTAAAAAATATTTAGTTTTCTTTTTTGGATTTATTATCAATAGAAATAATATTAAATATTTAATATATATGACTCGTTTCGATCATCGTAATGCATTCATTAATATAATTGTTTTTTTATAGATAATGTCGTTAACTTGTTTGACAGTTATGTCTTCTGCAACATGAGAAGTCGTCGTTGTCGTCATCATCCGTACCCAGTATATCCCAACTAGTCAACGACAGCAAAAGCTATGTATCATGAGAAGTATAAGAATGAAATGAAAAAGTGTATAAAGGGAGAAATGGTAAACAAAAAAAGGAAACAAACGGACGCTTGCAATAATTGCTTGAAAATGCATAACATACTCCCACTTATACCGAACATTTTTGCCTTGTCTAAAGAACGCCTTTATCTTTGCACAAATGACTCCCAACGTTGTCACGCTGTGGAAATTTACCTAATGGACCCGTCAACAGTATCCGCATTTGGATTACTGATTGCGTCAGATAACAAAGACAAACCAATGGACAAACTTCTTGATATATCATATGTATTAGGACCAGAACTATTACAAGAGACAACAGCGCCACTAGTCTCCTGACATAAAAGGGGGACTGATACAGTATACATTAGAAGGGATGCCAATCCCAAAGATTTTATCTCTGTCACGGCATGCCCGGCCACGAATGAAGATTATGGAGTTGAAAAATGAAGATTACGAGTTAAAAACAGAAAACGCATTGAGCCAAAATTCAGAAGCTAAAGCATATGCAAGATTAAGCAGCAATAGATGTCGATGTTGACTCCTCTTATTCAAAATCACCTTCAAGAAGCTGCACCCACACAGGCAGTCACTGGAGCAGCATTCTGCAGTTTTGAAGTGCTGTACTTCTTGGTGATGAATCTGGTATAATAACAGGAAAGGTTAACAGGTTGGCCAAACCATCGGATCTCAATTAGAAACACAAGGTTGATAGGTCGAGGGAAACCAGATATATCCCCTACACCCGCAACCCAAAGCGGAAGAACAGTGGTTCTTGAGAATGTAGAGGCGATGAAATGTAGATACCGTTCCTTACAACGTCATACAAAACTTTAAATAGGAAGGACAAAAGAAAAAAAGTACAACTGTTACCTGAAAAAATCCCTCCACAATAATTCATACATCAACCAGTTCAACCCCGAGCCTGTTGAGCCACCACTGCTATTGTTTTGGCAGGATGTAGCAGATACCGTTCTGCATATCACAAAATATGTCTCTCATCTCAAGATTATAACAACCTTAACCACAAAATGGTCAATCACTTGTATGATTCGGTACCTTGAGACAGATTTTTTCAGCTCATCAAACATGGAGCGTGGAGAAAGACAGCCCATTGCAAGCCAAGGTGATATCTTACAAGAAAAGTTTGCACCATATATGCTATCTTTAGTCCCATCTTTGCTACCTTTTTGAGACTGGGGTTTAAACTCCGCTGCAAATCTTCTCAACCTCTCCACGGCTTCAGTCTCTCCTCCAACAAGCGAGGCATTTGGAGCTGGTTTTCCATTCTGCATGATTGCAACGTTTAGGTTTACAACACACGTGAAACTTCTCAAACTCTAACAAATGGAAGGCCGTGGAAATTAGAAGTCAGAGAGCTGCTTTTCCAAGTTGCTTGACAAAACGAAGAAAGCCATCATCAACAACAACAACATTAGCCCATTGCCTTAGAGGCTCCCGCCTATAGCGGGGTATGGGGGTCGGATGTACGCAATCATACCCATGTGAAGTGTTTGTTTTCCGATGACCCATTACAAAGAAAGCCATCATGGAGTAAAAATGCCAAAGCAAGAACATGTTGTCTTTGTTGCCAAATATTACATGCTTCAGTTTCCAAATGAAAACAGGAAGTAAAACCAGTGGAATAAGTACTGCAGATAAAACATAAAATGATTACACAGCTTACAAATTTGCAAACCCATTACTGTAAAATTCCCCTTAGTCGTTAACTTGGCAATCCATAAAAAACTTGAGCACAATTCTTGAGCTTTTTGATGAGTAATACATAAAGATAAATGCCAGTAGGTCATGTTCTAGGATCAAAAAAGAGATCAATGAGGCAAATGCAACTGCTCTCTACAGTCATTTTATGACAATTTAAATTTTTTTTTGAAGGCGAAAAATGATAACAATACAAGGTATAAAGTGAATAATCCAACTCTATACCTGGCCCAAAGTTGCATTTGGGTTGAGACCCAAATCAACTAAAGATGGAATTTCACCAGGTTCTACATCACCTGCAGCAGGCAATCCCTTCAGCTGATCCAGTGCCTCGATCGTCTTCCTCACCTCCAATCCTCGGACTTTCTCTTTAAACCCGCCGTAGTTTGTTGGCATTTCTTCCAATTTGAAGGGCAAATCATCCAAATGATACAACGTACTTCCCCAGAAGTACTTAACCTCCAATCCCTCATCTTTCATTAGAGATTCAATCCTTTCCTCCGCCTGAACCTCGTCATGAGAAACCTCCCTGTGGGCATAAACAGCCTCCGCCCCCACCGCCTGCGCCAACTCTGGCAATACGGTCTCAGGCTTACCAATTCTGACCACCAAATCCGATCCCCTAGCCTGCAAACTTTTCCTCAAGTCAGAAACCGATTCAACCAAGAAAGTAGCTCGATACGGGCCCGTTTTATCGAACCCAGAAGAGGATTTTCCATAGTCTCTAGGGTCGAAACAGTAGACGGGCAAGACTGACATGGACTCATTATTGGCTGATGTAAGGCATTCGTTATCATTGACGCGAAGATCATTGCGGAACCAAACAATGGAAGCACGGCGGAGGGGGGCGGCATTGGATGGGTCAGAAGGACGGAGTGGATTCAACGATAGGGGGCTCTGGAGAGGATTGGCGGAAATGGTGGATTTGAAGAAATGTTTTGGAGGGGATAGAGAGGAAGACAGAGAGAGATGAGATAGAGAAGAGATTTGGGAGGGGATTTTGACTTTTTGAGCTGGCAGTTGAGAGTTGAAGGAGGAGGGTGGGGTGATGAAATGGGAGGGGAGAATTGTGGAAAGAGAGAGTGAGATAGAAGCAATGGGCAGCGGTGGAAGTGGACATGGAATTCGATCATCCGGCGGCGTAGAGGTTTCATCGGTGCTTTCTGGTTGCCGTTGTTGTGGAGTGTCCATTTCGGGTAGGTGGAGAGAAAAGGTCGTCCGGAGACGATAAGAGTGGGTAGAAGTTTGTTGGTGACTGGTGAGTGAGAGGCGCCGATAGGATTAAAGTAACTTGGGAGTTGCTCGTTTGTGCTTCCCTTTTTTTTTTTTTTTTTCTGCCAGGCTTATCAATTGAAGCTCAATTGATTTAATTGATATAGGATGTAAATTCCTTTCAATTTTCATGAGTGGACATGTCAACTGATTTGATATGTTTATAAATAAATCGAGATGTATATGCTAACGACGGAGATCAAAAGAGAGTCCCTTATTGCTACACTTTCTTTTTCCAGTTTTTGAGTTGATATTATTTGCATAATCACCGTATCTATTGAGAAGTGAGTAACTTAAAAGTACCTTGAACGTGTTTATTTAGCTATGCCGCAGGAGGTTTCTTATGAATAACCAAATGTTGTCCAATATGTATTGTGTTAAAAAAATCAATCTTGACCGCAAATATAAAAAGCTTATACTTTTTTACTATATAAAATACATTCATACAAAATAACAAAATTGCCGTAAATCAAATGATTGTATATATAAAGTTCTAAACCTATTATGTAGCGAAACGGTAAAAATCGTGAAAATCAAAGTCAATTATACCCTATTCCAGGTGACCTTCTATCTTTGTAGCTCTACTTTTACTTGTTCTATGTACTTTAAGCCTGATGAAAGCTCCACCTCTTTCCATCCCACTGAAGAAATCAAGAACGAGAAGCTGGTATCGGCTACAAAGAAAGGTGCTGCCATACTGGATCAATGATAATATCAAGGTCTCATACCATGTTCTATTAGCATAAGATTTCTTCCTTGGGGGAACAATTTCATCACGAAAGCTACGATCTTTTCTGTGGTTATCTTCTTAATTTATCTATGTCTAGTGCAGGGGATTATATATCTGATGTCACGTTGAACCAAACGAATGTTGGGGGTAGCAAATAACAACTTCTATATCATTCAAGTTCTGGGAGAGTGTTTAGTCCTTTTACAAGCATTTCAGGATGACTCTAATTGATTATATTTCTTCGTCTATGTCATGGTGTAATGAAGAGAGGATTTCAGCTGAATGAGAGGGAGATCCCTTGGTTATTTACTGTTAATTGTGTCTAACAGGGCCTCGTTGTAACTTGTCTTGCTCCATGGTTAACCTACCGAATCATTTGACATTTTCTGAGTAGGCGGTTTCTTTATGATTAAGTTTGAAGGTCAAACCTATTAGTAGAAGCATGAAGAAAGATGTGTGTTTGTATCTGTATTAGTGCATGATTGCGTCATCTTTTGAAATCATTTTTAATAATTGCAGATCTGATGAGGAAGGAAGATGTATGGGTTTCTATAGATGGGGACGAGTTGGTTCAAATGGTCAAAACAAGCTAATTGGGCCATGCACAAAGGATGATGCCAGACTTCCTGTTACGCCCCGCACCCTCCGTAGGATAATTAAAAGACAAAGAAAGAATTAAAAGGAAATTAATGACGGTCAACGGTAACAAATTAGGAATTAATAGGAGGATTAATTAGAAATTAATGAGAGATTAAATATTAGAATTAAATAGCATTTAATTCTAGAATTAAATAATAAAGGTTTATCTTTTAAGATAAATAAGATAATAAATATAATTTAGAAACATCAAATTTTACCCTAAATCCTTATTAAAACTGACAACGTCAGTTTTTCCTTCTCTCATTCACCACGACGCAAATCTTCTTCCTCTCATAGGCGACTCTGAAGAACCTTGCGACCCTAGGAGAAGAATCTCTCCAGAAAGCCATCCAATCCTCCTCCGTTCTTCAATCCGTCTTCGAGTAATCAAAGGCAAGTAATCATCTTATAAGTTCCTACGTTTTGTGAAAGAAAAAATGGCCTATTTTGTTATCAAATTGGATCACCATGCAGTAGATTCGTTCTTTGATTATGTGTATATGTTTATGTGCTTTCGTTTCAAGATTTGGCCGATGTATATGAAAATGTGATTGTTGTTGTTGTTGAATCGGTGAAATCCTGCAAATCCTTATCCCTTGAATCCCCTCTTGATGTGATTGCGTGGATGCGTGGGTTTGAGAGAGAAAGGAAGGATTTTTGGGTGGTTGTGATGGATGAGTCGTGTGTTAGGCTTGAATCTGTGATTTGTAATTGTGTAGCGTTTAATTCGTAGTTTAAGCATGAGATTATAGCAGGGTTTAGGCTTGGATTGATTGGGATGAAGTTTGGGATCAATTGGAGTTATGGTTTTGTAGTTTCTGCGGAAATCGCAAAGTTTCTGTGCTGGAATCGTGGACATCGATCGATCGATGTGAGGGGATGAAGTACATAGATCGATCGATGTGAGGGGATGAAGTACATAGATCGATCGATGTGAGGGTATGATGTCCTCTGATGGACATCGATCGATCGATGTGAGGGGATGAAGTCACTTCGATCGATCGATGTAGGAAGGGCTGAGAGATCGATGTCCTCTGATGGACATCGATCGATCGATGTGAGGGTATGAAGTACATAGATCGATCGATGTGAGGGGATGATGTCCACCAGTTTTGTGGAAAAATAGAGAAAGAAAGAGGGAAGCTCGGGGAATCTTTGGGTGACCTTAGAGGCTTCTTAAGACCTGATTAAAGGTAGTCTAAGTCTTGGGAACATGACCTAGGATGGTGAATCAACTTGGTGACTTCGATGAGTTCTCGAATCGAGTTTCGATGTGAATGACTTAGGTGGGTTAGGAAATGAACGTACGAGGCATTATAGAGTCAACGAAAGAAAGACGAGACACTTGCAGTAGGTTGTGAACCTTAAGATCAAGGCTAAGTGTTGACGAGTTAGTTGAAGCCTAAGCTTTGATGTGTAAGTGAGTGAACTCTTGTGTGTGTTGCTTGTACTTGCGCATGTGATTATGTACTGCATACGTGAATGTGAAATGTGAATGTACAAGGAGTTTGCATCATGGCACGTGCATTGCATAAGGTTTTGAAAAAGAGATGTGCTTCGGCACAGATTTGCGAAGGTGAAATGCAATGTTAACCGGGATGGAAATTTAAGCCGGGGTGCATTGCAGGACACAAAAGGCTGTAACGTTAAACCGGGATGGAAATATAAGCCGGGGTGCGTTACAGGGTATAAAGTCCTCTACAATGTTAATCGGGATGGAAATTTAAGCCGAGGTGCATTGTAGAGTTTTACGAGATCTGTGATGTTAATCGGGATGGAAATATAAGCCGAGGTGCATCACAGAGCATATGAGCTTGTAACGTTAACCGGGATGGAAATATAAGCCGGGGTGCGTTACAAGGTAATGAGTTAGGAACCGGACATTGTGACATGCATTGCATTGATTTGAAAAGAAAAGGTTCATGCATATGTGATTGTGTAGCGTAGTGCATATTTTGACATGCATCACGAGAGTCGTTGTGGAATGAATGCTCATGTTATATGATCGTTATGGATTTGTTAATTGCGTTTCGAATTTTTGTACTTGCTATTACGTGACTCATTTCTATATTTGGAAGTTTACAAGACATGTGCCCCACAATTCCCTTGAATTACCTATTACTCATGTCTTGCCATGTGTTGATCCCGTATGTCTTATAAGCGGGTTACTTGCTAGCGTTTTTCGCTAAGGGTACTGCCTTTGTGTTACAGGAGAACCCGAGTACGATATGATCTTTATTGAGGATGACGGCGAGTGGGCTGAATGGGATACATAGAGACGAGTTGGGAGCTAGATGAGACAGTTATTATTGATTTCAGTTCTCTCCTACTCTTGAGGATTAATCCGTGATTACTGTGGTTACCCTTAGAGATGTTGCTATCACTTGATGTATTGAGTTGATGGTGGAGATTTATTAGATACATGTTTCCGCACTTATTTCTCTTACGTCATTGATGATGTGTAAACGAGAGATGAGACGTCTTGTAGTCTTCTCAGTAAGCTACGACGGGTGTACCGGTTCGGATTCCGCTGTCCGGGTCGGGGCGCTACAGGTGGTATCAGAGCCTAGGCTTCAGATCTGCCTCGGAGACCTAGGTTATGTCATATAGAGTCTTAAGCTAAGATTTTGACTTTAAGTTGATCCATAGGTCTAAGTATATGATCTTAGACATAAGTTTGATTGGGCTGGGTGTGTGCGAGCGCGATAAGAATTTAATTAATCAGCTTTGTTACTCTTTTAGTTTACGAGTTCCGTACTGTACAACGCATATGGGCTTTCAGGATTCTCTTTGGAATTACTGAATGCTGATCAGCGTTGATTGTACAGACAATACCTCCCAGAAGAGAAAACCAGGGAAATTGTGGCAATGGAAATGAGAACCCATAGCCACCACAAATGGTAATGCCTCAAGCTTTGATGGACGCCATAACGGTGATTGCGCAAAGTGTTGCGCGACAACATCAGCAGCCACATGTCCCACCGCCAACGCACTCGGACTTGTCTACAAGTGGATGCGAAGGAGTGGTGGCATAGCAAAACTGACACCGTCGATCACTTGAATCAAACTTTAGAATGAGATCAAGAGGTTTTTCGTGCTGATTTTAGGATCTTCAGAGCATGACTTTGGGGATGCATGGCAGAAATGTAGAATTAGGCCACGATACTAGAAAATAAGTTACGATTTTGCCTCTAAGTCACAATCTTAGACACATGTGATGATTTGAACATAAGGCGATGATCATGAACATAGGTACTGATCTCAGTTATAAGCGATGATTCTGAACATAAGTCACGATCTTATACTTAAGTAACGATTATGAGTTTAGGCATAAGTACGAAATTAGTAATAAGTGTTGATTTTGTACAAATTATGATTTGGAGATAAGACGCGATCTTAGGAGTAAGAATGATGATGCTAAGAACGATCCTAGAGATAAGTTATGATCCTAAACTATAGGGGGCCAACGGTTTTGGACGCACGTACATCTAAGATACCCCATACAATTCTCCCTTATCTAAGGATGATCACAACTCTCTAAGCCGTGATCTTAGTAACCCTAGTTGAACAGTATATAATTGATTTGAATGAATTACGATGTCAATCAGAACATCTTAGTACAAACCTTAGATCCATATTACCGGGTCAGATAGTAACTCGGGTTCCCTTACCATAATTGTAATATAACACCTGACACCACTAGGGTAAACTAGAGAAGGTCTATATTCTTACCTGGACGGTAATACCATAGTAGGCTTAGGACTAAGTTGGGACCATAGCTACTAAGAAATGATAGTAATAGTGGAGTAAATACTAAGGGAGGATTTATAGTGGCATGACATAAATTAAGCAACGATTTATAAGCATTACGATCAGTAGAGTTAGTGAAAGATACTGTCAATGGAGTTTATAGTTTACAATTAAAATGTCCAATTTAGAATTACCAAAATAGGCCGATCATATTAGTCTTATTAGCAATATTGGTCGGCAGTGGCATACAAGAACCCACTATATTATACACCTTGGAACGATAAAGTGTCACGAAATCTTTAGCGAAGTGATGAACCCCTAGAAACATAGAGTTACTTGGCTTGAGTCGAGTAGGCTTGAAATTGCAAGGAAGCAAGCATGAACAAGTAATAATGGCTGTTCAGGTGAGATTAACTGAATTAGAATTAGCGGATAAAATAACCCAGTAAAGAGTGCGACGGATTAGTGTGGCGCACAGAAGTACGGTAAATGAGAATACCTTAAGACGAATAATATTGAGTTGCCATGCTAGGATTCGAGTGTCTCAGCTAAAGATGTTATCATGAGTAGACGAACATTAGACCTAGAAGTTACAGTATTTAGAAAGATTTACCCCTGACCGTAAGAGTGGATTATAGAAACTATACGAAGTATGGATAAATATGTTTCAAGCGGTTAAATATTTATACATGAGCGCGTACACCAAGATATACCCTATATTTCAAAGATTTTTCAATTTTTTTAACTAGCTTGCTTATTTATAGTATGCTACCTTAACCATGTTATATCTTCTTCCGTATTCGTATTCCAACCTGATGGAATTTCAACTACTATTGACAACCTGTGAAAAAAAAAGATACATTTTAAAATGTTGATGATTTGAGGAGCAATATGTATATATATATTTTTTTATTATTATTTCATAAATTTTCGTTTAGCTAAGCTTATTTTGTTAAAATAATTTGAGTTGTCGACTATTGAGATTGCAAGCATTTTATTGTTTGGGATTATCAGCCGCTTGCCATGAAGTTACCTGATTTTGAGAAACAAAAAAAAAAAAGAAGCATGTCCATACATATATTTTGTATACTAGGCTTATGACGGTATCTCTGAGAAATTAAGAGCATGATCATAGAGCTAGTTGGTAAGTATATAGGAACTGCTTTTGAGGACTTAGTCGTGTTAAGGAGAGGTAACGATTACCATCCTAGCATACACAAGGATGTTAGTATGATTGAGCATCTGAGTGATAAATCATATGTGATAAGTTTATGAAGCGGGTATAGTAGGTTGCAATAAGTTGGGTGAAACATGCCAAGTGGTGTAAGTGGAAGATTGTAAACACTCATTATCGAGGACTAAATAAGGACTGAATCGTATAAGGATTAGGTCCCCTTGAGAGACGTTAGTATTGACTAAATTAAATCGTACTGGAGTACATTGTATTTCGAAAAAAATATATATATATATATATATATATATATATGGCTTCAGGGATGAGTCTGGTGAGCAGAGCGTAAGTTAAAGATTGGGCTACACCTAAGAACTGACTTTAGAGGGTTGTTCATGATAACCAATATAAGTACGATATAACCCGACGATTAAGTTATGAAGCCATTATAATGACGGTAACCTTAAGGTTGATTCGAGAACTATACGAGAATAAGTTACGATCTATCGGACGGAGGACAATGGATTTAAAGAGTACATTGTGTATATACATACTGAATGATTTGAGAACTTAGTCCTGTACCGAGGAAGTGAAATGAGTACCATATCGAAATACGCAATGAATACTGATTTTGGGTCATGACCTAAGTAAATGATTTATGAAGGGCTATACTAAGTCATTAATTTCGTAATGCACAAGTTTCGAGGACGAAACTTTTTGTAAGGGGGGTGGAATGTTACGCCCCGCACCCTCCGTAGGATAATTAAAAGACAAAGAAAGAATTAAAAGGAAATTAATGACGGTCAACGGTAACAAATTAGGAATTAATAGGAGGATTAATTAGAAATTAATGAGAGATTAAATATTAGAATTAAATAGCATTTAATTCTAGAATTAAATAATAAAGGTTTATCTTTTAAGATAAATAAGATAATAAATATAATTTAGAAACATCAAACTTTACCCTAAATCCTTATTAAAACTGACAACGTCAGTTTTTCCTTCTCTCATTCACCACGACGCAAATCTTCTTCCTCTCATAGGCGACTCTGAAGAACCTTGCGACCCTAGGAGAAGAATCTCTCCAGAAAGCCATCCAATCCTCCTCCGTTCTTCAATCCGTCTTCGAGTAATCAAAGGCAAGTAATCATCTTATAAGTTCCTACGTTTTGTGAAAGAAAAAATGGCCTATTTTGTTATCAAATTGGATCACCATGCAGTAGATTCGTTCTTTGATTATGTGTATATGTTTATGTGCTTTCGTTTCAAGATTTGGCCGATGTATATGAAAATGTGATTGTTGTTGTTGTTGAATCGGTGAAATCCTGCAAATCCTTATCCCTTGAATCCCCTCTTGATGTGATTGCGTGGATGCGTGGGTTTGAGAGAGAAAGGAAGGATTTTTGGGTGGTTGTGATGGATGAGTCGTGTGTTAGGCTTGAATCTGTGATTTGTAATTGTGTAGCGTTTAATTCGTAGTTTAAGCATGAGATTATAGCAGGGTTTAGGCTTGGATTGATTGGGATGAAGTTTGGGATCAATTGGAGTTATGGTTTTGTAGTTTCTGCGGAAATCGCAAAGTTTCTGTGCTGGAATCGTGGACATCGATCGATCGATGTGAGGGGATGAAGTACATAGATCGATCGATGTGAGGGGATGAAGTACATAGATCGATCGATGTGAGGGTATGATGTCCTCTGATGGACATCGATCGATCGATGTGAGGGGATGAAGTCACTTCGATCGATCGATGTAGGAAGGGCTGAGAGATCGATGTCCTCTGATGGACATCGATCGATCGATGTGAGGGTATGAAGTACATAGATCGATCGATGTGAGGGGATGATGTCCACCAGTTTTGTGGAAAAATAGAGAAAGAAAGAGGGAAGCTCGGGGAATCTTTGGGTGACCTTAGAGGCTTCTTAAGACCTGATTAAAGGTAGTCTAAGTCTTGGGAACATGACCTAGGATGGTGAATCAACTTGGTGACTTCGATGAGTTCTCGAATCGAGTTTCGATGTGAATGACTTAGGTGGGTTAGGAAATGAACGTACGAGGCATTATAGAGTCAACGAAAGAAAGACGAGACACTTGCAGTAGGTTGTGAACCTTAAGATCAAGGCTAAGTGTTGACGAGTTAGTTGAAGCCTAAGCTTTGATGTGTAAGTGAGTGAACTCTTGTGTGTGTTGCTTGTACTTGCGCATGTGATTATGTACTGCATACGTGAATGTGAAATGTGAATGTACAAGGAGTCTGCATCATGGCACGTGCATTGCATAAGGTTTTGAAAAAGAGATGTGCTTCGGCACAGATTTGCGAAGGTGAAATGCAATGTTAACCGGGATGGAAATTTAAGCCGGGGTGCATTGCAGGACACAAAAGGCTGTAACGTTAACCGGGATGGAAATATAAGCCGGGGTGCGTTACAGGGTATAAAGTCCTCTACAATGTTAATCGGGATGGAAATTTAAGCCGAGGTGCATTGTAGAGTTTTACGAGATCTGTGATGTTAATCGGGATGGAAATATAAGCCGAGGTGCATCACAGAGCATATGAGCTTGTAACGTTAACCGGGATGGAAATATAAGCCGGGGTGCGTTACAAGGTAATGAGTTAGGAACCGGACATTGTGACATGCATTGCATTGATTTGAAAAGAAAAGGTTCATGCATATGTGATTGTGTAGCGTAGTGCATATTTTGACATGCATCACGAGAGTCGTTGTGGAATGAATGCTCATGTTATATGATCGTTATGGATTTGTTAATTGCGTTTCGAATTTTTGTACTTGCTATTACGTGACTCATTTCTATATTTGGAAGTTTACAAGACATGTGCCCCACAATTCCCTTGAATTACCTATTACTCATGTCTTGCCATGTGTTGATCCCGTATGTCTTATAAGCGGGTTACTTGCTAGCGTTTTTCGCTAAGGGTACTGCCTTTGTGTTACAGGAGAACCCGAGTACGATATGATCTTTATTGAGGATGACGGCGAGTGGGCTGAATGGGATACATAGAGACGAGTTGGGAGCTAGATGAGACAGTTATTATTGATTTCAGTTCTCTCCTACTCTTGAGGATTAATCCGTGATTACTGTGGTTACCCTTAGAGATGTTGCTATCACTTGATGTATTGAGTTGATGGTGGAGATTTATTAGATACATGTTTCCGCACTTATTTCTCTTACGTCATTGATGATGTGTAAACGAGAGATGAGACGTCTTGTAGTCTTCTCAGTAAGCTACGACGGGTGTACCGGTTCGGATTCCGCTGTCCGGGTCGGGGCGCTACACTTCCTATCCAAGTTTTATGACAAAACTAGGAACAAATGGTCTGATTGTTGCAACTTTGTTGCTCAACCCAAGAGCTAATGCTTGGTTAGAAATGGATTATAGTAAATCCAGTAAAGATTCTTCTGTGAGTCCTTTTCCTTGATATGTTGTTTTTATGCATCTTGTTGTTCTCCAATTATGGACTCCCATTTTTTCAGCCCTTGATATATAAGTTCTGCTCCATTATTTTCTGGTCACCACTACGAAGATCTCTGGCAGATGAATTCAATTTACAAGAAAAGCATATTTTTCCGAAAAAATAGATTTGGTCAAACAGTTTATTTGAGGTATTTGGTGATCAAAGATTAACATAAAGACATCATCTTCAAATAGCATCAACTCGTGAAGCTCTGTTAATTTACAGGTTCAAGAATCATCTACATCCATAATGAAGATTCAACCAACAACAATACCAACCTTTTTTTTCTCACTATGCAGGATCGAATATATAGATCAATCATTTCTATTACGTTTTATTCATTTATTTATTTATTTATTAGTTATAGCCTAAATCCTACCCTCTTTTTGTGTCTCATAGTACCTAATACATAATGTGCATGTTTAGAATACACCTATTTCAAAAATATCTTATCATCTCAAATGTGATTCTGGACTAACTATCTAAAATTTTTACTTGAAACTTATACCTTCTACATGACATCAGTTGTATTCACTGTGCTCTATCACTGACCATATGCTATCAAATTGTCATGTAAGTCATATCCTTCCTTATTATCTCTCCCACGTCTTCTTTTGTCTTCCTCTCCACGCTTAATATACACCCCATTCATTGTATTGCACCGTCTAACAGGAGCATCTGCAAGACGCCTCTGCACATGGTCAAACCATGTTAACTTTGACTCCCTTATCTTCTCTTATATAGGAGCCACACTAACCTTTCTTCTTATTTGTTCCCTTTTTATTTTATCCTTTTTTGTTAGAGAAATGATAATGCTCCATGCCCTGATGGCTTTATGGTAGAATTTTCAAGGCTAACAGGATTTAGTTGACTAAGATTTCTTGGATGCCATAGGCTAATTCTTTGTAAACAACTTTATTTGCTACCTTATTAACACAACATCTATATCTCTAATCCCAAAAGTAGATGGCCCAATTAATGAAAGACTTCAGACCCATTTCTTGCTGCAATATATGCTATGAAGTTATCTTAAAGATTCTGTTTAATAGAGTAAAGCCTTTACCACCCTTCTTGGTTGATGAGAACCGAGCTGCCTTCATACAGGTAGATCAATCCATGACAATAAACTGCTAACGCATGAATTGGTAAAGAGATGTTAAAAGATTGGGGGGACAAGCATTGTGCAATAAAGTGGACATTATGAAGGCTTTTGATACAGTAAATTGGGATTATTTGATGGCTATCCTAAGGTTGAGGAACTTCCCTAGCAACCTTAATGGCTCTTTGACAACCTCATTCTCTAGCAACCTTAATGGCTCTTTGATTGAAAACTTCAAGGTTTTCAAGAGTCTTAGACAAGGTGATCCCTTTTCTCCCTCCCTGTTCATACTTGTGACGAAAGGATTGACTCAGCTGCTAAAAGACAATATTGAAGCTTCTCAATTCAAATATCACCTCAGACGTGATAATATAAAGTTTAGTTCTTTGGCGTTTTTAATGACTTGTTTATCTTGTCTACTGCCGATGGACATTCTGTGAAGATCATTAAAGATGCCTTTGAAGCCTTTGGAAGGCATTCTGGCTTAAGGCCAAACCTGCAAAAATATGAAATCTTTTGTCTTTGGAACGACATATCATAATCTTTTACTCTTAGCTCTGTTACTATGATTGTAAATGATTGATCTGATGAAGCTTTTGTTTTCATGCAATCTTCTGGATAACTCGTGAGGGATTTTTTCTGGCATTATTGCCTTCCGACAGTAATATGGATGATGATAATGTTTGACAACACTTCGTCTACCAAGGTGTAGAACACGATAGTAGTCCAAGATGAATAGAAGGTTCTAGGTAGAAGAGAGTATAAAATCTCTGCATAAGCTACTCAGATTCCATTAATTTGAATTTGTCAACTATTCTTATCCTTCCTGTATATGTTGCAGACTATCAAGTCTGCACTCTCTCCTACATGTTTGTACTTACGTAGGTTATTTTTTGATTGTAATTTAGGATCCGTTGTATTTTCAGTGTGAACGGCTCCATTGTCAACTGACTCCAATTGATGCTGGTTCTGCTGAATTTCTGATGGTATGAAATTGTTGGTTTTTATACTGCAAGGCTTGGCTATTTGATACTCCAAAAACTAGTTGGTCACAAAAGGCTTTCTGTGCTCCTGCTTTCTGTTGTTGAGGGATTGGAACTTATCCAGAAAGCTATTGGGGGATTGGTGAAACAGAGAACCATCTTCAATTCTTATTATTTTGTTCTTTAATTGTTCGAGTTTTGATAGAACAACATTTTCCATTGTTTAGATCCAGAACTACATGAGAAATGCAAGGGAGCCATAAGCTGAACACTTTAAAAAGGTAAACAGTGTGTAACTATTATATTGTCCTGTGATTTGTTTAGGTGATTGCTTTTGCCTTCTTAAATCTACCATACTCTTGAATGATCACATAAAATTATGCGATCGCGTTCTACTTTGTTAAGTTTTCTATGTCGAAGAACAGAATGCGTCTGTGGCATGGTTCTCGGCTCTCTAACTGGACTGGAATCTTATCTCAAGGTGATTTCATTCTGTATACTACTACCGAGCTTATCATGTAGCTTTTTTGTCATGTTATGACTAGCAATATGCTGCAAAACCTTCAGGGTTAAGAATTGCTCCCCTAGAAGCTCCCGTGACAGGCTATATGTTTGGAAAGGAGTGTATTTTGCTGACATGTTCTCCAAGAGCGCAAACTATTGTTATTCATCTCCGACATCAACAGATGGTGTGCTACTTCTGTGTGAGGTTGCTCTCTCGCCATTCCGTTTCACTTTTTAGATGGAAATTTTGTTCACTTGGCCATTGATAAAAGCATTTCAACAGTTAAGTTTACTGCCGCATTTTTAACTCTAGCTGTGGATAAATTTTTATTCAATGATATTCAATTGACTGAAGTGAAATGCAGGGAAAAATGTACATGATGTTTATCGAATACCCTGAGATTACTTGCTAATTCTAATAGGACCTGTTAGGTTGCCCTGGGAGACATGGCCCAGCTACACAATGCAGACCATAACGCTGACAAGTTACCTGATGGAAATCTCAGGTTTATATCATTTACTGATTAGAGATGGCCTACGTGTAGAGATGGTGCGCACCTCTTAGTATCATATATCTTTATTGATCATTAGTTGAGCTTGATTGGTGTAACTGCTTTATTACAGCAGTAAAGGAGTTGGAGCTACCGAACCTGATTTATCTGAAGCTAGAATACTGGACGATGGCTTTATTGTGGCCCTAGGAAAGCCCAAAGAGAAACCAGGGCTCAAGGTATGCATACTCAATCACACTGTGTTCGGCATTTGCTGTACAACTTTCGCAAGGTGGAAAAGAAAAGACTTGTTTTGGTAGCTCACTCAGAATTCTCTACTTTTGCTGGGTAGTTTGCTATACAGCGAATACATAGTTTACAATGTGGAGCAAATCAAGATGCGGTACATTCTACAAGTCAATTTCATCTTCAAGACATGAATACCTTTTGATTCCTTAAGATTTTGACATTGTACTTACCCGGTTACTTCCTAGTAGTACTGAAGCTCTCCCCTAGAATGCTCTGTGTGTGATGTTAATGCATAAGCTTAAAAAATCCTGCCGTTTATGTATCTGTCACTTGAGTATCCTTTTCTCCTACCAAAAGGGCTTTCTTCAGAATGTTATATATACATATACACATGCTCACACGAAAAAAGTTATCAATGTCACACTAGTTTCGATAATACGATTGCCACTATTATAAGGGATGAGATCACCTCACCCATTTTTCCCTCATCCCATGCGTCACCGCGCGACACGTGTCGCGCGGTGACGCGTGAGGGTGAGGGGTTTGGGGGTGAGGGGAAAAGTTGGGTAGTCCTTAGGCAGATCAGTACTCGTGTTACTGAAGAAGCTAAGAAGTGACACCTTTGCACACAGGTTCACAAATGAGGAATGGGAGCAAAAGTCACAAAAATTGTTCTGCTCTTGGTTAAAATAAGTTATCAACTTTTATAACTTGTGTAGCACCTATGACATATAACTTCTGTAGATCTCTGTTACATATAATGGATGTGTACAAAACGCACACAAGTATAGTGAAAAATTTACTAAACAATAACAGAATGGCGCCACTGTGATTGTCGAACCATGTTAGATTATATACTATATCTAATGGATACTCCAATGGCACCTTAAAAAATTCCATACTATTACGTAAAAAAATTAAATAAATAGTTGTAATCTTGCAAGATCGACTATTGTAATATCTTTTTTTTTGATCGACTAGTATAAATACCCTAACCTAAATTCTGAAAGGGAAAAATAAGAAAGGAAAGGGGGGAAAATGCTTGCCGGAACAATAATTATTAAGATAAAGAAAAGGAAATAAGTTGAGATTCTAAATATTACCTCGGCCTGGGAGCTTGACTTTACGGTCCACACTCGTAGCCGTGTTGCTGAGGCTCGCTAAATCCCGCATTTCGTATTTGCTTCCGTCCAAGGTTATTGCTTCCTTCATTTGTCTAATCACTTTATTTGTCCTTTCATTCTCGAAGCCATCGGCTATCCTTTAGATTCTTCTTGCATATTTTGGTAATAAATCACGCTGGCTTTTTTCCTCCCCGGAAGGGCTGGAAGGGGGCTTGGAGGGAGAGAGTGCCCCGTTTCCTTGAGATCAATGCGGTGGGGTATTAGCGAACGCACGTTGTGTATTTATTTATGAAAATTTGATGGCTGATTCGAGCCTATTGTTATTGTATAATCTATTAGGAATCGGAGACGATGAGGTTATCTGCTTTTGTCGGGGTTTTATCTCTACATTCACCATGCACGACGCCTGTTTGTCAAATTCCTTGTGTGGTACCTTACGGCTCTGCTTGGGCCCAATTGTTTTTGCCAGCAAGTGAACCTTGTTTACTAAAATTGGCTCATTTTTTGCCAAATTGTTCAGTTAGTATATGGCTGAAAGGCAGACCCTTGATCAACAACATGCGGATGCTCACTCTCCTTCTGCACTCAAGGAGGACATGCTGGCCTGTGTTCTGGCACTGGAGGCTGCTTTGTTGCCTTGCTTGCCCGCCAGAGAACTGCAAGCAATAGACCGCTCCCCCCATCCATCTCATCAGAGTGAGTACAGCTGTTCATGGCTCTGTTTGACTGTCATATTTACTTGGAAGTAACTAAAGCGGTTGTTTCTCCTTTCATTTACCTCTGGTAGGATAGAATTGTAACGTGGTTTTGAATGAAACAATATTAGAGGGAGGGGAAGAGGGACGGTAGAAAAAACAACACTACTTGGCTGGGCTTTCCGTTCTTCTGCCTGATGATCAATATTGCGGGGTATCCTGCTTGTATTGAGTATGTAACAATTTACGTTCTGTCTTGCTATTTCTTGTGGATGTAAACTGATTAGTTTCTTCAGTTGATGTGGAGAGGCACGCAAGAGACTTTATGGAGTCTGCAAAGAAGCTTCAGGTTTATTTTACTAGTTTACAGCGTGAGGATCAGCCTACCAGAGCAGAAACACTTCGGAAGGTACTCTGAAGATTGTTTTTGAGACTAAACCTATCTACTGACTTTCCTTCCATCCCTCTTTTATTAGTGGTGTTTCATGTAAGCTTGATTCCTACAGGAGATCACGACGATGAAAGAAGAGTTGAAGTTGAAGAATGAGATGATAAACCGGCAAGAGAAACTAATTCAAGGATGGAGGGAGGAGCTGAAGAATCAATTGGATAAGCACAATGCTGAATTAGAAAGAGTGTAATCATTGAGGATACATGTTCAGTTTACTATCTTGTCGATTTATATCTGATACATATAGCCGATCAAGAAAAAGACTTGAGTGTTTTTGTATTAGTATGCACAGGATGTGCTTTAGAATTGAGTGTTAGTATGCATGCGGTTGATCTGAACAACTTGATGGCCGCCGCTTTTATTTTTCTGGCAGAATGATGAAGGCAGACTGGTTGACATTCTCAATGAGTAATGGAACAATGATTGCACGACAAGATTTCACGTTCTTTTTCTTCGTACTTTAGTTCTTTTACTCTTCGTTCCAGGATTTGAAGCGGTCAAACTAAGTAGAGCGTCCTGAGCATGGGAAAAAGAATTAGTCTAAACGAGCAAAAAGATGTTAAGGAGTAGAGTTTGTAAATTGTAAGAGGGGAATTTGGGGTATTGTCACCGATGCTAAAGAAGTGATCTTTATTACCAGATGTGCCCGTGAACATCCAGATAAATAAATTCTTTGATAGAAAGAGCAGACGGAAAGCAATAGATTCACTTGCTTTCAAAATTTGAGAATAATCAATCTACAATTTCTAGTCATGTTAAATGTGTCGCCCCATTCCTGAGATTGCGAGGAGAACACTCAGGAAACTGTAGCTGAGCTCCTGATTCTAATATCTAGGGAAATCAGACAGGGTTAAAAGGAAAGACGAGCAAGATCATAGCGTAATTACAACAGAAAGCTAACATAATTACTTGGGGTACTACAACAGCAGGCATTCATGTGCCCATCTTGACATGCGCTCTGAAGGAAAACAAGCTTGTCCATCTACTTCTTGGCGTAAGTTATAAGCATGGGATTCTCTAGTGAGATCTTGAATCCTTGGAGTGCTTGCATTGCTACTGTGGACTGCATCTCATTCTCGTACTCTACAAAAGCAATTCCAGGTTTTGCCTCTACCATTCTGACCTCCTTAAATCCAGCATATTGACAAAATAACATCTGTAACATCATTGGTGTTGTCTGATGAGGAAGGTTCTGAACAAATAATATCTTATTCGGTGGTACAGGTGCCTCTGGAACTGCGGATTTGACCCCACCCATGTATGGGATCTGTGACAGCATAATAGAGAGAACATAAGGAAATTGTGAAAGTTCATTAACCCCCTTAATAACTATTAGTAAGCAGAAACAAGATGCAAATTGGTGTGGACTATAAGCCCTTCTTCAATTACACAGTAACCATAAAGATAGTCTGAATAAGGGAGAAGGTGATATCAAGCAGATAACATTCGATCACTATCTTCTCTGTACATCATTCAGATGCTATTGATGGTGAATTGTAATACAGTTGAACTGTATCCACAAAGCAGGTTGCTGCCGCTACAGCTTCAATCATAAAGTATAAATAAATAAGCAGAGAGGGGAAAAAGAAGAAATTTGAATCCAGGATGTTAAATGCCAGAGAAATCATCCAGATGCTATTAATGGTAGGCCGTAAATCAGAGCAGCATCTGCTGCTAAAGCTTTAAATGGAATTTGAATCTGCCCCTAACAGTATCAAATTCAGGTGGTGACATCTCTATTATGATTAGATAAGAGGAATTTTAGTGTCCATTTATCCTACCAGGACCAGAAGGACCCCCAGTTTGAGACTTGCTTGTCAATGGACTGAAAATTCCCCTCATCACTCTACTAACTCCATCACCTCTCTTTCTTCTCTCTTCTTTCCCCAACAAGTACATGTGTGTGTGTGTGTGTGTGTGTGTGAGAGAGAGAGAGAGAGAGAGAGAGAGAGACGCCATTAGATTCAAGAACTCACTTAGATTGACAATCAAGAGTCAAGCCACTAAAACAACTACACTGATAATACTTTTGAACCACACATTCTAGATATGCGAAACTTCGGTCTGTGTCAAATTTCAATATTTGCAGCATGAGAATAGCCAAATGAAAAGTAAAAGGCACAAGTGCATAAATCTTTCCTTGGTTGAAAAGCCAAAAACAGAGGACTCCCATGACAGCTTCTGAAACAAGAGACGTGGTGGAGCTGCCTTAGGATAACTGGCTTAGAGCCTAAGCCCTGATATTTTCCTCATAAATACTTCTATATGGTAATATCACCTCAATTATGAGGTCATTGAAAAAGCTTTAGCTTCAAACAAAAATGTTGTCCAAAGTGCAAAACTAGGCCAAATTTGTTCTGCCCAAAGACAAGACCTTGCACAAAAGTAAGAAATCCTCATGTTTGGCAATGAAAAAATCCAAGAGCAGGAAGCATCAGCATGTATGCATGGAGCTGGGGGTGCCAGGTCAATTTAATCCTAATAAACATCTAGCAATAACAACGGAACGTTTTAAGCATTTTTAAGGACGTTGGTACCAGAAGGAAAATATAGAATATTAACCAACATATACACATCATCAAGACAAGTTAACCAGGAGTGGAGACAGGTGCACAAAGTTCATGGGATATATTCCATCAAGCATACATAACTTGCAAATGAAAAAACTAAAAATTATTATGTTTCTGATCAGGATCAAATAAATATATTGACAGGATTCAGTTTAAATATTATGTACACTCATTCAGAAAACATCCAACATTGAAATAACCGCCTTAAACATCCACCATAGACTTATGTTGTTAATCAGAATACATAAACCTTCAGAATAACAGCTGATGGAATCTGAGCATGAATAAGCAAGGTGGAGCTCATCCCTACAGAAAATACTTACAGCAGGAGTAGAACCATATGGACCACCATAAGCAGGATTCAGCGCAGTTAAATCTGCATCATTCAGTTCCTTTTTCTTTCTCCCTGTTGCAGAAGAAATAAAGAAAAACAGAAAGCAGAAAATTGTTAAAACATGGATACAATAAGAGAGGCCATGATCCTGCAGGAGAATACTGAGAAATAGTCTTCCACAGAGAATAAAATCATAACAATATCTCCAACATCACTCTTAAAGCAATCACATGCACTACCATTTGTACTTGTTATAATTGTAAAGTGTCCAGATGTACATTTACACATCATATGCAGGAACAGAAGCATTTGTTGCAAACATGAGACAAGGAAGATGTTATGTACCTCTGTCATCATGCTTCTTTCTTTTTTCTCGAGGTACAAAAGTACCATCAGACTTTGCAATAATATCTGATTTCGTCTTGGCGTACTGTATTTTCTGTCATGTTCAAGCAAAAATAATTTGTTAAACACACGTACACATACCGTATCTAGACATAAACTAGAGGGAGGATTGCCCTTGATTGAGACAGGAACACAAAGATCTCCTAATGAAGTTTACATTCACTTTCTCTTACGGGAACCCAGGACAAATAAGCATAGAAATGAACTCTTTAAGCAAAGAAGTGAATGGCGCATAAGGCAAGGCAAAAAAAAAAAGACAATGCAGTCTAAAATCATGGAGGTTCCCCATGAAAACTTGAATTTATTATGCAGTGGGCAGCACAGCCAGCAATATTAGTGTCCGCAAAGTACTGATTAAGCACCCCCATTTTTAGTCCTAATTAGAGGCCTTCACATGCAACGAAGAAATTAGAAAGTTTCGTTGAAAAACGCTAGTGATCTATTTGAATTGGGAAAGGTGTCAACTTTGGAGTTCATACTACACAGACGATCCAACGCCATGCTGTTTTCTGAAACCCAAGACATCAACCATTTTATTTCAGGCACTCAAGACGAAAAAGCAAAGAAAATATTGAGGTTATTGAAATACCATGGGCTTATCGTAGAACGGGAAACCCTGCATTTGGCGAAGCGCATTAGTAGCAGAAGAAACATCCTCAAATACAACCCAAGCTTGTCCTTTGTGCTTTAGGGTTTTGAAAGCTAAAACGTCGAGTATCTTCCCGAATTGTGAGAACACAGCGTGCAGCGATTTCTTCAGTTCTGCACGCAACTAATCGTCACGTTAGCCTCCATTGTACAATAATTAGCTTTAACAGAATCATAACGACTAAAAAATTTACAAAAAGCCTAAACGTTTTAGTAAGTTAAGGAGGAAGAGAAAAGAGAGGCATTACCGTCGAGCTTCGTTTTTTCATTGAGGTTGTTGATGTAAATAGTCTGATTTGGTGAAAGGTCACTCGTAGGGGCAGAGGCATTCGTCTCAACCATGATTATTTTATCAGAGGATGAATACCGGAAGTATCTTTCTCCGACCGGCAATTTCAACCTGGAGCAAAAAACCCCCGCTCCGGCGAAATACTGCAAAGGAGGTAAGGGTTTAGATTATCGGCCCTGAAACTAAACAGAGCCCAATCACACGCAAATTCATTTGATTTTGCCTAGCGGTCTCTAACCTAATGGCCCAAATTGTATTATCAAACATTGGCTTGAGGCCTTGTTAAATTCATTTGATTTTGCCAAGCACTCTGCTGCCTTTCGGCCCAAATTTATTGTCAACCTTTGGGTTGAGACCTTGTTAAGTTGATGCTCAAATACATTTTAAATGAGACGTCATGTACCTTTTTTTTTATGGGATTTGAATGGTCCTAATAGTGAAGTTTCTTGTGTTCTCTGGTATGGTTCAAATCTTTATCATCTTCCTGCTTATTTTTTTCTTTTATAAAATGCACGTATATGTCATTTATATTTGAATCAATATATTAATATATAAGATATATTTGTACAAATTTTTAAACTTGCAAATACATCCGTCTCTGTGAAAATCGGGCTTTTCTGAAGTTAAATTTGAACTTCGAATGAACTGAACCTAGAAAGAAGAAAGAGAAAAGGTACATCAGCACCTTTATTGTTAGCCTATCTAACCACTTTTAAAGTTCATAAGTTTGAACTTAAGTAATGACGTTAAATTAGAATTAATTAGGTAAAATTATATGACTATCATGTCAATACTGATTATTTAAAAAGAACAAAACTGGGCCTTATGGGCCTCTGAACTTTCACAGGAAACAGCCCAAAAGAATCCTCCATATGGTCTCTACTATGGATGCAATAAAGGGGAAAAAATGGGTCAACACATCCATCCCGTTTGCAGACGCCCAATAAAGAGGTACTACAAAAACCCTAGCCATACCTTCTTCCAGTCCAAAGCTTTTATTTTAGTAGCCGTCTAGGAGAGGGGAGGAGAGGAGGAGGAGAAGAAGGCAGTCGTCATGGTAAGAATACAATCTGCAATTGCATGATTAATAAGCTGTTTAGTTTTCAGCGGGGGTGATTTTTCTGTTGTCAAATGTATCTTCGGTATTGACATTTGCAGGGTATTGATCTGAAAGCCGGTGGGAAGAGCAAGAAGACTAAGCGGACCTCCCCGAAGTCCGATGATATCTACTTGAAGCTGCTGGTGAAGCTGTACCGTTTCCTTGTCAGGAGAACCGGCAGCAAGTTCAATGCAGTGATACTGAAGAGGCTTTTATGAGCAAGATTAACAAGGCCCCCGCTATCTCTTTCCCGCTTGTTATCCTTCATGAAGGGAAAGGTAATGCTGCTAGTTTTAATGTACTTAACAAAAAAATAAATTCTTCACATCCAAGTTGGGATTCCCTTCCCGTCAAAAGTTGATGATAACCCTGGAAATGGGTTTGAAACTGGCGGTTGGTATTTTTACGGATTGGTATAACCATAGGATGTGGCTAAACCTTTTAGCGTTTTGTTTTGGTTGAATTGCCATGCTCAGAAATATTAGAGCTTGAGGTTGTTTTCTTTATGACAGGAGGATAAAATTGCTGTTGTTGTTGGAAACGGTTACAGATGATATTCGTGTTTATGAGGTTCCAGCTATTAAGGTGACCGCTCTTAGATTCACTGAGACTGCAAGGGCTAGAATTGAAAAGGCAGGAGGAGAATGCTTGACATTGACCAGTTGGCTCTTAAGGCTCCACTTGGCCAGAACACGGTATTGTGCACTTTCTAGTTTACATCCTCCAGTACTCGTTCATTTAAGCCAATTTGTCTACTCCTTGCATTTGATTGAAAATGAGCATATGCCTGTCTATCTACTGGGTAAATCTTCTGGGGCTCTTTCTTTGTGTTTGTTTTTGGGGACAGGGATGCTGGGGTAACATGGCTGCGTCTATGTATTGTTTTTAAGTTGCTTTGTCAGTTAATATCCTTGAGAGGGACTCTGGTGGAGTGGCGTCACTTAGATATGTCATCTGAATGAAATACTGACGTTATGTTCCCCTGTCAGTGAATAATAACATGTACATCTATGATGAGATAAGAAAGGCTCCACATTTTTTAGGCAGTGTCCCTGACCCTTTTCCTTATTTATATTTGGATTGGTTTGTAGTTATACCATGATCTGCTTTGTTCTTTAATTATGCTTGTCGTTGCTGAAGAATCCTTGCGTATTTCTGAATCAGCCTGATTATGTTTGCGTGCAGTTTTAGAACAACTTACTCTTTACCTCATAAGCTTCTTTTTCGTTTTTAACCTGCTATTTTTCATGCTCTGGTATCATTTATTTCCCTTTTTTGCTTTTGAGTTTTGAAATGTTTCTTGGCTGTAAGTAGGGGTGAAACAGATCTCATAATTTGAAGTGTGATCACAGCGGATGATTTTTGTTTGGTCAAGTATGTAAGACAAAATTTGTTTCAAGAAAAGTATCTAAGACAATATAATTTTTGTCGGCTTATTTCCAACAGGCGGTGTTGGATATTTGAATCCTGTGTCTCCCACCAGAATGTCCACTTCATATATGTTATGTTTTTATCCTGCGACTTCCTCGAATGTTGCAAAGACCCTCTAGAAACACCAAATGTTTACTTTGTAGGGGCCAGTTTTAAGTGATGTTTTCCATTATTTGAAATTTTCTCCTACCTTGGATTGCTTGAATTCATGATCCCTTTCAAAGCCGGATGCCTTGTTTATTATGCTCATGGACCTAGAAGAATCTCTTTTATTCTGTTTTGTTGGTTTACAAAGGTTAGCACAGAATAATTGATCCGAATAATCGTAGGATGGTGTGTATGGTTGGACTGTGGGATTTCCTGCCTTCAGCTCTTTGGTTCCCTGTGTCGGTGGTTTTTTACAGCACTGTACTTTCTGATGCCTGAGCTTTGCTCTTCATTTCTTTGTGGCAGAACTCGTGTTTCATTCTATTGTTCTGACGAATCTTTAATTGTGTAATGAGACATCGAGAGTTTTTGTTGTTTTTAGGTGCTCTGAGAGGTCCGAAGAATTCTCGAGAAGCAGTCAAGCACTTTGGTCCAGCCCCTGGTGGTCCCTCACAGCCATACCAAGCCATATGTTAGGGCCAAGGGTAGGAAATTTGAGCGCGCTAGGGGGAAAGAGAAAACAGTAAAGGATTCAGAGTTTGAATTCTCTAGATGGTTGAGCTATAACATGAGCTAATAGAATTTGTGTGAAAGGTCATATCTGGCTTTTTCCTTTATGTATCCTCTTTTGTTTCTGGTTCATTGCCAAACTTGTTTACGATTAATTCTATATGTAGTAGACTTCGTGTTGCTTCATTATGTTTTTATGGGTTTTTGTACTTTGACCGAGGTTACCAGGTGAATTTATTGTTGAGATCTATCTTCAACGTCTTATTGTATCCTTATTTTGGTTTTATGGTTGTCTGTATGTTGAGCTATTAATGGTAATACCAAAAAATTAAAAAAAAATCTAGTCAGATATATTGTTTTGAATTTAGGTTTTTTTTTTCTTAGCCCTTCTGTGTGTTTGGTTAAGCTTTATCAGTTGTTACTCCGAGTTGTAATTTATGACATTCTGTAGTTGTAATTTTTATTTATTTTTATTTTTTTTGTGATTCTGGGTGATTCTCATATGTTTCATGTATTCCTCAAAAGATAAAAATATTTGGATGAGTATTTAAAGTTTGTATTTTATCTAAAAATAATTGTGAAACAATGTACTATTGCAGAAGCTTGGCCGAGTTGCCCTTCTATTGTAGTACATTTGGGTTAATAGCGGACACGGGGTTGGGTGTGAAAATTACTAAGCTATTCTGGTTTTGGAATGAAATGAGTTTGGTTATAACAGAAAAAATTTGTGAAGTTTGAAGTTTGACAATAACTCTGACTGAACAGAAAGATGATCGAGTTTCAATTTGGTTTATGAATACAAATGAGTTTATTATCCAATATCAAATAACATAAGGTTTCGCAATATTTCCTCAGTCAAACTAGAGGAGTTGAAAATGTAAATATATTTGGCTGAAGAAACAAACTGAAACGATTTTGTTGAACAGTAGCACATTAAAGCAAAGAAAGATGAGTACTTGGCTGTAGAAATTCCCGATGTTTTTAAATGACTAAAGGCCAAATTAATTTAAATGAGTAGTCGTCAAAATGAACAACCAGGAGACGAATGCCCCCAATTCTGGTCGTAGACAAAATGGACCATAACGGTCCTTGGCTCAAGCGTCCTCATTCACGGTTTCTTATTTTCATTTACAGCGGGGAAACAGTTTAAACCTCCACAACAGTACATTTCGGACACTTCTGTCTGCTTCGTAACCTACAATCTCCACATACGGTGGAGTTATTGTTGATTTCTCTTAATCCGTCATTATTGTACATACCAGGGACCCACCTTCAAGAGCTTCCTAGTGTTGATCATCCACAGCCAAAGGCACAGATTTCACCTGAGAAAATTTAGAAACTATGTTATAACAATCTCATCGTATCTTTCGTACGCAACCGATCTTTCAACCATGGTGATTCATCGAGCTCACCAATTCACGGAACTTTCAGAGTGTAGAACATCTCAAGGTATCTCCTGGTTTCACGCCTCTCAAGCTTCGACACATATTTCCAGAAGCCATAAACTCCAGCCAAAGTCATCAGCCTCTCAGAATATTTAAGCCACGTATAACTGCAAGAATCGAGCGACTTCAACAAAGGCCACTTACCAGGACCACACTGATGAATGACTACATGCTTCAGATAACTAAGAACGCAAATATTTACATCATCATCAAACCTTTTACGGATCCTTGTAGACCTCCTTCAGAAATTTTATCCCAGTAGCTCGGTTCTTCCTTGCACCGTCCTAAGAAATCTGCTAGCAGTGCACTTGCCTTGTCAGGGTGATAGGGATCAATATTGAAACCTGAAATCCATCTTCAATAATTTCTTTTGGACCACCATGGCAGGTCGCAATTGTAGGAAGCCCACAGGTCATAGCCTCCACGACAGTGAGCCCAAAAGCTTCATAAATGCAGGCTGAAACAACGTTCAGTAGCAGTTACTATGAGTTAAAGCATTCCAACGAGCAGTGGACACAAGTGTTCCGACAGAAACTACAAGAAACATCATACCTGAACAAAAACCCCCTTTTGTCGGCAATATACTGTAGAGCTCACCGTTGCGGGCTCTGTTAGTCTGGGATGGATATCCACCTAAACTGGCCGTCCAAACTATATTCTTCCATAAGAGAATGCATTTTCTCAATTTCTTCAATCTCTTCCCTGTCCATTAGACCTTTTTACATCGTTGTAACCTGCCACCACTACAAGGTTGCTAGTTCCCTTAGTTTCTCATTCTTCGCATACCACTCTACAAGTCCAGTGATGTTCTTGATGTGGTCAAGCCTTGCCATGGAAAAAATGATGGGTTTTGATTGGTCGCACAACGTACCTCTGCAATTTGTAGAATTACAACTTAGCATGGATACCCTCTTAAGACTTGATTGGTCATTCAAGATAACTGCCAGTCACTCCCCCACCAATCTAAACACACAAGTGTCTCATGAAAGCAAGCCAACAGTTTCTGGGACCTTTTTGAGCTTTGGATTGTGACAATTGGTCTCTCCTACAGCGCATTATTGGAAGATAGCAAACAAAGCACGGAAAAAGTGAAAAACTATTGATGGAAGTAGAACCATGGACAGGAAAATGTAATATTTGGACTTGCGCACAATATTCTATAATGACGAGTCATATGCCAAAGTGTAAAGGAACAACCCTCCAAAACACATAGAAGAGTTACTTACAGGTGCTCGTCATTTTGCTCAGGGTCAAATAACAATTTCTCGATAGCACCATGAAGAGAGGTCAGTCTCCTCTCCTTCTCTAGTAAGAAAAGTATATCGTATCATCTGCTCCAGGAGAAACAATGTTGAATTTAGGGTCAAAAACATCAATTCCGTGAACAACCCGGTACAGCCCTGGCAGAGTGAAAGCAGTATGACTCTCATACTGACCAACAGTGCTTTTCCTGAAGATAAATAAAGTCAACATCAGTCAAAATCCATGACATAAATGTGCAAGCAACAATTTCGCCAAGCCTACTAAATTATCAGAGAGCATGTCTATATAGCAGGATATGAAGTGCATTCCTGACAAGTAATTTCCCTGAGACTTACGTGCCAGCAATCTCTTGGTATGTACTGGTAATGATAAAATCTGAATGATTCATGGCCAGCAGATCTGCTGTAAATTGACATGAGAAGTGATATTTCTCCTCGAAGTTCTTCCAATATATATCAGAATCTGGATATTTTGTTTTCTCCAGGGCATGCGCTATAGTACACTGCAAAGTAATTTAACGGAAATCAATTTTCGCTTCTAAGATACTTTGCATTAACAAATGTATTGAGTTGTAACATATCTTACTTCACGTAGCAATAAGCGGATAACAACAGCTGACTAACCTGTGTAACCCCCAGCTTGTGAGATAACAAAGATGCGACTAGATTCCCATCACTGTAGTTTCCAATAATAAAATCTGGCACGCCCTGCAACTCAGCAGAAATTTCGCTTGCTGCATCCTAATTAAAAGAACACCAAAATTAGTGATTAAATACTTGATGGGTGCCAAAAGTAGGAAGTGTCGATATCAATTGTGACTTCACCACTGAAGAGGTCAAGTTCAATGTAAATAATGAATTATGTTGTATGCTCAAAGGCTATAGTAATGTGAAGAGCAACGTCCTCATCAGAGTTGGTCAAGAAAGCATACTGTATAACACTAACTCCATCACTATGCCAAAACCGTAGTTGTAAGAAAACTAAAACAATGAGCATCGAGAGTAACCACTATCCTCTTAAAAACATCAATAAATCAAATGACGAGTAAAATAGTAGTTCAAGCTTTGCCAACCACAATTATAAAAAAAAAGGAAAAGGTTTTCCTACCCATGGAACGCATGATGCAAGCATGCAGAAAAATCCTGTAACCGGCCATCAGCAATATTTTTTTCTTCTTTTTTTTTTTACAGTAACCATTTTATGGATTAAAGAGATAATTAGCATAAAAAGGAATAAAATAAATAAATAAATAGCAGCCTGAATCCTGTCTCTTTGTTCCCAACTTCCCTGTTTCGCAAAGTTGCTCATGAAACTATGTCCCAATATGCATTTCTTCCGAACAGTCCATCCTTTTAGCTTTAAAAGGCACACTAAATGAAAATCAGACAAGGAAAAGTAATACTTTGAGGTACCCTTACCTCAGCAAAAGTCTCCAAGTAAGGCCACACATCAAACCTCGAGATCCACTTCCTTAGAATTCCATTCTCAGTTCTGAAAGGAACACGCAAGATATGTGTATGCTCTGTTCCACTTACTCTTTCAAGTCTTTGGTTGCAGGTGGTTCCTTTAGCATCAGGAATTAATCGAGTAACCTGTAAAATACAAAGAACCTATGTCAAGCTAGCAAAAGCAAGCAGAATTGTTTTCCCCCCAATGAGTTATCACTTACAATCAGAATCTTAGGGGTCACATTTAGTCCTTGTTTCTTTATTCTTAGAAGCATCTCATTCTCCAAAGCACGAACTTGGTCCAGTATATAAACAATCTGCATATATAAATTATCATTCCTACAATTTTTGCATAAACAAACAGAAGACAAAATTTAAAGACAAACAAGCTGAAAAAAATGTGCTTAATGCAGATTGGCGAAATATGGAGGGAGTCGGACTCGAGGTTAGGAGAGGCAAAACTAGATGGAGTCTACGCGGTAACAGGGAGACGACCAGATATAATCACCTGCAGATATATTTTTGTGTTTCTACACCTATCACATAGGGCACGTGGACAATCTGTTTTACTGTCTTAAATTACATCTCCCACTTTACCATCTTAGTTAAGAGTGATTCTACATGCATAATTTAAGTAAAAGTAAAAGAACTAACTAGAACCATCAATCAAAAGGTCGGGGGGATGTCATAGCAATACAAAGATTAGATAGTTGTAAAGATTATTAGGAGGTACCTGAGCAAATTAAACGCTTAAGAAGCTTGAGCAATTCAAATCCCATTTACGTTCCAGAAAAGAAAGAAAAAATAATAAATGTACCTGGCCGCCTGTGTCAGGTAGGCCCAAGACATTTGCTTGGCCAAAGTATCCATGAACCGATAAAATGACAACATTGAAAACCATTGGTATCCTCCCTAGAAATGTTTCTAAGGTAGACGCATCTGGAGCTTGAAGAATGTCTGACAGAAGATGCATCATTTCCAAGACCCTGCCTGCTGTGTCACCCCAGCCTCTCTCAAATCCTAATTCTTGCAACCTGCACAGCTGATGCAATAAGACCCACCACTTCCAAGAAAGTCGCCACATAATAACACTGGCTTCTTGTAAGGGAACACTCACACGTAAGCAAACTCAGAATAAGGTGTATCTGGAGGAATCCTGGAAAGATGATCCTCAGCCTTAGTCAAGGCAGATTCAAGCCTGGATATACGTTGTATCCTATCATTCAACATCAACACCTATATGGAAACAAACTCAGTTAAATATTTTCAGATCGAATTTCCCTCATGACAGAGGAGAAATACATCTAGGAACATATGTATCTGTGTGAGAGACGCCCAAACGAAAAAGTCATCAGAAATTGAAGTGCAAAAGGCATTACTTCGTTAAATTTGAACTTAAGTTCACTGAATATTAGAGTACTACAAGTATTCCAACCAGCTAAACTCTCTAACATGCCAATTAGAGTACTACAAGTATTCCAACCAGCTAAACTCTCTAACATGCCAATTAGAGTACTACAAGTATTCCAACCAGCTAAACTCTCTAACATGCCAGACCTTACACACACATTTAGCATTTTAAGAACAGCTGCTTTCAGAAGAACCTACATGTCCTTTATGTCTGTGTGCTCGAAGGAAATCAAGAAGTGGCTCCAAAGAGTCCTTGTTGCGGAACAAGACTGAAGAGAGGTGGCGGTTAAGAAATTGAACACCATTTCCAATGTAAGAAGATCGGTTGGGGCGAGGAAACGTGGCATTGAAGGGCTCGAAATCCAGCTCCAGGACAAAGGGGTCTTCATCCCTACCAAATTCGAAAGAAGTTTCTCAATTTCATGTGGTAACACATGTTTAGTAAGTTGATTTTCGTATATAAACTTACTGGCCATCAACAAGTTCCTCCTTAAAATGAAGATATTCTGCAACGCTCAATTGCTCCACACTAAGTTCGTATACATTGACACGCACATACTCCCAAACACCAGGTCTCGGACGAATGGCTATAGCAACAAATGGTGGTAGAACTATGGCTTCCTGCCATTGAAGCAAAGACAAAGAAACAAAAGATTAGAGATTTAGTTGCCTTATGGAGTAGACAGAAAAATTAAAATGTCATCAACTTAATACCAATGTACAACCTGTTTTCCAAAAAAAAAAAAAAAAAAACTGTTATTATAAAACAAAAGAAAACAAACAAACAATCAGCTACCAAGAAAGCGTCAAAGTGCAGACCACACACACCATGCTCTCTTTTTTTTCCCCCCTTTTTTGGGTGGTTGTGTTGGTTTGAAAAACGAAGGAATAATCAGCGTTCTAAAGCACCTTAATCTATGCATAAATGAGAAACGGCTCTACTTTGCACCAAAATTGAAAAAAGAGATAAACGCACAGATCCCCGACATTCTTGTCCAGAAAAAGATGAATGGTGTTCGTCACCAGACGGGAGAAACAGCACGGAGATGTGCAGAGATGCTATTGAAATATGCAACCTAGAGGTTACAGATGTCAAATCAATAACCCGATACAGGCTGTACACAACTAGTCGTGAGATAGCGAGCCAAATACAGGAGGCAGCAAATAAATAGCGAACTGGTTATCATATTCAATGTTAACAACAGGAAAATGAATATCCTAATATCAGGTAAACTACTGAGACTAGTATAATAAAAAAAATCAACCAAGACGAACATCCAATTTCTTGTAATATTTTTTCACACAAAAAGCTCGAACACGTAATTTACTCTACAGTGAAATATCCGAAAAGAAAATCGATATTATGGCGCTTCCACGAGAAAGGAAACCGTAAAAAAGCAAATAGGGATTAGAACTCCACGCTGATCTGAATAGTATGAAAGTACCTGAGCGGACTTCAGCACCTCACCGAAAGGGCCTTCGCTGAGGTTTCGGCAACCAGATTCATCGCATATAACTTTATCCAGTTCATCAATAATGTGATGTGGTTGTAATATCCCTTTTCCTTGCTCCACGTACCTTAAAACCATGTGCAAATAACAAAAATCTCAAAACAGAACTCGCACAAACAGCCGGAAACCATCATATAAGCATGATGCAACTATGATACAGACATCTCAGGAACAGAGTAGAACAAATAGTCAGACTGTTCAGTAATTCCAATCGTGACCTTCAAAAAAAAGAAAAAGACAAAATACAGAAAGTACCTGTAAAGGAGAGCGACAAGTTCGTTGCGGTGAGCGGAGAGAGTGTCCTCGACTCTCTCCCTCATACTGGGAACTTTCTGCAACTTAGGCGCCATAGAGTAAGATGGCAGAAAGCAGAGAGACTTTGCTTTGATTCACGGAATATGAGCGTGTAACGGGAGAGCTTGGAAGTAAGGTTGGAAATGATGAAAAAAAGAAGAAAGTAAGAATGTATTCTGCGGGGACAAATAACAGATGGCTGAAGCTAAAAGAGAGAGAGAGAGGGGTCGAGGGATTCACTGCCCGCATAACAGTGCGTGGTTTCGGCGCCGCATGGTGGAAACGTTCTTTCACAATACCACTGTTTCTACCGTGGTGTTACTTTTACAACCATACTCCTATGAGATTTGAAAAACCATCCGCGTGACAATGAAAACATTTATTAAACCATATGAGCGGTGGTTAACAAAAGAGTATGAAAATAGATAAAAAAATACATAACGGACATGATAGTGCGGTAAGAAAAAATAAAGTGATCATCCAATTTTTATATGAGACACCCTAACTAAATTACTAATTTTGAGTTCAGTATTTTTCTCTTCTTTTCCATTTGCAAGTAAAACTATTATGTAGAGCTACATTATTATTCTATTGCACTGGATAAATAATAGTGCTCCTACTATATTATGAAAGAGTTCACCTAAATATCAATTATTCTTTATATTACGATAAATAAGTATCTGATTATTACCATTTGACAAACATCATAAAATTTGCTTCTTACATAGTCACTGCTACGTAATTTTCGGAAGCCTAACTAAAGATTACAAAAACTTTTGGAGCAATAAAATATTTTTGATTGACAAGGAAGGAAGAGCAGTCGGTATTATAACGCGAAAAGGGGGGCGCCCCATATTTCCCTTTGTATTCGATGCGGGAATTAGGTAGCAGTTATCAGGTTTTCCGTTTTCATTTCCAAGGTGCCAACTTTCGCGCTTATGGTTTCTCGCCACGGATCGATACTTCTCCAAGGAGTATTTTTGGTTTAAGGTTCTTAGGAATGGTACTTGTTTTAAAATAGGTTGGAGGTTACGAATTTTATGTATCTAATCGAAAAAGTTTTGTGATGATAATTTATTAATTTATTATGTGATGAAGTCGGATCTTCACGAGCTTAAGAGACTTTTGAGTCTGGATTTGGATTTGAATATACTTGGTCAATTTCGGTTGAGAAATCTCTTATTTATAGCTGTGGAAGTTAAAAACTGCGTGTCCTAGAGCAAGGCAGTGATGAAACCTGCTTGCCCTGGTGGCAGCTCTTGGCAACTTGTGGTTGTGGTGCTCGCAAACGTTTTCAGTTGTGGTGGCAATTCTTTTTTCTTTCATTAATTTATTATGTGATGAAGTCGGATCTTCTTTACTGATAACGGGATCATTCACCAAACGTCGTGTTCACACACCCCTGAACAAAATGGGACGGCAGAACGCAAGAATCGGGTTCTCTTAGAAATGGCTCGTGCCATGATTTTTTGAGTCTTATGTCCCGATGAGTTTCTGGCCATATGTTGTATCCACTGCTACCTACCTCACGAACCGCCTTCCCACAAAAATCCTCAATCTTCAAACACCTCTATACGCACTTTCCGCCCAGCATTCCATTCCCTCTATATGTACCCTTCAAACACCTCTATACGCACTTTCCACCCAACGTTTCATTCCCTTAATATCCATAACCATAAACATGAACGCACCAAACTTGACCATTGTGCTAACAAATGTGTCTTTGTTGGTTATGACACTATCCAAAAAGACTACAGATGTTATAGCCCCATAACGCACTGTGTCCATATCACCATAAACTGTGTATTTCTTGAGACCGATTTCTATTACCCACCCAATATCGGGTTCAGGGGGCAGCCCTGTGCTAATGATGGAACCCTAGATTGGTGCCACATCATAACTGCCCGATGACCATTCCAACACGACAATTAGATGGCACCGACGGTGTTATAGCTCCCGACAGTGTACCGCTCGCTGCCCACATATCGCATTGATGATCAACCAGTAATAAATGCCCTGTCCGAGGTAAGAAATGATACTAGTAATGAACAATCTACTTCTTTAATTTCTGATAACAACAGTGATATTATCCCTGGTAATACCCTTGTGATATCCCCATCTGACCCAAAACATGCCCCATAAACCCTCGTGTGTTCTACTAATACATTACAGGAACATCAGCAGGTTCGGGTCTTACCTCTCAGAGCCAACCATGGAATACCTCTGGACCGTTACTCTCCTGACAAGCTGTCACGAACCTCTTGGTATCCCCTGAGTTGTTCCAGAAATGGGGTAAGTGATATTGCCCAAAGATTCTTTGTAACGTTATCTTTGAGGAGATTCCAAAAGATGTCAACGAGGCCCTAAGACGACTACAATAGAAGGGTGCTATGCTTAGTGAAATGAATGCTCTCAAAAAACGAAACTTGGAAAAAGTACACCTTACCTCCTGGAAAAGGCTGGTAGGGTGTAAATGGGTGTTCACTACCAAATACAAAACAGATGGGAGTGTGGAAAGACATAAGGCCTAACTTGTAGCTAAGGGGTACACTCAAACGTATGGCGTTGACTATTATGAAACATTCTCATCCGTAGCACGAATTGATACCATTCGGGTCTTGTTCTCAGTTGCAGCGGCAAAGCATTGGCCTTTACACCAATTCGACGTAAAAAATGATTTCCTCCGTGGTGATCTTAAAGAAGATGTTTTACATGGAACCCCATCCCGGATTCTCTACAAAATTTAAAAGGGGTGAAGTGTGTTGCCTGAAAAAATCTCTGTATGGATTGAAACAATCACCCCGGGTCTGGTTCGTTAGATTCACATAGGTAATGAAACAGGATGGTTATTCACAAAGTAGTGCAGATCATACCTTGTTTATAAAAAGACGAGTAGATTTGGTGACTTGCCTTATTATCTATGTTGACGACATGATTATCATTGGTGATGATATAGAAGAGATGACTCGACTCCGTCAATATTTGTTCACTAAGTTTGAAATGAAGAATATTGGCGGCCTCAAGTACATTATTGGAACCGAAGTTCTTCGGTCAAAGTTTGGAATTTACATCTCACAACGGAAGTACATATTGGATCTTCTCGTAGAAGTAAGAATGATTGATTGCAAACCCCATGACACCTATGACAGTCAATAATAAGCTACAGGTAATTGATGGTGCACCTCCTGCAGAAAAGGGTCAGTACCAACACTTGGTTGACAAGTTAATCTACTTATCACATACTCCCCCTGACATTGCGTTTGCCGTGAGCCTAGTCAGTCCTGTTAATAGGATGATTGTAGTAATTTTATGTGAAAATAATAATGCTTACAGAATTCAACTGACGACGTTATGAACTGCAAACAAAGTAAAAGTAACCGTTCGCAATTGCATTTTATATGTTCATCTTGAATTGTCATGTATATCAATAATAGTATCTAAGTGAATAATGTTTGTAACATTTGATATTCATGTCTTTATGGTTAATAATTGAAATATTTTACCAAGTTAGGTAATAAATACAAAAAGTGAAGTTTGTTTTAAAACAAAACAAGAAAGTGGGAGGGCATAAACAGCCAGGAGGAGGCAGTAGTAAAATGTAAAGTCTATCATCTAACGCGTGGTAGAAGCCATGGAATTTGGCCTTAGAGAAACATGTGTGAATTATTTGAGTAATCAAAGAATTTGGTACGTGTCAGAAGTTATCCGTTGGCTCCACCGGTTTCCTTTGATGAGGGAGTGAGTTCTTCCCCACCTGTATCAGAGGTCCCTTAGCCAGGTGGGATGTAAATCGAGTGATGTGCTCCACCGGCAGCCCTGCAAAGGGAGAGGACACACGAGACTCAGACAGCCCAGAGGCAACCCTTGTAATATTTCAACAAGGATTGTGCTCCACCGGTTTCCTTGTTTGTTGTTTGATATCATAGCGCCCACAATAACTTTTTTCAGCTTCCTATTTTTGTTCTTTTATTCGTCTTTATACGTATCACCACTATAAAAGAATAATAATTAATCTTAAAACCTGATCTTGTGGGGTTTAGATCTCCTTACCGCAAACTTTTTTACCGTGCTGCTCACCGCAAGACACGTGACTGCATGGAGGGTGGTGAGACTAGATGGAGGTGATCCTCATCTAGCATCACCACCTCCCTCTACTGCCACGTGTCGTGCGATGAGCAGCGCGGTGAAAGAGTTTACGGTGAGAAGATCTGGTCTAGATCTTGAGTGCCTCTGCCTTTCCGATTTTCTTCTATCGTGTTCTCTCTCTCGCTCAACAACATTATGACATCGTATAATAGTTCAAAATAAATTGAATGCACATGATATGTTAATAAAATATGAGAAAAAAAATATGATATAGAAAATCTACGCATCCAAATAGCACTGCTTCCTTAGTATACAACACAAAGTAATCTATTAAATGTATCAAACACAAATACATAAATGAGAATGTTGTATTAATGATAAAGAATTAAAGATCTTCAAGAAAACGCTAAAAAAAGATTGAACATATGAGAGGATCCGAACAAATTATGCTTTCATTTATCCCTTTAGGAAAACTGAGTTACTCACACTACTATCTTTAGCATTCATGCTGCACTTTAGACGTCTATGAAGGATCATTAGAATAACATTCATATTAGATGTCTATTTAAGAGCTCATCAATGATACTTTAATTACATTTTAAAATGGATGACACTCTCAAAGTAATCACATGTGATGTAGATTGTATAAATGATATCCACTTGTGAAAGTTAAAAGCTTTCAAATGAATGTAAAGATACAATACAAAAACTATACAAGTTTGCATTAGTTGTACTTATAAAGCAAGAGCAAGATGATAGCAGATAGAGACATTCTTGATTGTTGAGATATCTTCAATATTGAACACCCTCTATCTTAAATAGTCCTTCAATTTGTAGCTTAAAAGGCTTATTTTCTTTTTCAAATTGGCCCACTTTCTCTTTTTTCTTTAACCACTTCTTTTTATTGATTTGGTGAAGAATTTACCAAAGACGAAGTTAATATATCCAAAATAGTATTATAGACATTGGAGCGAATGCCTATGTGATTTGGGATGGATTGTAGTTGATTAAGTTTGAAAACCGAGCCGAAAGGGTCATATTTTTAAATGACCGTGACAATATTTTTAAGATGAAAGGGGTATTATTAAAAAATAAAATTAAATACAAACAAGTTAGCTTACGAGTTTACAGGCAAAATTTATTATTATTCAAACTCAATTCATTTAAATACTCAAGTGTAAAACTGTAATCGAGTCTTAAACGAGTGAAGGCCAAATAACGTGTTTAGAACTCGATCAGTTTGGCATGTTAAAATTATGGTGCCTGGTAAGAAGCGACATTACACTATCTTCGCTCATGTAACATGCACAACAGATTGCGATGGAATGTGCTGGTGATGCATATTTCTGTACATACTTTGCTGAAATTTTTCAGGGATAGGAACAAATGACTCCACTTGATGATATTGGATACTACCATGTAAATTCTTTTTTTTAATTATTTTTGGCATGTAAATCCTTATAAGCATGTTTTTTCCGAAGAAAGGATCATTTTATTAACACAATGTCAAAAATATACAAATCACAAAGTAACAATCGGCAACAAACGCCTACGACCGTATTTTCTAGCTACCATTCTATACTACCTGCCATGCTATACGAATATTTACGTACTCTTTCGTAAATACTATTAATAACAGCAGAAATGCATGGTGGAGTGAATTCATCATCAAACAGTGTCTTGTTCCGCAACATCCATATAAGCATGTTTTGCTCAATGCCTAAACATCAGGCCACAGAGGGTTTTTGGAAAATAAAACAATATATTTTTTCAGGTAAAATAAACACACTTTTTTTTTAAATTAAAAAAAAAACAAACAAACACTTTAATTAGGGGAAAAACATCCGACCTCTTCCCAAGAAAATCACAAGAATTGGATCTTAATGATGCGATCCAAATGCCAATCTTATTATCTGGGCCTTGGTTTCTGTCCAAGTCTACTTCCACAATTTGGACCACAGGTTTTGGTTGACTGGCCCATCGGAGTATATTCTTAGGGCAAAACCTCCCTGTTATGACCGTATAAAATCCCATCATTTCTTGGGCATTTTGTCAGCTGCAGCGGTTAACGGAGAGGCTGAGCGTCAAAGATGGTATCGCTGAAGCTTCAGAAGCGGCTGGCTTCCAGCGTTCTCAAGTGTGGAAGGGGAAAGGTATGGCTCGACCCCAATGAAGTCAATGAAATCTCCATGGCCAACTCCAGTAAGTTTTCCATCTCTTCCGCTGGGGATGCTTAATACCTCCACATAGTACTAGCACGCTGAATTGAGAATATCTTGTATTATCTGGACTATCCCTTATAGTCAGCGCAATGATTTCGGACTTGTTCGAGACGCCTTCGAAATCTTTTGATTCATCGTTTCTTATGCGATCTTGAAAATCTTCTCTCACGTAATTTTCTGTTTTTAGCTTGAAAGAGATAGGAGTTACATTCAGTTCGTTTGAACAAACTGTAGTTGGCTCTCGTCTGAGTTCTTCTGTCAAGAGATGTTTTGATTAAATTTGGGTTAATGGCTTGTTATTTCCTTAGGTTATTTCTAATCAACAACTTGAGGAACTGGAACTGCCTACGGAAGCTTGCTAATTTAGTCACGGTACTTTTTGAGAGCTAGCGGAAGTAACGTAACTTGGTCGGTAGAGTATGCTTAATAAGGGGAAGAAGCAGAATAGTTCGGTGCCCAAAATCGTGTGATTAGGCTGGCCATGCTCTAGAGTCCATGTGTTGGGCAGTAAAGTTAAACGAGGATGTTAAGATGATGGTGTAGGAGGCTAGAAGAAGAGAAAAGAACACCTCAGAAAGAAAGTTCGAGTGGTCTTAGTGAAAAAATTGAGTGCGCTGCAGGTGAGATGGTAGTCGTATGTGTTATACATACGCCGGGGGGGGGGG
>AP025074.1:31051431-31092007 GCA_036186865.1 Eustoma russellianum
AAGTGAGGTGGGATTTTGAATCATAGACAAAGATTTGTCATTCAGTATTTTCTGTGCTGTCGCTTTCTCTTACCATACGTTTTCTCTTTTTTGGGATTTTAATTTTTTTTCATGTTAATTACCAACCTAATAAAATTATTCCCTTACATGTCATGAAAAAGCATTACAAAAATCGCACCCACCCTTTCTTCCTCTTCTGCTGTTGTCCTCTCTCTTTCCTTCACTTCTTTTCTTCTCGCTTCTCTCCCTCCTCTGCTCCTTCTACACTCGATACTTTGACAGAGAGAGAGAGAGAGGGTCGTGTTCGACTATGAGAGAGAAGGCTCTCATGAAGAGGCTAGTAAGTACGTTGTTTCATTCTATTTTTTTTCAATCCCCCCTTTTCACCGACTTCCTTCAGCGCGACACTCTAATGACGGCTCCCTTTCGGTATCCAGGATTCGCTTTCTGGGCTCTTAAGTTTTTTTTTTTTAAAAAAATTTTCTTTTCTGTGACTCAGATTTAGTTTTTGCTCATTTTGAGTAAATTACTTGATTTCAGCGTTTATTTTGATGTTGTACTGGTAGCTGATTGTAGAATTCATAGTGATGAAGTCGATTTACATGGTCTGAAATTTTATTCAGTGGGCTTCTTCCACGAGCAACCTTTTCACTATATCTGCTTGCTATGTGGGTTTTCTATTCAAGATCGAGTCGATCCCATCGCTTTGTGTCATAGGCTGCTTGTGCATTGGTCTGCATTGTGGTTTGCATAGGAGAAGTGGGCCACTGCAAGTTTTGTCTGTTCCGTGTGGTTGCAGTTCTATACTTCATCATTTAGAGAAATATTTTTGTAGTTGATTAATACTGGTGTTAATTGATTGCTTTCTGCTTCTTGTCCTCAAGTGTATCAGCCCTTGGGATCTACCTTTTCTAATCTATGAAGATTTTCTTTGTTGCTCCCCCTCAACGACGTGACCATTGAAACTTCAGATTCTGCGCGGTCTTTCCTCAATGATGAGTTTTCCAATTCGACTCATGAATTCATTGTTCTTATCAAAATAAGTATTGATGTCCGCCCCAACCCCAACACACACAAAAAAAAGAAAAGAAAAGAAAAGAAAGAAATAAAAAAGGGGTGGTGATGGGTGGAAAAAAAGCAGAATTAGAACAATGCTTGCTCATTAACATACACATATCATTTCCCTTAATTTTATACTTTCTCATCAATGTTTTCTATATCATAACTCCACTTTTGAGAAGTATGTTTTCACTCTGCTCTTTTTAGAATCGTATGTAGAACTATTAAACTAAATCATTTTAGGGGAACTTGTGAATCATGTTATTTACCCTTTGTCTCCTTTTGCCTTTTCAGGTACTATTTCTCTTGGTAATTGCAGATGCATATGGCAATCGTATTGAATATGCCGGGCCTCAATTTAATAGACAGTGTCAGTTCATTCAGCCTCCCAAACCCCGACCTCACAGCGTATCAGTATTGGAATTTGGAGCAGTTGGGGGATGGGAAAGTGTTAAATACTTTAGCATTCCAAAACGCCATTTTCTATCTCAAGTCATTTGCAGACAAGGGTGGTGCCCAGCTCTATGTTCCTGCTGGTCGATGGCTAACTTCAAGCATCAGTCTTACTAGCCACCTCACTCTTTTCCTTGAAAAGGGTGCCAGCATTTTAGGATCACAGGTTTATTTCTCTTCCTATCTGTTAGAGAAAAGGAAGTAACAGAATCTGCAATACATGCTCACGAAAGTTGCAAGTTCTGTGTCCTGACCCTAAAATATTTTGATGATGTTGAATTGTTTAAGCATAATATATAGTTGGACCCCTCCAGAATTATTTGCTGGTTTAGGATGCTCTACCATGGCACAATAGCTTTTGTATTGAGATGTTGTTGGATTCTGTATATCTAATATGTCTGAGTCAAACTCTGATCCACACTTTTTAGCGTGCATTGCATCACTGTGCCTTGTCCTACTTGTTCTGTCCATACCTTCCTTGCCGGATGTAGGAACGCTCATTATGACATGCCAGTCTATAGTGTAGCCCTTGTGCTTATCGTAAAATGGTAGTTCTTTAAGAATTGAGTTTTTCCATACATCCTCTTCCATTCATATAAAAAAGTGTCTTTATTATTCAGTCCCTTTCTGAGCCTTTTCCACAAAAATTTTCTTGTTCTTTTGTCTAGATTCCTTTTCTTGACACGAGATAGGAAACCAGTTAATGCTACTCATGATATGTCTTAGTCATAAATGCTTTTCACAAGATTCTACTTGTGCCTAGAAGATTTGTGTTTTGAATTGACATACTCTTTGATGTCTTGCCACAAAACTTGTCCTTCATGTATTTACTTAAATTTCTGGATACATTTCTCCTTCTCCAGGATTACATCCACTGGGATGTAGTGGAGCCCTTGCCTTCTTATGGTAGAGGTATTGAATTGCCCGGAGGAAGATATCGTAGCTTGTTTACTGGCAATAATTTGACAGACGTGGTTATAACAGGTAGGCTCTCTAGTCAATCTGATTTACTTTGATCCAGTTTTCTTTAGGTTTGTGTCTTTGTTTGTGGAATTTATGTGTCTTTGTCATTCACAGGCAACAATGGAACTATTGACGGCCAGGGTTCAGTTTGGTGGGAGCAATATGCTGCTAATTCCTTAAACTATAGTAGACCGCATCTAGTAGAATTCATTGGATCTAGTGACATAGTTATTTCCAATTTGACATTATTAAATGCGCCTGTGTGGAATATTCATCCAGCATATTGCAGGTGACTAAATTCTTATGCTCTGATTTCCTTATTAAATCAGTTGTTAAAGTGGGGTGATTCATGTCCTCTATATGGAATCTAATTTATACTTTGGTGCAGTAATGTGCTGGTGCAGAACATAACTATCTATTCTCCACCAGAATCTCCCTATACCATTGGGATAGTCCCAGGTGTGTATCAGCATTTCTTGTTCTCGTTTCCTTTTATGATGCTTCACTTGGTGCTTTTCTATGTTCCTGCACTCAGCATGATCGAACAACTGAATCTTCTTATGGGGAGGATTCTATGTTTAAGAGCATGTATAGTTCTACCTTTTAGTTACAGGAAAAAAAAAAGTTCTATCTCTGTATGTCCTCTTCCTTTTGTAGATTGTTGTAGGAAAACGTTTCAAAGACATCCATATCCTTTTCCATTTGAATTTTTGTGCTTCCCGTTTATGTTTCTCACGGTTTTGAAAGTCTGCGCCTTTATCATTTACTTTTCTTTCTGTTACTTCTATGATGCTTCTTCTATTCATGGATTTGTGTTCATACCTTTTACGCACTTGGAAAAATTTCAGATTCTTCAGAACAAGTGTGCATCGAGAATAGCAATATTAGCACGAGTTATGACACAATAGCATTTAAGAGTGGCTGGGACGAATATGGAATCGCATATGGAAAACCTACCACAAATGTTCATATCCGAGGGTGCCATCTGCAGTCATCCAGTGGTTCAGGGATTGCTTTTGGAAGTGAGATGTCTGGTGGGATATCAGAAGTGCTTGTGGAGCATCTTCACCTGCATGACTCTTTGATTGGTATTGACATCAAAACAGCGATAGGGAGAGGTGGTTACATCCAAGACATCCAAATATCAGACGTGTTTATGGCTAGTGTTCAGATCGGAATCAGGGCAAGCGGTCAGTTTGATTCACATCCTGATGATAAATTTGATCCGTCTGCCTTTCCCGTAGTGGATCGGATCACCTTCAAGGATGTAGTTGGCACTAACATTACCATAGCTGGAGACTTGACAGGAATAAATGGACATCCTTTCACTTCAATATTTCTGTCAAATATCTCATTTTCTGTCACTTCCGACCCATCCCTGTCATGGGAGTGCTCAAATGTATGTGGATCCTCATACAATGTGTCACCCAAACCCTGTCCCGATCTTTTGAGCTTAACCGACACTTCTTTGTTACATTCAAGCAGTTAAAATCGAAATTCTTTTTATACAATGAAAGAAAGTACATTCCTTTTCTTTGAATCCTGCCCTTGAAATGTGATATTTGGTCAAATTTTGGTGTACAATCTTCCAATAAGCAAGCTAGTGTTCTTCCTTCTGTGCGGTGAACGTCAGTGATGTGGCGAGCAGAGCTTCAAAGTGTTATCATATCAGTCTTCCTCCCCCTGTACAGCATTCATTCTTCATTCTCTCTGTAAGAAAAGTTTTGGCAGTAGTACATTTTCATACTTGGTTGCGTAATGTTATGTTTTTCTTTGTAATTTTGATGTTATCGTGATCGCACATTGTGAAGTCATTGCAAAGGGGAGTGCTGTAGGGCGGGTATGTCCAAAGGGTGGATAAAGAAAGGGGTGCTATATTGGATTGGTTTTTGTTTACTCGTTTCGCACTTCGCTTTATCCGCAAGCATTCTTGGGGAAAGCTGAATTTCTTATTTTGTGATATATAGTTTTCCTGCCTCCCGCCTTAACTAAGACAATGGATGGCATGAAAAAAAGAAAAGGCCATTGTCATGGTACTCTTTAATGACTTGAGGGTCCCTTGTTTATGTTTCATAGTACTTAAAAGCAAATGGAAGTTTATGTTGTTGACTCTTCAGGGAACATTAAAGTTGGTTTTAGTGCTTTTCTCAGGTTCTTTTGAGATGCTTACTTTGGTAAGGCATTTGCCAATAATGAAGAAAGGGGATAGCATAATTTTGCCAATAAATGAACTTAGCATCAGTCATAACTACTCATACGTTCATAACTTCCTCACCCCTATTTTAGAAGTTATCCACAAAAGCCCCTTTTTTATCACATGCACACGGGAGATAAGGAGATGATTCGAACATTCGTTCTCATCGAGACTGCTTCAAAAGATATAGCTGCTGACACCCACTACTGAGCGTAAGGAAGGTTTGTGACTCCAATGCCTTTACTTTTCTGATGGTGAAGGGAGGAACCATGCTCCTGCAATGACAAGAGTGCTGAGCACAAAGTTAAGACTTGGATATATCCCCATTAATTAGCGACCAAAAAGAAATTACGGAGTAAAGATGGGATATCTGTCTTAACTGTAGAACTTCTAAAGTACCTTCATGGCATTGGTGTGACCAACCTAAAAGATCGTTAGACTATTCATATATGAATATGTTCAGCCATAATCTCATAAACTTATAGTTAAAAACTCCAGATATAATGCTATAATGGTATTGTATCACATCCCATTAGATTAGTTTAGATGCATGAAGACTTATAGCAGCGCCTTAATGCTGGTCGTCGTTCGATGAGGTCTCTGAACCGTGACCTAATTACGTTAGTGAAAGTGCTTGTTTTGGAATGTTGTAATTTGGAAACTAGATCCGGCTTCATCCAATCGCTGCTTACTGCATCAAGCTCATCCAAATCATCAACGGTGGAGGTGTCCATGGATTATTGCTGCCAAGTACAATTCAAGTGGGAGTGCTCGAATCCTAAGGTGCAGCAGCAGATATACACAATTCTCTTTTTTCCCCCCATGAGCAGTATTTTCCCCAAGGTTCTTACGCCCATTTATACAGTTCAACAATTATATTTAATTAAAAAAGGAAAATCTTTTTTTTTTTTTTAGCCAGCCATAGGCTGCAAATACACAATTCCATTCAAGCATGATTACATTGTGTGATATTACACACTGATCATGGGGAAAAGCACATTGAGCATTGCGAAAAGAAAGTCATGCAGAAGCCACCATTACAGAAACAAGAACAATTAAATTGAAAGGTACACAATCCTTAAACCATAACCCCATGATAGGAGAAGGGGTTACATTTTCCAGTACAAGAAATTGGTAGAAACAAACAGAAGCATTCATTAGACACTACCATGTAATCATCCCCAACATCAATCTTTAGTAATATAATCCTCCTTGCGTCCTTCGAATCCTGGTCTCATAAGCTTCTTCTCCCTCTTGGCAATTTTCCTCATCTTATTCTCCTTTATTTTTCCAACAATATTTTCCTTCCTCTTCTGTTGCCTCTGCTCCTTGGCTTTCTCCTGATCTTCCCTTCTTTCCTTCCACTTCTCAGCATGTTTCTCCTTTTTCTTCTTCTCCTTCTTCATACTTTGCTTCAACAACTTTGGATCATCATGCACTCTTTCACCTAATGCCTTTATTGTTGCAGATTTCCACCTTTCCTTCTCAGCTGCCGTTGGATTCTCCCTCTTAATCTCCTCCAACCTCTTTACCCTTTCCAATTCCTTCTCCTTCGACATTCTCCTCTTCTTCTTCCTCTTCCCGTCTGCATCATTTTCACTGAAAATCCTCACCTTTCCATACTCTATCGCAGGTTCCCCCTCACTACTTGCTGAATTAACACTCTTACCGCCAATCACCTCCTCCGACTTGCCGTCATCTACGCTCTTCCTCTTCTTATCAAATCTATACTCCCTAATCTCTTTAGGTTTTTCCCCGCGATTCCCCCTCAATAATTCAATTTTCCTACGCAATTTTTCACGTAATTCTTCATAAGTAACAGACTTTTCGTCCTTCTTGTCATCCTGGAAATCAACAAGAGCTTCATCCGCTGAAGGAACATGGAGAGACTGCTTGAGCTGATCAAGCGTAGAAGACTGGGAGATTTTGTCGGGGTCATGGCGATTGCGGCGGGAGATTTTAAGGTTCTTCTTAGACTGGATTCTCAAGGACGCTTTGGCTACTTTAGAGAGGCCATGGAAGTACGCTTTCGGGTGGTCGGAAGAATCGTCGCTCTGAGGGAGGTAGAATTTGGCCGGAATCAATTCTATTAGCTTGTCAAAGAAAACGCCATGGTCGTGTATCAAAGCTTTGACGTCAGCAGCAGCAGAAGGAGGAGCATTTGGCGTGGCGGCGGCGGCGGCGGCGAAGGGTTTCTTCTTCTTCTTTGAGTTGATGGTTGCCATTGTTAGGGGGCTGCGGAAGCGAAGGGCTTCAGTTCGCTTACAATTAGGGTATGAGAAAACGTTCGATTAACCTTATATGATGCAAAAGATATGATAACTATTATTATTTTGAATAAATGGCTACTTAATTGATAATTAGACTTATCTCAAACAATTAATCTTATTATCTTAAGATACCGAGATGAAGACATTGGATTTAATTTATACGTTGTGAATAATATTTCTTTTTTATGCGATAATAATTTCTCACCGTATTTAGACCATCTGGGTGCACCAAAACACTCATTTGGTGCAAAAATGCACTCAAACCAAACACCAAACCTTGCACTAAATAGGTGAAAATGAATAGTGTTGCACCAAGCAGGTGCAACACTATTCATTGTACTAAATCACTATTCATCCGTCACATCATCATTTTAAACATATTAATAAAATTTTAATTTCGTTAATTTCGTTATAATAAATTTAATTTCGTTAATTTCGTTATAAAAATTTTAATTTCGTTAATTTTGTTATAAAAATTTTAATTTCGTTAATTTTGTTGTAAGAAAAAATTATATAACAAAAAATTAAAAATAAAATAAAATTCATCACTAATGAATAATTAGTTAAATTTATATGAATGTTAAATTTGTGTTAAATTATTTATAATAATGAATTAAAAATAGAATGATAGAAGAATCTTTCATGAACATTTTTATTTGGTGCTGGATTTGGTGTTTATGGTTGGAGTACTTTTAATGTTTATTGAACCAAATAGATGAATTGATGCAAAATTTGGTGTTTTGGGTTGGAGTTGAGAGAAAATATTCAGGAAAATTAAAACAAAAAAACCATTCTTTCCCGGTACACAACTCCCTGCCGAGGAGGCGGGGCCCTCTGCCCCAGTTAAAATCCGCCAATGCATGAGGCACCGTCGCAGTTTACGTGTTCCCAACTTAAATTGCTTGCTATATCGAGCGAACTATTTTCAATTTTCTTTTTGGATAGATGAGCGAACGAATTAAGAAAAAAAGCAATAATAGTTTTCAAATGAAATGAGACAATGGGGTGGTCGAATGATCTGGTAAGACTGGCGAATGGTCTTTCTCTTGTGGCCAAGGAGGCCGTGAACCGGCAAGGTTATGGAGGGAGGTCGGACAAAGTACTAAAGAAAGCTATCCTTTCGGCAACTAATCTAACGGGGCTTACAAAGGGCAAGATCCGCCGGGTGACCCAGGAATATATTTTTGATGCCACGGACCCTCTACCGCCTATTCCTGGCAATGGGAAACCCGAGGATTCTTTTAACTCGGTGGAAGAGACCCATCCAACTGCTGGGCTAACGCATTCATATACGTCGGATTTTCATTTGTTGAAGGATAATTCCGGCACAAGTGGCCAATGCCCCAAGGTGGATAATGCTAAAGTCGCATCCGAGTCAAGGGCAGAGACGGCTCAGAATAATTTTGCGGTGGACATTCCTCCTAATGACAAAAGTAGTAACTCTGATGGAGCAGTCGATTCGAAGAATTTGATAGCTTCTGACGGCTACGAACATCCCTTGGTCAAGAGGCCAAGAAAGCCAAGAGAGAGGAAAGTTCCATCTACCCCCTTTTCTAGGGCGCTAGGGTAATTTGCCATCTTTTATCTTATTTTCCTTTCCTAGTTTCAGCGCCTTCCTATTTCAGAACACGCGAGAACATGTATACGATGTTCAGATAAGCATATATAACTGGATTTGAAGGTTTGCTGGTCTTGGAGCGGGCCTCGCGTGGGGAACACTACAAGAATCCGCCAAGAGGCTCGTCTTTGGTACACCTAATTCACCAGGCCACCAATCTGTGCCTTCTCCGTTCCTTTCTGAAAAGAATGCAGAACGTATGGCTCTTGCTTTGTGCAGAATGCGTGGGGCAGCCCTCAAATTAGGACAGATGCTTAGTATCCAGGATGAATCTCTCATACCTGCTCCGGTAGTACCTTCATACATTCGTTGCATTTATTAACTGCAAAAGTTTTGGTCGTCATAGTGCTGAATATATCCGAGCTCTCGTTTTTGGGCTTACAATTTAGTCTAAGTTCCAGACTTGCTTGGTTTTTTCTTATTGATCCTTGAGAGTGAGCAAGTTTGGTTTGAAGTGTAAAATAGGAATTCTTGGATAGAATTACATGTTCTTACCTGAATATGTTACATTATACTAAATCATGGCTATTCAAAATTGATAATTCTAGTTACTTTAAATGAAGGCCAAATAAAGTAACTAAAATATCAGATTTAAATGAAGGCATATCAGATTGGCATATTGTTACCTTAAACCTAGGTATATTATTTGACGCGTATTTTACTCTCCCTTGGATATGTCAGAAGACGCGATTTTAATATACTTGGCTACCTGGTTACGAAATTCCAATTCAAGTTGGTGTGGCGTTGCCTATGATTAAGAGGTATGAAATGGCAGAGCGTAGCAAGGTTTAGAGGGTAGTTCCTGTGTAGTAAATGGCTGTAAACTTAGAAGAAATTGTTTTGAATGGGACGCATAAGCCTAATACGCTAGTTGTAAGGAGAAAATCATTTCTGTGGATTTTTATTTGTAACAGGGATTAGGGTTTAGATTGAAGCTGTAATTTTAATTGGAGAAGGAGCAATGACTGTTCTTTGTCCCTAATCTGAAGAATTCAGTCCATGTCATATATCGGCAATTTATGAAATGTATCGAAATTATGGCTGTTATGATGTATAATGATGCATTTATATAGCATAATTCCAAGGTCACCTTCCCCCCCCCCCCCCCCCCAAACCAACACCCACCAACGAAAAAGAAAAAGAATGCATTGATAGAATTTCTTGTGACATATATAAGTTACGCAATTAGCACAAGCCATGCTGGTTAATCAAAATCCATTTGTCCGACATTGAGGAATAGCTAGCAAGGCCTCTAGGAAGTAGTCTATTTCTATCCCTGTTGACCTATACATGGCAAGGAGTCCTACCATGGATGGCTTCAACCTCTTGGAAATCAAAATTTCAAAAAGACTTGGTATATTTTGGTTTTTCTGCCACAGTGTACAGATTATGGAGAGATGAATCAAAGAATTTATCAAAAACAGAGGAAGACCAGCAATAGTATTACTCAGGAACTTACAAAAGAAAAATGCATTACTCAAGAAGTGCTGCACAATATTAGTTTTTTTTTTCTTTTTTTCTTTTTTGTAAATTCCTGGTCTGATGTTAGGAAAAATAAGACCAACTGAGAATTATCTGTTAATTTGTGTATAAACGTCAAAATTTTTGCAACAACAACTGTCAATAGATAGACAGTACTTTTGGTGATCTTTTGTAGTTAGGCTGGTCTTATGTATAGCTAGGTTGCCTAGCCATTCTGGGATGCCTCACTAAAACAATATCTATTGCTTACCTTTTGTAATTTCTACACGCACATATGTAATTTAAGTTACAAAAAAAAAAGTGTCTATTCATGCCAGGTTCACCAACGATTCTGCTTCTAGTAAGTGTTTTTCTTCTGACTGGACGTCTTTTTTTATTTATCAGGAGGTAGTCTTTGATATATGGCTGTGCTTGTATATATATCTATTGTTTCAGTAGCATATAATTCATATATATTCAAAATGCACAAGATAAGCAGCCAGTAGATTTGGCTAGCATCAAGATTTACTTGTACAAAATACATAGGTTGTACTGGGAGAACCTAGCTCTAGTAGTTAAGCAGCAAGCTAATTATGCTGCCTAACATAGAATATCAAAATCCAAAAGCCTAACTAGGTAGAAGCCGTTTAAAGGCTGGGATACATAATAAGAATCCTAATACTAGAATTCAATTAAAGGGCAGAGGGCTGAGACATACTGTGCAATGAAGCAAAATCCTAGTATGATAAGAGCCTATTATAGGCTTTGTAGACCAAAAAATTTTTCATGAGAAGCAATTTAAAGGCTTTGTAGAAAAAAATCTTATGTTTTGCAATATTTTAGTTTGAATAATACTCCAATCTAAGGCTTTAAAGATTCTCTCAGTTTCTGCTATGGCCTCCCTCGGTGAAAATGGGAATCAAAACAAAGCCAATGAGCTGGAGTTTACCACCATAGAAAAGTCAAAAGACATACTAATTGTTGATCCTGTTGTTAAGCCTCTCTAAACAGGGTCTGTAATCTGTATAGTTGAGTTTTCCTGAATGAGTGAAACTCGCAGATATCTGATTGGAAGGGATGCAAGAGGCATCCCAAGTATCTCTGAGATAGCATGTCTTTTTGAGATGCTAGCACCAAAATCAAATACATCAGACTTCTGCAAATTTGGCTTCAAGCCAGAAAGGCCTTTAAGCTCTTGGAGGGTGTTTGTGATAATTTTAACTAAGATTTCATTTTCACATGCAAGAATGAAATTATCATCAGCAAAGTCCAAAGATGGCCAATTGTTTATACTGTTGTTAAGCCTATTTAAACAGAGGACCACAATCCCTATAGGCGAGTTTTCCTGTAATGAAGAACTCCCAAATATCTAACTAGAAGGGATCAAGAGGCATCCCAAATATCTCTGAGATAGCATTTCTTGAGGTGCTCTCACCAGATTTAAACACATCAGACTTGCAAATCTGGCTTCGAGCCATAAAGGCCTTCATGCTCCTTGAGGGTGTCTCTGATAAATTTGAGACTTCATTTGCATCTACAAGAACAAAAAGATTATCAGCAAAGGCCAAAGAACTCAGTTTCATATGCTCACACTTAAGATTAAAGTTGGAAAGTGGATTGAGTAAACTACTAATTGGGAGCCACTTTTCTCTCCCTCCTCTCTAATCTCTTCTGGCATAACGGTACCAACACCCCATTCTCTCCATCAATTCGAACATCCAGATCTACTCGTCAGAGCTCTCCCAGTCAATTCTGTCCATTCCGGTTGCTGCCATAAGTGGCCGGCGAACACCACTCATGTTCTCCATCTTCTAAAATGTTCAAAGTTTCTTGATCTACAGATGTTCTAAGCATGCAGGATCTAGTACGTGCAAAATCAGTGGGCTAGCCTGCTAAAAGCCGATTTCAAGCCAGAAGAGCCATACATCCTTCCTACTTTGAGGTGCGATGAAGATAAAGGTGTCAACTTTTGTTGTGCCATCGTATGAAGTTAGGGGCAGCTACTAGGTCTGTTAACGAGCCGTGGCTTTCAAATTCTAACTCGTTTAGGTGAACAAACAGTTCGGCTAGGCTCATTTAATATATCAAGCCTAAAGACCTGTTTGAGGCTCGATAACGTTATAACTCTTTAAACGAGCGAGACTCGATAATGTTATAACTCTTCAAACGAGCCGATCTATTCGAGTTTGGCTCAGCTCGTTTATGTTGGTGTTTGAATTTGGTTCGTTTAATTAGAATTAACGAACGAAATTAAACCGAACATGAGCTGAAGTCAAACTGTTTGCAAACAATTTGATTGGTCAAACACCCTTAGCGGCGGCGAAAAATGGGATCCACAATTATTGGTTAAGTAATGCGCAACCACATTTCATTTATTAATCTCAAGAATTTTGCAGAGACAAAATGGAGTAGCTAGGGGCTGCTGGAAACTCATAGACTGGTGGGAGGCTTATTTCTCTTCAGATTTCATTTTGAAGACAACAAACAAGAAATTATATAGCTATCTCCAATTTCTTTTGGAAAAAAAGTCCTCTTCCTATGGACATGGGTTCCGAGGAAAAAAAATCGAGAAACTAAAACTAGATGTTGTTTCAGCTTGGATACGCCTCCCTTTGAGGGCGGCATTGGAGCAACTGGTAAGGTTGCTGCTTTGTGACCTTGAGGTCACGGATTCGAGCTACGAAAACAGCCTCTTGCACAAAATATATAGGGTAAGGCTGCGTATATCATATCGCGAAGCGATCCGACCCCCTTGCACAAACGCGAGAGCCTAATGCATCGGGAACACCGTTTATACGCCTCCCCTTCCTGAGGCTACGATATTTCAAAAAGAGGTGAATTCACTGATGAATACGCATGTCATTTGCCAGAACTTGTGTTGAAATAAAAGTGGGAGACAAGCTTCCAAAAGAGATGAATTAAATGAAAACGGAGAAGACGTTATCCAAGAAGTCACTTATGAATGAATTCCAATCTGATATCTGAAGTGTAAAATCTTTGGACATACATACGAATCCGAGAAGCAGAAGATAACTACACCAACTAATCCCCAGGCCAACACTTGGAAGAAGCAAGGATCGAAGTAGCCACAAAAAAAGAAAGAACAATCCCGAAGAGAAGACAAAGGGAAGGGCATTATTTATGTGGATGAACTGGATTTTGGAAACTGAAAGAGTTAAAAGGAACTATCAACCTCAACATTTAAACGAACATGGTCATCATCTTGACAGGAAGATTGAGTGACGCCTCGGAAACTGCTAAAGAAGTTGAACTCCTTCTGAATTGCAGAATGAAGTCACTTTGAAGGCAAATGAGAAGCCGAAGAGCCCAAGTAGATTCAGTGCCTTAGCTAAGTTGTCTACAGAATAGTCAATTATAGAGGTAACGGAGTATTAGGTATATGGCAACATGGAGCATTCTGACAAACAAAATCATACCCAAGGGGAAAGTGAAGACGAGAAACCAACTGATAACAATGCCTCCAAAGCTAACACGGTTTTTGAGCGTGCTGAAAAATGTTTGGACCAGGATCATTGTGCATCTCCAAAGCCAAAAAATCAAAAGCAAAAGCAAAAAGGATGCGACCTCTTCTTAATACTATGACTTAGACAGATGTGGGCAGGATCAAAGTGTTGAAATATATTAGTAAAGTGATAGCCAATATCATGATGTATATATTTAAATTTGATTTATAGTCAAATCTTGGACATTGTATGCAAGATATATAGTTTCCTTGTATATAGAGATTGCGTTGATCTCCTAGAATATAATATATCTTACCATATATAATGAGATCCTTCTGATCACTTAGCCAAGAAGGTTAGCTCCTAGGTATTATAAATAGTCCGGTTCAATTGTTCTGAAGATATATAAAATACTATCATCATTTTTTTCATTTCTCCCTATGGTATCAGAGCGTAGAGCTAGGTAGTTTCCACACTTTCTTGTTGTCCTCCTTGGCATGTGGGCTGGAAATATGAGGGGAATTTCGCATTTACAAATGGAATCAATGGGAACTCTGATGGATTAGGGTGATGGTATAGACTGCGTATATGGAACAATGCTGGGGTTTTGTTGGTCTAATGGGACAGATTTTGCTTGGGCACTACTCTAGGGTATTTTTTACGAACACTTTCACTAGCACTCCTTTGAATTCGGTTATTTTGGTCCCTGGATTTGAAGAGTAATTGATTTTTTGTAATGGGGAGTGGAATTATTTGGGATGCTTATTTTGGCGGGGAACTGATAATTGTCTTTCCAAATTGGTGGGGCTTGGCGGGTAAACAAAAGCTCCCTCTGTTGCTGTTGGTCACTATGCGATTCAGGTTGCTGGGCAAATAATGCATGTCTTTGGCACATTCAGAGCTTGTCCTGGATCTTGGTTTGTTGATAGTTTTGGATACGGAAGGTATTGTTGGCACACACGCATGTCAAGGAGCTTTTCTCTACGCAGTATCACACATTTTGCTACGCTGAAAGCAAAATCTGGGTCATAACATTTGGAATGGACATCACGGTGGTTATTGGTTGCTATCAGCATCTTGTCTTAGAAATAGGTGTACCTTTTTTGATGTTAAAAGTACTCTATTTGGCCTATGGTGTCGATATAAGTAGCTTTATTTTGAGTAGGGGTAAGCTTTTTTTGCTTGGCAATTAGAAGGTAAAACTTTATGCCAATTATATTTTGAGCAAGTTACACTTGTTGGCACTAAAATTTCGTCAGGAACTAATAGTGGACGTGCAGTGCTTTTATGTTTGGGGCAAGCTTGCTTGCGGTTGCTTACCTCTGGCAAAAAACTTTGTATTGATACCTAATTAGGCCTATTTATGAAATTTTGCTTACAAAAAAGAGTATCTTTCAAGTATTGATACCCGATACGTATCTGATATGGGATAGGCTCTACCTAAGTACCTGTGTTTGTGGATCCTTATAATCAAGTTTATAATTTAATGAAGGACCCCGAGGTTGGTTCATGTCTTTTGGCTACTGTAATATCATTTTTTGTGCTTTGTTGGAAGGACAGTCCTTGTTATATATGCCACCCCTTTTTTTATCTTCTAAACAGAGATTCCGTGGATTTGTTACTGTTATCGTGCTTTTGTAGATATTGGCTGCTTTCGACATTGTCCGTCAAGGTGCAGATGTTATGCCAAGAAGCCAGCTTAATCAAGTTTTGAATGCTGAACTAGGACCTGATTGGTCATCCCGATTGAGGAACTTTGACTATGAACCAATGGCCGCAGCAAGTATTGGACAGGTGCTGCAATTTAAGAAATTTTGCGCTAAATATGGTTGAGTTGACAATCAATCTTTTGTGATCTTTGCTGAATTTGTTAAGGAAAAATAAGGTTTGCATCATGCATCTGCTATAGTTCAAGATCTTGTCGAAATATCACTTATTCAATTTTGTCCTTGGTTTAATTTCCAAATTTTTATTGTGGTTCTTGTTGTGGTCACATCATTTTTGAGGCAGTAGCGTGGGGATGGCATATGTTTCTAACTGGTTCTATCAGTGAGGTTCTTGTTCCCTTGGGACTAACATATAATTGATTCTTTTTGTATGTTATACTTTAGTCATGATAAATGAGGTTTGCTTATCTTTGAACTTTTTGTCCTGTAAGTTTGTTAGATTATTGACCCTCACCACTATACAGTTGGGGCCCTGAGCGGTTGATAAAAGTTCTTTAGGTTTATGCTTTCGATGTGTGTAAAAGCTTCATTGATAGAGTATAGCAAAACATTACAAGGAGGATTGAGAGAAGCCTCCTGTACATTTGGCCTCAAGAGTGAAACAAACATTAATCTGACCACTACAGATATCTCTCCATATACATCACGAGACCTTTGATGTGGCATATACATCATGAGACCTTTTGAACTACCCTTGTAATTTTCTCAGCCTATGTTTATAATGTAAGTTTAATATGTAATTCCAAAAAAAAAAAATGACCATGAGAATATTCTCGTTTGCATTTTTAAATTCATAGGAGCTTAACAGGCACAGTTTTCTGGAACTAACCAATTTCATTCACAGGTATGAGGAGAGAGTAGAGAGCATATGTTGACTCAACAAGATTCCTTTTTTTCTTCTTCTTCTAATTTGGACTTCATTTCATTTCATATCATAAGTTCACAGGATTCATAGCAAAATTTTGTAAATGAAAATTCATAACCTCCACCACTAGTCAGAGTCGGTCTCTTCCCTGCTCCTGTCACTGTATGAAAATCTTCATAGCAAGGCAACAACGACAAATATTTCAATTTGTCCTATTCCTCCTAACATTTTTTTTTTGAAAAGATGTAGGTTTCTTTCTTTTAAAACCCCGTAGGTTTCTAGCTGCCAAGCTAAGTTTTAGGAACTCTATCTAAAATTTTGATGCCTATGTATCAGATCGGAACCAATCAATAATTTGGCCCCACTCGAATTTTCTCGGGTTACAAAGAGTAGCCTTCAGAATGTATTGACATATACGTCTAGAATAGGGACAAGTAGAACAAAGGTGGCCTTCTCTTGACTCTTCGTGCATGACACATACGTCACATCTTGGACCAACATCCAACCATGTATTTTCTCCATAGTAGAGCGTTAATTCCACCATGCCAACCATAGAATGAAAGAGTGTCTAGGGCCATTTTTCATGGGCCACAATATACTTGCCCACGGAACCTTGTGCACTCGGGTAGACTAGTCCGGTGTTACACTTAACTTTTGAGCTGTGGGACCACTTCCAAGTATCCTCGATATGCTCCCTGTTGACGGGATTAGCCCTGATGCCGGCTTCAAACTCCTTTAACTTCCTATCCCTTTCCCTGATTAATGGCCAAGACCATTCCTCCTGCTTTATGAATTTAAACACCAAGCCATTTCTAGGGCTCTTGAGCTTCCTCTGTCAATGCTTACTCCCAACTTGACTGAGCATGTCCAATGGGTGCCATGGTCAGTATCAAAATCGCGGTCTCTTTTCATTGCTAATTATCCTTCTGGTGTGTGGAGATAGACAATAAGCTCCTGATGTGCATAATTGTTATCCACACCCATGAATCGGAAGCTTTTGTTTGAGCCTTCCATAAAGATTTTCCATTTAGAACTTTTTTTTATGTCATTCTATGTTCTTTATCCTTTATTTTTTCTTTCATATATGTGTGTTTGTGTGTGTGTTCCATTTTCAATAGAGTCAAGAACACACTTTTTTAACTTTGGAATATGATAGAATGAAGCAAACTAACTCACTAAATTGGCTGTGTTTTTTGTATTGTGAAGTACCAGTCAATCAAACAATACTTAACTCAATTTTCATAATGGGTCATCCTGAAACAACCTCTGTGTTTTTTTCCATTATATAGGGTCGGCTATATGGATCAATCATTAATTTTTTACGTTTTATTCTTATTTATTTTTTTGAGTCATAACATAAATCATACTCTCCTTGTCTATCTTCTAATACTTAATGATAATATACGCCTTTAGGATACCTCTCTTTCAAAAATATCATATTATCTCAACCGTGATTTCAGTCTTACTAAATAAAATTTATCACTTAAATCTTATACCCTCTACATGACATTGGGTACACCCGTAAGGTGATAGAAAATTGACAACTAACATCTTTTTGGCAATGATCTTTGGCATCCTTTGAGTGTCCTGAGTACTAGCTACCCTGAACTCAGAGGGAGATTGTGCATCAGTGATGATGCCAAGATCTTAATACTCTTGGATGGTAACTCTAGGAGATTACCTTATGGCAGAAGATTGATAATCAAGTAACGCAATTCAGTCAAGTATGCAGTACCATTGACATTCAACAGGGGAATAATTACTGGACATAGAAACCAAGTCCTGGGTTTACTATCAAAAATGTCATTATGGCTCTCCAACCTTCATTGCCTTTATTTGAATGAGAGAAAATTGTCTGGTGTTCTTCCACAGTATGCAATTAAATTGTGGCTTTGCATGTTGGAAGAGAATGAATACACTAGATAAACTCTTGGATTGGGGTCTGATTCAATCTAATTCATGTATCTCTGCGGCAGGTTTATAGAAGACCATAAACATCACTTTTTTTTAATGCCTTTACTCAGCTAAGGTGTGGAGAGCAATTTTGAAACAGATGAAATGCAATGATAGGATCAACGAATGGCAAAACGTTATCAATTGGCCTAACATCAACAACACTTGGAACTCAAAGTTTTAGAAGGACATAACACATTTTGGGTTTTCTGCCGCGGTCTACCACATATGGAGAGAGAGAAACAATAGATTTCATCAACAAATTGCCAAAGACCATGATACAGTTCTCAAGAAAATCTTTTGAAATATATGGTACCATGTTGACTATTGGAGAAAGATACAAATGCACTAAGTTCAACTGAGAATTGTCTCTAAATCTATTGTTGTCTCTTCATTCTTCTTCACTCTGGGTCACTGCGTTTTTCTTCTTCTTTCTGGCTTTCTTAACTGACCTCTTTGCGTCATCTATGCACGGTCCTCTACCTTTTCTATTCTACTGTTGCATTCAGTATGGGATTGATGTCACTGATCAATTCGTGGAGGATGTAGCCTGCAGTTTTCTTTTTTGCTTCCAACCTTTTACAAGCTTTTTTTGTTCCAAGGTACTCCAGGTAGCTGTTTATCTTAGCTCATTTTGGGGCAGATGTCTAAGATGGGCTTTTGGGAGTTTCAGAGTCCTACTGGGATTTTATTACCTTTATGAGCATTTATGTTGTCATAGTGTATTTACCTTCAACAGAGATTCTTTTACTTTCTCTGTTGTTTTTGAAGGCATGGTTTGCTCAACTGTAGTGTCTTGTGCTTTTTTAGTTGTAATTATATTTTGGGACTATTTGAGCATTTGTCTATGGTTAGATTATGAAAGTTAATAGTTGTGCCATTCTATTTTTGAGCAAGTTATGCTTACTGTTGTTATCCCCATTCAACTACCGTTGTATTTCGCCTAATTTGGCGTATTTATGAAAATTTTTAACATACGAATAAGGACATGTTCTGCATAATTCAACTGTCTTCAGTGGGCAATATCATTGATCATATGCTCTCCAGTTATCATATAAGTCATATTCTTCCTTATTGTCTCTCTGTGTCTTCTTTGGTCTTCCTCTTCCATGTTTAACATGCACTTCATTCATTGTCTCGCACCGCCTAACAGGTGCATCTGTAAATGCCTTTGCACATGATTATACCATCTTAATCTTGACAACCTCATCTTCTCATCTATAGGAGCCACCCCAACATTTTTCCTTATATGTTCATTTCTTATTTTATCCTTCCTTCTTTGTATGTTCACACATGCATCTTAACATTCTCATTTCCGCTACATGTTGAAAATTTTTGAATAATCTTTCCACCTCTTATAAGACTCTTCTGTATAGGATAATACTTGCCCAATAGTTATAGATACGAGCCATCAAGATTGCAGCAACAGATAACATGAAAATTGTGGAGATAATGACATTTCTACGCTTGAGAGTGAACAACTTGGCAACGTTGCGAAAACTTGTCGATCGCAATCAAGATTCAGTTGCTTTGGGCATTGGAAAGAGAAGTTTCCTGTGAGTTGGTCGGGCAACACTAGCTCGAACTGGCCAGTGTTTTCTGATTTAAAGGTCTGTTGGTGACAATGAGGAAGTTGTTTGCAGAGGCGTAACTGCCAAACTATTAAGAGAGAAAGAATATCTGACATGCTTAATTTCATGTATCAAATATAAACCAATTGGCTAACAATTAGCCCAATAGGTCATAATGACACTAGACAGCAGAGTCAACATAAAAAACGCAGACTGGAAACAAATTTCATATAGTCCCTAAACATCCAAATACACCTGCTTTACATCCAGAAAACTACTCCCATTCTACCATGCTGTTATATTCAAGATTCCTTGTTTGGCCATTCTATCTTGCATGTATAATCTCTGCGAGCATGCCAACCACAATACTATTTCATACCTTGGGATGTGCCGCCTCCACCAGAGCACCTTAGCCCACTCGATCTCTTGGCCATAGTTCTTCTGAGGTTCCAAAGCACTTTTCAAAGTGAATAGTGGCTTGTTTGCAGGTACAAGTAATTTGATCCACTATGCATCCTGGTCAAGTGATTTGATACTGATTATATAACTTTCATTTTTGGGTAATTAGAGAATTATATTATAATATTAAAAGAGGGGGTATAACCAAGGTTGTGTACGGAAATGGAGAGGAACCCTCCTCCAAAACCTATCGACCCACCTAGTGCATGCCGCTACTCCCGTAAACAAAAATTATCATAGATAGAATATACAATTCGCAACAATTTTTCAGCTAGTCTACTCTTCTCAACTTTTCCCAACCTACTAACAGAAAGCCTATCTTAGTGCATAATATCTTGGGCGTGGGCTTGTATGTTGAGTAACACTTCTACCAAAGACTTGACAAAGCCAGAATATTTTATTTAGCATAGAGCTATTACATGGAAAGCATGGAGTTGTGTTATCACAAAGGAAATATGCACTTGACCTATTGCAGGTGGCTAGACTCCTTTCTTGCAAAGAATCCCCTGAATTTTGTTATGGATCTATTTCCACTGATTTGGTTTGGGTTGTGTAGCTAGACAAGGGTCCAGAAACCCTGGGAACTGCCCTTGTCCACTATGCTTCACACTGTAAGAGCGAGCTGTCCACTTGTCTCCCGATTGAAATGCACGAGACTGTCACCGCTCATTCAATACTCTATATGGAACTATCAAATAGTTGTTTTGAAAAGAATGGCCCTGGATATTTGATTTGGGAGATGCTTTCCTAGTTATTTTATGCTCCAGCTTAGGATCTTGATCTGTGGTCATGTGTGACCACCTTTTGTAAAGAGCTGACACTAGCTATAGAAAACATCTTGTAAGCCACCTTTAAATTCCTCGAGCACCGACTATCATCTTCATGGTTTGATCGTTTGCATATTTTGTAAATTTGCCTTTTGACTTATATATGAAATTTAAATTACAAAAAAAACAAAACAAAATATGAGATTTCTTTCATAATCTTATACACTGTTTCTACCAGCTCAAAATGAGATGCAGCTGACCCCATGCCTTGCTAGAGGATAGGGGGATTTTGTCCAGAATAAGATGTTTTTATGGTGCTTCATATAAATTTGGGTGTTTGTATACGTTTCACTGATTTGTAATGCTATAGTCATTTACAAAATTCAACTACTTGACAGAAGTTTGTATACTTCTCATTATAAGCTATGTTAAACATGGTCTTACCTGAGTCATAGCATGCGAGTGGAGGTCTTTTTGGTCATCCTGTAGTTTTCTTTGTTGTTCATCTATTGTACTAGGAATTTATTACCGTTGCTGATCTTTTATGCTTGTCTTGGTATATTTCTCAAGTATTCATGTATTATTCATGTGCAGGTTCACAAAGCTGCTACTAATGAAGGCTTAGAGGTTGCTATGAAAATACAGTATCCTGGGGTTGCTGACAGCATTGAAAGTGACATTGATAACGTTAAATTGCTTTTAAACTATACAAACCTTGTTCCAGAGAGACTGTTCCTTGATAATGCTATGAAGGTAAAGTAGAGTGATTGGGCTTACAAGTTCTTTCATAAGGTGTTCTGATAAAAATATCTATAGTGGTGCTTAAGCTGGTTTTTCATTGTCCATGTTATTGATAATTGGCTTCACAAAGGTTCTTTTGGATCACAGAACTCTCTTTTACAATCAACTTTTTTTTTTTTCATACCAGTGATTTTCCCCCCTCAAAGTGTGCTCGATATGGTTACTAAACTGTATACCTGGTCTGCTCTAGATGGTGTTAGTGTTGATTGGTCCCACCTACAGTTAAGGTGGAATTGAAAATGCTGTTAAATTACCATTCCATATAAAATCTTAAGCTTGTAGAGAGAACAATAATTTATACATTTGTAGACTTAAAACGCCCTATCACGTGGATTTTCACACGTGCAGTAGTAGGCAATAGCAATAGTAGCAGAAATAGCAGTAGTATGTTTTTGTTTCTTTTTACTTTAGAATGTGCAGTGTGGGCAGCAGGATCCAAGCTCAGGACCTTTTGGTGCTCTAATACCATGTTAAGTTATCATCTTATCTAAAACCTTAAGCTTGTGGAGAGAATAGTAGTTTATACATTTAGAGACTTGACACTGGGGTATTGGGTGTTGTAATAAGTGGCTTATACACGACCTTAATTATGTTATTGTAATAAGTGGCTTATACAGGACCTGAATTATGTTATTGTACTAGTTATTCTGAGCGTTGGATCTAAAGTGAATTTCAGGCAGGGAGAATTGCTCCGTCGTCTGTAGAATATCATTTTGATTTGGTGGCATTTAGATTCAAACAACAAAATGTGTTTCCATCTAGTACATTCAATGCAAAATATGTCACTTTATACATACATACATACATACATACATACATATACACATACATACTGTTTTCATAAACGAGTGAAATTCTATATAAATAAGCCGGAGAGTGATTTACAAAAATTAAAATTTATTTACAAAAAAAAAAAAGGTCGGAGAGTGTACATCAAATAACAAATGCAGCTCAGAATCAAACTAACTCAGATGCCGAAGTAGCAAGGCCTAGCTTGTGCCTCTGCTTTCAACCAGAAATGTTGTTATCTTCCCACATGTTGACAGCCATATCCTAACTAGTTCACTTTCTTCTGGCATCTTCCAAGTACCTAACAAAGTCTTGCTGTCTAGGTTTTCTTAGGCCTTGAGGTGAGCTTCAACCGTGTTGTGCTGATGCAGTCTTTCTTTCCTTTCACGCCTCATAGTCCAAGCTGACAGACTTAGGCTCAGCACCTTCTTCTGGAATCTAAACTTGCAATAGTTGCCTTCGGTCGACTGCCACTGTAATATTCTATCTTCACAATTCAGGTCTCTGAGGATTAAGGATCATACAACAAAAAAGAACTTAAGCCTTATTCTTACTAGATGAAGTCAGCTATATGGATTGCCCGTCTCCACTGCGCTACGTCGTAGATCATATCCTCATCAATTCCCATATAAGTCAAGGACAATGTTCTTTTAATGAAGTGCGAAAGAAGAATAATTGACTGCAATTTCCCTTGCAAATGTCCACACAATACACAGTTGTTCTCCTTCATCATGCTGCATTCCAGTCTGTCCCTAGTGGGCAACCTATTGACTACATAATTAAAGCCCAGTTATAAGGGGACTAGCCATCCACAAATCAAAGCAAATGTAGGAATGAATCTTCTTGGCCTGATCACCTTTGGCCGAGGAACAGACGGGATGTGCTGCCTTTGGACATCACAGGCACATCTGAAGGAAAAAATATCAACATGGAGTCCAATGTCAACAGTCTTCTCCCTGTGTCTTGGATACATCTAGGTAAGCATTTGCATAGCCAATCATTTCCTCTGACATTTTTCTCTCGCTGTTGCACCAAACATATTTTTGTCAAAATAATAAAATCTTTATGGTTAACTAGTTGTTTTATATTAGAAACCAAGTATTCATGGTTGTGAAGAATACTATCTTTCATATTTTTAATATCAACATTGGTTGCGTTTTACATAAAATGTGACAAATATGTCTCAAATACCAACTGCTAGTACTGTTCAGGACAATTGTTAACACCAAACGTATTCATTGTCGGATATATTTTAAATGAAAGTGAGACACTTGTGTGACTGATGTAGTCAAGGGGAGCCGAGCTAGCACACTGCATGTTAAACCTATTTCTTGCCTTCAGGTGGGATCATTTTAATCATATTATCAATTCTGGAAGTACTAAATCTTGATTAGTAGTGAAGCAAAGTTTCTCTTTCACAAATAGAACGCGTCAACAATTCTGAGCTGGGTAGTTTGGCTGAAATATTTGGTGTTTAAATGCTTGTGCTTGGTCTTTTTTCTGTTGTGAATACGGTTCTTAAACATCGGTTCCAGGATGTGCATGCCTTTGTCTTCCCTATTTAGGGTAATGCATTTATGCTAGCCATATATAGGTTGCAAAGAAAGAACTTTCTCGCGAATGCGATTATGTTTTGGAGGCAGAAAACCAAAAAAGATTTAGAGAACTGCTTATGGGCACGGAAGGATTTTATGTACCTGCTGTGGTGGACAGTTTATCAAGTAAAAGAGTTCTTACCACTGAGCTTGTTTCTGGTAAAGTTCAATACTTACTCTTGCCACATGTTTTTCCAAATATCCAGCTTTTTAAATAAGAGAAAGTTATCTGTCTAATTTGGAGTTGGATTGTGTGTTTATAGTTTGTATCAGACCATTAATTTCAGTAATTCGGCCATTGCTATCTCCACAGAAGTCACGTAATGCTAATGAGGTATATTTTGCTCTGATTGATTCAGGGATTCCGATTGATAAAGTGGCATTGCTTGACCAGGAGACACGCAATGATGTTGCAAAGAAATTGCTTCAGCTTACTTTGATGGAGTTATTTGTCTATCGATTTATGCAGGTAAGTTTTCTGTGTCTTGGTCTATGTTCATTGTCTTGTTGGTGGCTTTATTTGCTTTTCTTTTAATAAGCCTTGTAATATACACAGAATGCAGCTCATTGTTAGTTGGGCAGTTACTTGGCCCTTGAACTGGATTATTACATGTCACACCTCTCAGTCCTTACCAGATTCTGGACTTATTTGATGCAGACTGATCCCAACTGGAGCAATTTTTTGTACGACCAGTCTTCAAATTCCATTAATCTAATCGATTTTGGAGCAGCTCAAGCATACCCCAAGCATTTTGTAGATGATTACTTAAAGATGGTAATCCCTTGGTTCATGTATGATTTTTCAGGTTCTATCTTGCTTAGCTCTTGCTAGTTGTGCGTTCATGGCATACAGTTCATGTTTTGCTAATAATCTGCTTAGCTACTGATAATATTGCATAATGATGTACTTCTTTTTGTGCTTCAACCATGTATGGTAGATCAAGTAGCTTGAGCAATATATTGTATGCTGCAGCAGTTTTTAGGTGGAATTTCTGACAAATAATCAAACAAATATTTAAGTCTGACTTGCTTATCATTGCTCGGTTTAATAGTACTACTGCTCTCAGAATCTCTCTAGAGATCACGTTATGAGCAACAAATATGGAGACTTTACGTGTTTAGTCCTATTCAGGTAATGGCCTGTTCGGAGAATGATCGAGAAGCTGTCATTGAGATGTCACGGAGACTTGGATTTCTAACTGGAATAGAATCAGATATAATGCTAGAGGCTCATGTTCAAGCTGGTTTCATTGTGGGATTGCCCTTTGCTAAGCCTGGGGGTTATGATTTCAGGGCCACCAACATCACAACAAGTGTTTCAAACCTAGGAGCCACTATGCTGAGGCATAGGTTGACACCACCGCCTGAGGAAGCATACAGTCTTCACCGTAAACTTTCCGGTGCTTTTCTTGCTTGCATTAAGCTGGGAGCTGTCGTGCCTTGTAGGGAGCTCCTCTTGCAAGTATATAGAAGCTATCAATTTGGAAATGATGAGAAGTGAGATTTTTTTCTGCCAACTTGTTTTGAAGTCGGAGCATGAAATTTCGTCGCTTTTTTTCTGATTGAGAGAATACCATCTGGTAGTTTTAGGTGCAGCTGGAATGTACCAGCGTTTGGTCTGTTGCCTAATAAAGTTCTTTTTCCTTTTTCTTTTTGGTTGCGGGAGGAAGTGGGGATGGGGTGCTTGTTTGCGGAGGAGGGAGATTCTAGCTTTATATTATTTACAAGTATTATGAAAATTATACAATTGTGGATGTCCAATGTATTTTTGAGAACAATAAGAGTTATACCAATCAAAACGTGTCCTAGAGAACAACAAATATTATTACCCTATTCCATGTATCTTCATCCCCAAAGTCTTATAAATAGGACATTTTGTTGGAAATTTTATACACACATTTGTATAAGAAAAGAATACATTTTATTCTCTGCTCGTTATCATCTCCTTTATTCCATATTTCTTATATTGAATTACTTCAATCTATAATAAAAACACATATTTCAGCTTAGTCTCCATAACAGGGTCTGCATTAGATTATTGTCCTGCCACTCTATTTTTTTTGTATATTAGTCCATGATGGGACCAAAATCCACCTATTCGGATAAAGACAAGGCTCAAGTTAGTCAATAGCGGTCAACGTAAGGTCACCTCAGACAATTGACTGGTCAGCCTCGGCCTCCATAATTCTCGGCCAGAGGCCGAAATCCCCAAAGGACAACCACCTTCAAGATAGTTTGAGGCACAATGATTAATGCAAGGATATGCTCAGCACGGGTAAGCTCCTGCGGCTCGTCTCAGCCAGAGTCCCGGACCCCTACCAGCATGATCATCATTCTTTGACTGACACTTAAGACCGAAATACCAGGGCTTTCAAGTTAGCTCGGCCGAAGTATCATCGCTCAACCGCCACCAAGTGCCTCAGATCGGCAATTACCCATATCGGCCAGACCACAGCCCCGCCACAATACATCTCGGCCGGACCACAGCCCGGCCACAATGCTCCTCGGTAGACCTAGCTCGGTCACAATATGCCCAAGCAGAGTCCTGCTGCATAACAAACTTGACCTCTTAGCCTGACAGGGGGTGTCACGTGGCCCTCATGCAGCCGAAGACTGCCGGACATCGTAGCCTTACATCTCCATCTGTTAACCACGCAAGGGAGAGTTGCCAGCACAGCAACCCCCCAGCTGCCACGTGGCTATCATGCAAGCCAGAAGTGACACCCAGACGGTCAGGGGTCGTCATTACATCCATTTTGGGACACTCAGCTCTCAGCTTCAACGGCTATAAACAAGGACTTCATCAACAGTAGAAGACCAAGTCGGAGGGAATGGATGTACATACTTCATCTCGGCTCGGCCTACACCTTAGCCAGCCCACAAAACAGGTTTTATAGAGCCTTTATCCCAGCATAAGCTATACACTAAAATGCTCATAACTGACTTAAGTGTCGGAGAGTTTTCCCGGAGCAGCGCCCTGGGACCCCTAACGTTTTTCTTCCTTTTCAGGTCCCTTGACGGATTTAGACGGAAGATTAACGGCACATAACTCGGGTCATCTCTGATCCACCCAGTGATCAATTCTGGTCTCATCAGTCCATGTAAACGCTGTTGATATCCTTTATATTTCGTGATAGTCTTCCTTTTCTTTTTTCCTTTTCTCATGATAATCTTCACCATATGTTTTTAGCTGGTTATTTATCTTCGACTTGAAGGACGCATATTTTCCAGTCCTTTATCGCCTTACACTTACATTTCTTGTTATTTATTACATTACATGATGATTTTATATAGTTTCTTGGAAATCTGCTATGATTTGATATGGCCATTGTATATTTGGATTAAGTTGCAACAAGGGCTCAATAGGCTTTCGTGTAATGACCTAAGTGAGGCCTATGGATTCGGGATATGATTATTATAATGTTTTCATATTCAAAAGAACACATAAACGTTAACTAAAATAAATGAAAATTTTACATCCGGACGATGTACCGCTTATGTGCCCAATTATAGGAAATCGCTGACATCTTAAACGCCAGCTTATTCCCATTACAACAATTGCACATTTCCACCCAGTTATAGGAAATCGCTGACATCTTAAACGTCATCTTATTCCCATTACAACAATTGCACATTTCCAGTAAGGAGAGACTTTACATTTAAAATTTCACAAGTTAAAAAAGGAAGAGCATCGAATTCACTTGGTAAACAATGGGATTCCAATTTAGAGAACTCATGAAACATAAAATAACATACGAACCTTGCGCCAACCAATTTAGTTTGCCCCAAAGAAGCTACTGCATTACTAATTCTCGATTCCATTGATTTCACTTATTGTTTGACGGTAACAATTATTAAAGAGAATTCTTTTAGCTCGTTGTAGTATCAAAAAATAAATATGCCATTTTCTACAATATATGATTAGAAGTGATTAACTATATGACTTCATATATATACTATAATTTAACTAAACACGATTTAACAATCTATAAAAATAAATGATCTTATACTCTTCGATGAGTTGCATTTAATTTTATATTTAAGAACGAAATAATATTTAAATGAAAACAAGTAGTACGATAAACATTATAAACACGGAATTATGGCCAAGTTATTCCAATTTGAGAAGGGTGGAAACATATTTCATTTCATCGCTGTAGACGAATCGAGTCATGAACAAGTTGTTCGAGCTCGATTAGTTACTCGATTCAAGTTCGAATAACACCATTTGAACTGGAATATGGTTTCGGTGGTGTTGCAATTAGGTCGGCAATTGGATGCGTAATCCTACGCTACTTTCCAGATGAACGATGCGGAGGAGGAATCAAGAGTAAGGGAGTTCCTTAGGAAAGAGGTTGAATGGTGGGACGATCACGACGGTATAAAGGGCGTGGTCATGTTTAAGGGCTTCAATGGCCAGAGGTGCGACTGGGAGGCTCGCTATCTCTTCTGGAGGGATCTCATAATCAAGGTCGCGCGTCATCTGCGCACCTTCATCATCCGTCCTTCCAGACTCAGTAACGTTTGGTTCCGCCGGGGTCCCTCTTTCTCGCCGTTGTGTCTTCATCAAGTCCTCGTAAATGCTGATTCGCCTGTTTTTCTCCTTTGTTTCTGTTTGGTTTTGCCTATTAGTGTTATTTATTCTACAATAAGTACTTGATGATAGAGGAACATTCACTTCTCCTTCTACCCATTCGATTCTAAAATTTCAGGTCGAAATGTACAATGCTGGCGACCTAATACGGGTTACTGATCTGGTGGAATCCAAAACTGGGCCGTTGTCTTTAATTTTCTGGAGATCACTTCAAATGCTGGGTTTCTCCCGGCCGTCTTTCCCAGACAATTTCTCGGAGGACTCTTACATACTGTCGGAGTTATTGAAGGTTTGTCGAGTTGTTTTGCTCTTTTTCTCAGCAACCTTTGTGGACCGTTTAGGTCGACCGTACTTTTTCACGAAATGGGCATTTAATTGCAGGAAAGAGCGTGTGAAGTTGTCAACGTTCTGTCTAATACTCATTGGACATCTTCCTGCATCATCACGTTGAAGAAGTTCAAGCAATTATGTGGAGGATCAAATGAAGCTTCTGCTCTCTTAAAATACTTATCGAGCTGTGGAAAAGCTAAAATCCTCGCAGTTGATAAGAAAGATTTCATCGAGGTAATATTGGTTTGTAGACTGTAATAAGGATGTTATATACTAAAAGAGAGTACCTGAGGAGGGTTATAGACCGCCTGTCTAAAACTTTGTAGGTAAACATGATTATGTATCAAATAAGAAATTACGCTAATACTAGGATGTTTCTTATGTAGAACACACCATATAGTTCGAATGTCTTGTCTCGGCAAGGATCGTTGCATCTAGGAGGCTTGGATGTAGCATCAAATAAACAAGGTTCTCGTCGCATGGTCTGAATGCGGCGCCAATTGAGCTAGTGCCCGCTGCATCTCTAGAGAACTCGGATGCAGTGAAAAATAAGTAAAAAATTTTAGGCCGTAAGTTAGATACTAAGAGATAAAATATTAGGTTAAGTAGGGTTATTATGCTAGGAACATAGAACATTGTAACTCTAGCCGGGAAGACAATGGAGATAGTTGACACGCTGATAATAAAAAAATAATTATTTTATGTTTGTAGAGTTAAATGGATAGGCACTTACAAAAAAGACAAAATGGATAGGTGAGGTAGCTAGAAGGACAATTCAGAATTTGAACTCTGGTACACAGGAAAGAATAAGACAAAAAATAGAGTTGATGTTATTATAGATGCCTTATTAAGGGACGAAGTGATAGGTGTTAATAGAAAATGAGATAGAATTATAGCCCTCAAGTTGGTGTTTGAAAAAGGAATAATCAATTTAATTATCGTATATGCTCCTCAAATGGGCTTAGAGAAGGCTATAAAGGTTCAGTTTTTGAAACATTTAGAAGACATTGCGTGAAATTCTAATAGGTGAAAAGACCTTTATAGGAGGGATTTAAATGGACATATAGGTAAAGAGAATAAGAATAACAATAGGCAGATACTGGATTTAATTTTATAAACAAGAACGATGAAGGAAGATCAATTTTGGATTTCGCAATAGCATATGACCTTTTAGTGATTAATACATTTAAAAATAAAATGAACACTTGATTACATTCAAAAGTAGACCAAACAAGTTGTAAATAAAATATTTCATGACTTTTAAGAGAGATAGAAGAACTTGTAAGGACTGTAAGGTAATCCTAATAGAAAGTTTAAGAATGCAACAAGGTATTGTAGTGTTGGATGTCTGTATCCGAAATAGAAGATTGAGGAAATAAAGGCCTATAGAACCCAGGATGGTGGAATTTGAAAGAAGCTGAGCAAACATATTTTAGAAAAGTAATATTAGAGCAAAAAGTCTTAAGAAATTCAAGTGTTGATGCAAATGAAGAGTGGGAGGATGTAGCGGTAAAGAAAAAATAGCAAAAAATTTACTTCGCGAGTTGAAATGTTGAGCACCTGCAAAGAAGAAATCTTGGTGGTGTAAAGAAGAAACACAAGACAAAGTGAAAACCAATAAAATTAGTTAGAAATCTCTTCAACTTTGCAAAACTCAAGAGAATTTGAAAAAATATAGGTTTTCTAAGAAAGACGCTAAACATGCCGTAAGTGAAGCTAAATTAAACGCATTTGATTTTTTATAAGCGGTTGGACATGAAAGAATATGAAAGAGGGGTATAAAATTGCTTGTGCGAGAGAAAAAAAGATAAGAGATTTGACTCAGTTAAATGTATTAAGTACGAAGATAGCAAGATTTTAGTAGATGAAAGGGTAATAAAAGATAGATAGAGAAGATACATCAGAAAACTTTTTAATAAATTAGTGGAGATGAACTCGTATTGAATGAGTTATGTAATTCTGAAAAGAGTACACACGTAATATGTAATAGGAGAATTTGATTGCCAGAGGTAGAATGTGCTTTGAAAAGAACGAAAAATAGTAAAACGATTGAACCCGACCGTATTTTGATTGAGGTTTAGAAATGCCTAGGGAAAAGAGGTATTATGTAATTGACATATCTTCTTAACGATATTGTAAAGACCGGAAATATGCCTGACCAGTGAAGGAAAATCAATTTAGGTACTCTGTATGAAAATAAAGGAGATATACAAGATTGTGCAAATTATAAATGAATTAAGTTAATGAGCCACATAATGAAGCTCGGGTAGCGAGTGATTGAGAAAAGACTTCGCAACAAGACTAGTGTACCAGAAAATCAATTTGAATTTATGCTCAAAAGGTTAATAATGGAGGCTACTCATCTCTTGAAAAGATTAATACAGAGATATCGAGAGAAGAACAGGGTTTGCGTATGATTTTTATTAACTTAGAAAAGACATATGATAAAGTTCCGCGAGAGATCTGGTGGAAAATGCTTGAAAAGAAAAGTGTTAGAGTTGCATATGTAGAAATTATTTAACACATGTATGAGATCGCGATGACAAGTGTACGGGTTCCAGGAAGACTAAGCCTAGAGTTTTTTATTACAGTGGATTTACATCAAGGATCTGCATTAAGTTCATACTTATTTGCTTTAGTTATAGCTCACTTAGCATATTCAAGATAGAGTTCCCTGGAGCATGTTATTTGCAGATGACATTGTGTTGATCGATGAGACTAGTGAATGAGTCAATGTTAAGCTGGAATGTTGACGGGAGACACAAGAGAAAAAGTGCTTCAAATTGAGTCGAGAGAAGACAGTATATGAAATCTAATTTTAGCTTCAAAAGTATGACATTGGAACCTTGTGTGAAATTGAGATTAAGAGATTCACCTGCATGAAAGTCTTAGATATTTTGGATGTATACTACATTAATATGGAGGAATTGACAAGGATGTGAATCACAGGGTACATGCGGGGTGGTTAAAATAGAGAAGTGCATCAGATATTCTTTGTGATGAGAAAGTACCGTACTACTAAAGCTTGAAAAAAAGTTTTACAGGACGATAGTATGACCCGCATTGCTATACGGGTCTGAGTGTTGGACAGTTAATTATAAGCATGGACAAAGGATGTGAGTGGCTGAAATGAGAATGTTAAGATGGATGTGTGGACATGCAAGTTAATTATAAGCATGGACAAAGGATGTGAGTGGCGGAAATGATAATGTTAAGATGGATGTGTGGACATACAAGAAAGAATAAAATAAGAAATGAATTGATGTTTGCTTAGCAAAATCACACGCTTCCAAAAGACCTATTGATAACAAGAAATTTTATGACTCACCAAAAGACACGAAGAACAACAAAGAATACAATGAAGAATACAAAGAACATGAAGAATATAAAGCATATGGAGAACAAAGATAATAACAAAAAATATTGTTAGACCTTTCGTATAAACATAGCTTCCTAATGAATGTTGTTAGACCTGCTGTTTATCTACGCTGTACAACCCTCGTTTGATCAACAGTCTTTTTGCTAAGAACTTTGGTAGACACTGGAAAGCTTTTTGAACAAGTTGGGAGATGATTCCATATCACAATTCCTGCTCATCTGAATTCAAAAGACGAATCTCGAGTTAACAAACTTCAAAAACACACAAGCGCAGAAGGCTCAAATTTATCAAATTTTATTGTTGAAAGAATATCCTATCTAATTTTTCTTATAGATATTCTATCTATTTTTCGTATAAAATAACCAGAAATAATAAATTAAAATACAAAACGAATGATTGGAAAAACAGCAATGTAGCCTGCCCTAAGCGCATCATGAACATATAAATAGAAAGGTTGTGGTGACTTCTACAGATGTGAAGATGACGAAGTTAAGGTTAAAATGGTATTTGCATATGTGAAGACGTCTTGCAGATGCACCTGTTAGGCAGTGCGAGACAAAGAGATTCGCTTGTGTAAAATTAGGAGACCAAGAGATTTACCTGAGTGAAGGTTTTATGTATTTAGTATCTATTTTTTTTGTAATTATGTATTTAGGATCTATACTATAGAAAGATGGAAGAATTGACAAGGATATGAAGAACATGATACAGTCGAGTTGGTTAAAGCAGAGAAGTGCGTCAGGTCTTTTTTGTGATAGGAAAATACCTTTAAAGCTTAAAAAAAAGTTTTACAAGATGACATTGAGACTCGCACTGCTGTACACATTTGAATGTTGAGTAGTCAATTATGAATAAACAAATGATGCGAGTGATGGAAATGAGAATGTTAAGATGGATGTATGGACATGCAAGAAAAGATAAAATAAGAAATAAACATATAATGAGAAATGCTGGAGTTATTCCTATTAATGAGAAGATGATGGAGTCAAGATTAAGATGATTTGAGTATGTCCAAAGGCGTCCGCAGATGCACATGTTAACCAGTGTGAGACAATGAATGAGATATATGTTAAACATGAGAGAGGGAGAATACAGAAGACATGGAGAGAGAAAATGAAGAAAGATATGACCCATATGACAACTGAGAAACATATGGCCAGTGGTAGAGCCTTATAGAGACAGTTAATTCATGTTCATTGTCAAGTAAAGAGTATAAGATTTATCAGAGTACGTGTTGATCTCTTCGAAGATATACGAATTATAGAACCGAAGGACCAAAAGTAAAATAAAATAAATAGATTAGAAAGAAGAAATATAGTTTGAAATCCATGACTCATTAAATGTTTGCTGAAGGATTGAGCTGTTGTTCCTAATATAAGTTGCCCTAAATTATTTACAAAAAAAAAAAAGGTTTGCCCCTAAATTGAGCCAATTCTTATGAATTATTCCATTCCCTTGTTCACTTGTCATGTGCATATTTTACATTTTTCACTTTTACTTACATTTGATATGTGAAATTACGTAAAAAGGCATATGGTTTACTGAGCATGCTTCTAACCTGGAATAAGCGAATGGCCGCTGCCTTGTAAATGTGCTTGTTTTTTATTGCTTTTTGGTTTTTTGCACCAGCTCATAGTCCGGGAGCTTTATGATAGTTATGAGAAACATGTCACGAAGGGACTTCTTTTGTTGAGCAGATCTTTAAGCATATCTCTTTTATAAACAAACTCGCTGGCGATAGTTTTTTTTTTTTTTTCTTTTTTGCAGGGAGTGAAAATTTCTCTTACCCATTCAGCAATTGCAGATGTTACAAAATTGGATTGTGATGTTTTGCACTTAATCTGGACAGCGGAGAAGCTTGAGGAACAGATTGATTTAATTGACCAACGTTGCGAAAGGTAAGAGTTACCTTTTGGTCTTTGATAGAAAAATTCAGTAGGAAATTCCAAACGATTTTTTAGGCCGAGCATGTTTGGAATGTTTTGAGTTTTATGATGTTCCATCAAAGTGGGGGATCAAACACTTGAAGTCAGGGTCAGAAGCTATTTCTGTGACGTCAGCTATAATTAGTGGCTGAGCCTTGTTGCTAATGTGCCTTGGATTGGCCATTAGCCCTCGGGGCACCAACAGAAACATCGCATATTTGAAATGCAAGAGTACCAGCTTAACTCTTAAGATGTGGCTCAGGTTTTGTTTGAGCAGCCATCCTAGCGATGAAAGCTTCACAGACATGAGACCCATCAGTTTCCTGAAGACCATAAGTGCATCTTTGCTTGCTCGGGTATTGCATGGATTATCTTTGGCGGGTCATTCGCTAATGCAAAGGAAGTCAGCTCTACTGCATGATGTTGAGTGAGATTGAAACTTACCTTCCGTTATATTGCTCTAAGCAGATAGGAGGCCCTCCATGACCAAAATGAAAAGGTAGGGAGAAAATGGTCCCATTTCCTTGGGCCTTAGAAGAGCGGAGATTGCCCATGAATCACCTTTTGAGATAAAGGGAGACAAAAGACATTGAGGCGAACATTCAAATGTTGGTCCATAATCAATTTAGGGAACTTCCTTCTTCCTTTTTTTTTTTTTTGTAAATAATTTGGGGAACTTCATTTTCCCAAGAGCAATCTAAAAAGGTCCCGCCTAACCCTTTTTTTCCTGGGCGAGTAAACTTTCACTCGTAAACAAAACATGTGCATCGATGTGAGGAGAAGAGGCAAAGAACACCAAATTTTAATTTGTTTCTCTTTGTTATGTAAAAGCACACCGAAGTACCACCTAACCAAGCTATACATCATTAGAAAAGATGCATATCAGTGTTGCAGGTTTAGGGTCTTAGGAATTTAGAGCCTTGTTTGGCCTGCCGCTAAACTTACATAAGTTTGAAATTTTCACATAAGGTCTCAAAAAAAAAAGATAGGATAGCTGAGATTTATAGCATGAAGCTATGTAGACTACACATTAAGTACTTAGGGGTACCATTTATTGCTGGGAAGTAATCTTATGCAGATTGTGGAACTCTATTAGATAAAATTTCCAGTAGAATTAAGAGTTGGATTGCCTCTACTTTTTTATATAGAGGAAGACTATAATTGATAAACTAAGTCCTCATTGCTACTATCAGATATGAGACTGTTTCTTATTTCCTTCCTAGGAGGGTTGTCAGGGAAGGTGAGAAGCTGCTCAAGTCTTTTCTCTAGGATGGTACAAGGCAAGCCAAAGTGAAATGGTCCACGGTGTGTCAACATAAAGAAAATGCTGGTTTGGACATTACAGACTTGATGATGGTGAATGATGCTTATATCATGAAGAGTATTTGGAACATATGTAAGCATAACGAGAGCTTATGTGTGAAATAAGCTATATATGAAGGAGACCAATGTATTCACTACATAAAGAGAGTAATCGGACATGGACGTACCACATCCTTCTGGTGTGACCCTTGCACCATTGGGGAATACTGTTGGAGAAGTTCCCAGAGCTAAAAAACAAACTTAATATCAAGCTAGATGTAAAAGTAGTAGAGGCCATTGTGAGGAATCGGTGGAGATTATTATATGGTAAGGGGTGGGATAACAAAGTAATCGACTTTTATAATGCTGGCAAGAACATAAACCTTTCTAATAAAGACAACTACTGGAAATGGTTACCATCCCCAAATGTTTTAGTTAAAAAGTGCTACTTATGCTTATATGACAGTATCTCTAACTGTCCTTTTGGCTAAGATAATCTGAGTAGACATCATCTTCCTAGATATGCAATCATATTTTGGCTTGCATTTTGGAATATGATGCTTATTCTAGACAAACTTGCCAAATGGAGTATTATTAATTCTAACATTTGTATGTTTTGTGGTAGGGTATGGAGGATCAGAGTCACCTTTTTTATTTCCATTGCCCCTTCACAACAGAATTATGGAAAGCAGTATTAATACAACTAAAAGTGCAAGTATTATATTTATTTCTGGGAGAGCCTTTAATCTTGGATGCTCACAAGTCACTGGTGTTCAAAATTCCAAAAGAAGCTGGTCTTTTTTGCATTAGCTACTGCGGTATAGTCTATTTGGAGAGAGCAGAACTCGAGGTTGCATGAAGCTCCTCACAGGGAGGTGAAGTTTGTTCCTAATGAGGTGCTACAAAATATAAGATTCTTTGCTACCTTATGGCAAATGATTAAGAGGACAAAGGTTAACTGGGAGATCCACATCAGCATTGGATTATCTATGAGGATCTTTAAAACCTAGCTTCGAGCCCCGTTCTTGCAGGCTTTGGTGCTTAGCTTGGGACGTTCTTTACTTTTCTACTGTTCATTTCTATTTCTTATTCTTCTGTATCATTAATTAGCAGATGACGTTCTTCCTCTCCTGCTACTTTTGAAGTCCTGGGTTTTCTCAACTGGGGTTTTTTTGGGTACTATATTACGAATAGTATTGTTAGTATTCAGATGGTGCCATTGTATTTTGAGCAAGTTATGCTTGCTATTGCCACCCCCAGACAAACTACATTGTAATATAGAGGGGAGTGGTTTTTTTTTTCTTTTTTTTTGGGGGTGGGGGGGGGGGGGGGTGGGGGGGTTGGGGAGGGACAGAGACGAGGAAAACTTTGTTGTGCCGTGTGGTAATACTAAACATGATTGTGGTGTTAAAGTGTGTATACATATTAAGTACTCATCTGTCTAATAGCTAACCTTTGAATAAGATGATTAGTTATCGGTCTCAAACTCTTCTTGCTTAGCCAAAATTTGATTTTGTTTAATTTGACCCCTGAAATGCAGATATAGAAGTTCTGCTGCAGCTTCTGTAAAATCTGGACAGAAACAAGTTGCTTTGAGACATTTAAGGGAGATGAGATCGGCTTCACAAAGCAGGGAAAGGTGTACGCTTCTTTTGAATCGTGTGGTGGAAGTCATTCATGTCATTACAGATGCTGAATCATCAAGAAAGGTAGGTTGAAGGTTATTCTGCTGCAATTAAGCATACCACTTTTGTTTGTTACATTTTCTGGGATGGTTAACAAAAATTATTTTCCAATTTTTTTTTGCCTTCCAGAAACCAATCAATGGCGAAAGAGTAGTGTTGTCTTTTGAGAGTCAGTCGCTCCTAATGTATTTGGAGTGCATTTTTACTTGACATTTATGTTACATTCAATTGCCTAGGTTGTTGAAGCGATTAAAGCTGGTGCACAGGCTATAAAGGCGAACAGAATGAGTGTTGAAGATATTGAACAGTGTTTAACGGAACTTGATCTGAGCGTCAATTCACTGAAAGAAGTTGATGAACTATTAGGTAACTTTTGCATCTCTAGTTCAGCTCTTTTTTTTTTTTTTTTTGGTTGGGGGGGGGGGGGGGGGGAGGTGTACATAACTAGCTACAGTTCCCTTGATAAATTTCCGTTTGGTATAACAGACATTAGCTGGGCAGTCTAAGCTTCTTTTTTTTTTTGTTTTTGGAAGCAAGTATAGCTTGCTGTTTCTTTCTCTTTTGATCTTTTGAAGCAGCTTAGCTTGCTGATCACTACTGCCTTTTGTAATCCTGGCAAGCTCTAAATGCTAGCTCTACCTGTGTAAAAGCTGTTCATACATAATAAAATTTTAATTTACAAAAAAAAAAGAAGTGAAATGAATGCTTAATATTGCATGGTGATGGTTGTGATTTAATAATTTCGACATCTTATTATCATTGACTTACAAAATTTATTCTCTTAATGTGGAACTACAACCTTTTAAATCTCCAAAACCGGTGCCCGCTAGAGCCCCTTCTTACCTTATCAAACAGGTTAAGTGTGACAAGCCTCGTTTATACTAGGCTGTGGAAACATGGAAGGGAGTTAAGGAACATTGAATTGTTGAATTGGGAGTCGTCGAAGTGAGGCTTGTCTCTTTTTTCTTTTGGTGTTCAACTGCTCGCTTTTTGAATTGTGCAAGACAAACAAATTGGGGTTTAGTTATGTATGTGCTGTGTATGACTCACTTGGACATTTCAGGATCTACTCCAGAGTCTGCGATAATTGCGGATGAGGATCTGGAGTGTGAGCTGAAGCAAATAGAGCTAGAAATTAAGGGAGAATCTGTTGAAGTACACAGCAGCGAAGTTGGTCAAGATTGTGAGATGGGAGTAGTAGAAACTTTGGAGACCGCTGAGTCTCTGTGTAATACTCTCTCGAATTTGGTGATTGCGGCATCTCCAGCAACGAAAGAAGTGAGGAAGCACGTTAGGGAGGCGACTAATCCAGTATCAACTAATGTGAATTTTGAGTGTGCTTGACTAGTACCTACTAATTACATGGTTTTCCGTTTATTTATTTTATTTAGTTTTTGTCATTCTTTTTACTATCTTAAAGAGTATGAGAATGAATATTTTAACATTACAGCCAGGATAGATGGGGGCTAATGTTAAGAAAGGACGAATGGTTACAACAGGCAAGAGAAAAATCAAAATTGTACACTCAAATAGTTTCTCCTCCCAATATTTATATCTCAAATAGTGTTTTCCAGAGCTACTAAATTTGTGATTACTACATTTTCCATATGCACCAAACTCATTGATTAGACTCCATCATGTTCTTATTTTCATTACGTTTGTTGTGGTACTTAAGCTGGCTGGAGGATTTTGATTGACCTCTAGTTGCTTCCACAGCATCAGATTTTGTTCTCAAGCAACCTAGAACAAATCAAACTTTCAGGCAACTCAACAAGTCTTTCGCATTTGTTGCTATTTAAATGGAAGGAGATGTTCTTGTCCTTTTCGCATTTGGAATTCTATATAAAATTAGAAATGTGCACCTATTCCATCCGACTATGACTCCTTAATCTAGCAACATGCTTGAATTGAGTGTACACATTGAATGATTCAGCCAGTAATGCGTCGATGATCGTCGGCCCCTCCTCCGACGTCCTTGAAGGTAACTCTGCTTCCCCTTTGGATTGCGTCATTGTCGGCCCCAGGTATCATTGGCCTCACCATTGCCCAGGCTCTGTCGAGTAAACACCCGAATCTCTTGGTATCCGATCTCCATTTCTTCGACTTGATGTCTTTACCTGGCAAACTCAGAGCCGGTTTGGGTGCCACTGGATTGCCTTCAATACTTCAGAACTTGGAAGTTGTACTCCAGTGATCCTCCATAACTAACAAAGGTGACAGGCGTCGGAAGAATCCGTTGAACAGTTTGTGCGTCGTAATCTTGGGGATGAGGTCTTTGAACGCTTGATTGAGCCCTTCTGCTCCGGCAAGTTGTTTATCCGCTACTTTACTTTTCTCATCACTGCTAATCTTAACACTCGTGTTCAAGTCTGTCCTTTTGGCTGAAATTTCATCACTCCTCAAAGTCCTGGATGTAATTTTCTTCTCTGGCCTGGATGCTAGTTTGTTTTTCTATTGTGGACTATCAGGTATCACCAGTACATATCCTTGTTGGCTGCTACTGTAAGGGATGGGTTACAGTTTTGCCTCAGCTGCAGACTTTGAAGATAATTGGCATTTATTTCCTGAATGATGTGCTTGTCTTGAATTTTACTTCTGCTTTATCCACCAAAAGCTGACTAGTGATGAGCTTTACTATCTGCTTAGGTTGCTAACTGATTATGACTCGAACGTTGTATATAAAAAATCAGCAGGTTTCCCGTATGTTGTCTTCCCTGTTTTCCCCCTTTTTTTAGGGGGTGTGGGTGTGTGTATTGGAGGAAGATTCGGGAGAGGGGGTTGAGAAGGAGTCATGTTAGAATTGTGTTTTTTCCTACTGGCTGGATATCTGCACCTTGTTATGTCCTTATGTTCGAATGCACCTTGTTATGTCCTTATGTTCGAATGCACCTTGTTATGTCATGATCTTTCTCCTGGTCACAATGCCTCTTCGGATATACTTTGGGGAACCTAATTGGATTGTTGCTACATACTTGATCCTATTCTTAGCCTTGGATCCATCTTATAAGGCTTTTGCACATGTCTCTGTTTTAATTATTCTGAACTAGATGCTTTGCATGCTTACTTTTGTACATTGTGGTCACTTATCACCTGCAGAGATCCCTCCTGCTGTTTTTGTAGTTCCTCAGCCTGATTCAACTTGGGAGTCTTATGTCTTTTGTTTTGGAATATGGAATGAGGATGTGACTGGTACTGGATTATGGTCAAAATATGCTAGTAAATATTTTGTATCTTTGTATTTTGATCAAGTCATGGTTGTTGTTGCCCCATCTTTAGCAACCGTTATGTGAAGCTGACTAATTTGGCTTTTGTATGAAATTTTAATTTACAAAAAAAAAAAAAAAAAAAAAAC